>OY101432.1:36369486-36931124 GCA_956483605.1 Tuberolachnus salignus
GCACGCACGCACGGACGACAGTCGCGCACCGTGCCACCGGTACTGGCCCGCGGGCCACAGCTGTGAAACAGGTTACGGTGGTGGTGGCAAACAAGTGGTTATAGGCCCGTTCGTAGGACGATGACGACAACGACGCGCGACGGTTTCGACGAGAGGGAAATACGTTACCGGCGGCGGCGGCGGCGACGGCGTACGCGCCCAGTGTTGCCGTCCGCCGGGGACGCACGTGTACCGTATTAATATTCTTTTTTTTTATTATTATTATTGTTGTTTGTGTGCATTAGTATGCGTCTGTACGCACGAACGAGGATATGTTACACGGCGTTTTGTGTCTTTAATATATTTTTTTTTTGTATTTATCGTTTTAAAAAAAAAAAAATCTCTTTTTTTACTCGTCAAGTCCGTTCCCTCGACCACTATAATACGCGGGCCAATGTCGCTATAGACTTGCCCATGAAAAAAAAAACACAACCGAATAAATAATATTTTATTAATCGTACCTTATTCGGCGGTGGTCATGGGTATTATACTCTCGGCCGACGACCATTTTCGTATCGTTTAATCCGAAAGCCGCCGGAGCACAAATTGTGTAGCGATTCTGAGCGTACCGATCAATAAATGCAACAATTGGTTTTACTATGTGTCCTTTTATTATTTTTTTTTTTTTTTTTGTATCTCTAAACAATATTTCTACAAAAAGTCTTCCTCCGGTCGTAAATTTCAAGGGGAAGGGGGAGTTTTGTCTGGTCGGTACATTGAGGCAGACGATTTCGTTTGTTCTTCCTCGTAGTTTTCTCGAGAGGATGTCACACCGGCATTTGCTTTGATGCTGTTTTTTTTGTTGAAAATCTACAGTAATTTAAAAAATATCGAAATAATCGCGATTTCTAAACGATTTGGCGTTATATACGGAATAATGGAAAAAACGCATCGGGGTGCCTCCGCAATATTATCCTCTTAGATTTATAATAAGTGATTTTACTCTAAAACCAAAATTAAGCGAGTTCTGCCCGGTCGGCGTAATCATGATTTTGCTGTATCATCTGTTAGTTAAATAGACATAGACGGGAATTATATTAATTTTTAATGGAGAAAAGTTGAAATATTTACTCAATAACGTAATCTTTGTTATTTTCGATTTTGTTTTTTTTTTATAACTTAGTAAAAAAATAATCGATACCTGAATATTTCATCGAATACATAAATGTATTACATACGTTTATTTTTAACCGCCACTTGAGTTGAAATTTAAGTTAAAACTCGTTAAAAACACAAACAATTGTAATCATATTTTGTAATTAGAAAAGCAATACGATAATTTTCTTTTTAATTTTATCAAATAACGTTTAGCCGAACTCCACTCAAAATCTTTTTTTTTTCGTTTGAAACGATTTGTCGTAGTGAGTACTGAGTATGTCTGTTTTTTTTTTTAAATCGAACCCACTTTATAGGTCTGACGAAAGATAACCTAATAATAATATAATATTATAGGTATAGTGTAGGTGGTATTCGGTTAGGCTAATAAAACAAACAGATAATTGTAATAATATAGTAATTATATCGGTAATAAATGAAATCTTCGTAAAACTTGCTATCCGATATTTGTTGTTTAATGGTTTTTGGTCGAAGAAAAAAAAAAGTTATAATAACACAATGTTAAGATTTGTTCGTAAAAAATTACAAAACTACTCGACTTCAAGTGCCCCGGGGGTGCGGCTTAAAAATTTAAAAACATTGATTTCAAATTTTGCCGTTGTTTGGATATTAACAACAAAATTGGGAGAGTGGGTTTAGGTTAGGTTAGGGGCAAAAAAAAAAAAAAATGTTAACGTCTATTTTTAAAGGCCACGAATATAGGACAATAATATTACATCCAGTATTATAATAAGGAAGTAGGCTGTGTAAGTACTATATGTTATGAATACGTTCGTATTCCATTTTGTATATCAATTTCAATAAAATCGCATTGTGAGATATTATATCACATATCGGGTTATAATAATAGCCGTATTACGGATTAAGCCAAGAATCGGCTTCGCGTTAATGTCGTCTCACGGTTTGGTCACATTATAGGTTATGAGCTTTGACTTTGACAATCGGTTTTACATCGTTGAGTAACTGTATCGGGTATTGAATAATTAAAAAAAAAAAAAAAAGTTTTAACTATACGGGTCCCGTGTATGGTAAGAAATACTTGTAAGATTAACATAATTATGAAAACTCGACGTTTCCACACTGCCAACTCGGTTCATTATGTTATTGTACAGTATATTACTATACAGTATACGCGTAAAATATTGATTTCAAAAAAACCACTGGACTGAATAAAATCAGGAATGTAAAGTTATCACCGAGGTTATTAATTAACGTAGACATTAGAACGCGCGTCATCGTCAATAATTATAACATTAATTTACAAACAAATTTATGTTCATTTTTCTACTAATGCGAATTAAACGAATATATTACGAGTAGATTAACAGTATTGGGACTTATCTAGATAATTTTTTATTTACCATTTATCTTAACTGGATAAATAAATAGAAGTTATCTAAGTAATTATTTTTAGTTTAAAAATTTCACTAGATAAATTCACAAGATAAATTTTTTGGTGAAAATTAGCTAGATCCGTTCGAATATGTTTCATTTTTATTCTCTTTGTCTCAGGGGCAACTTGTACGTAAAATAACATCCCCCCGGGCTACAAATTTATGACGTTATTGTGAAAAGACTATAAATTGATTCTATTTATTAATATTCTGTATTTGGCTATGAATTATATAGAAAATATACTAATTCATTTATATTACTGTAGTTTGTCACGACCGGTGTTCTTTCCCGCAATTTTATAAATATTTGTAAATTATAATTAAAATACGAATAATAAAAACAGACAAAACATTAATATAATCACCGCCAAGCAAAATGCCATACATTATATTATAAGATAATATTATAATATTATTATTTATTGAGTAATTAAGATAAACCAGCTGCTGTCTGTCTATTCTTTCCGTATTCGCTATACAATCTGAAACGAAATATAAATATAAAATATATAATTCACATTTCCCCAGAAATCATATATTAATATGGTAATTGATAAGTCCGACAAGCAAATACGTGACATGCAATAAAAATAGCAATTAATGTATTTTGGGTTTTATAATATAGATCTATGGACTATGAAGTATCTGTAAACCATTTTTTTAATACGCACATGACGTATAAAACATTATTTCGTATACACAGTAACTCGTAAATATCATTTCAATGCTGTTAATTAATAAATTTAGTTGCGCGTTTGTGTGTGTATTATTTTAGGAATTTAGGATATATTCTTGGAAATATTATTTTTAGAGTAAACAATTTTCCCCACTCGTTATCCTATTGCATTTATTAGGTATTTCTTCAATTCAATGAACGTGATGTCGTGATACGAACTACGAAATTAAATTATATCATTGTGCTAGTCTTTAGTCGGACCAGTACGGTCCAAACATATTTTATTATTTATATTATTATGATAAAAATGGACAAGTTTTTGGTACATCCAACCGCTAGTTCCAGAAATAAACGGAAATTAACTAAATCGAATTCTGAAGCTGAACCCGATAATCAAAATATAATAAACACGGAAGAATGAAAACAACAAGTCATGTTGTCATTTTTGACGGGAAACATTTTAAAATTATAAAAACTAATAACGATACAAATAAAAAAATGTCTGCGCAATGTCAATTATGTCAAAAAATAATTCAAGGACAAAAAGATTCTACAGGAAATTTTCTTAGTCACATTATGGTGTATATCTTATTAATTAAATTAGCTTAATAGTTTATAGGTTTAATGGTTTTCGACTATTGATTGGTATTTGTTTGATTGAATATGAAATATGTAGGAATATTACATATTATATACGTATGTTGAATATGTAATACAATATTAATATGTACTAATATTATGTATTATGTAATTCTAAAATTTTCATTAATAACTTATAAAGTCATTGTTTATTTTATAATCAAATTAATATTATTTCAAGTTTAAATGTGCACCAATGCTATCCAATTTAGACACAGTAAAAAATTATTCAAAAAGACAACAACATGGTGAAGGTTTAATTACTCTCGGTAAACAAATTCAATTGCCATTCTTTAAAACGAGTATTACAAAATATCAGTTTATTCAATTACATAAGCCTATATTTGTATTTATTATTCGTAACTTCAGACTACAGTCTATAGGTCTGTTTGTATTGTCAATATTATGATTATACCTAATTATTATTCTAATGATAAGATAATCATTTTTTACAATTTAAATGTCATTATATATTAGTATAATGCGTAGCGCAATCAATGCATATTTAAGAAATATTACTTAATATTATACTTATATTATTATAATTTAGTTAAAAGTATTTGCATGACTAATAATATATGTTATGTAATGAATGTAACTTTTATGAGGTCTGTTCAACAAGTACCAGGACAAATGTTATTACGGCTAATCTACACACGATATCGTTTCAAATTGTAAATCGATGTATTCCCCGTGAATTAGTGAATATTTTAAACGAAACCCGGAGTTGCTATCTTATCTCAGTTTAATATTACACGTGGTTAAATCCAGTCAGTTTGTTTCGTTCACCGTTTTCCACATGTCCGAAATTAACGTGTGCATTAAGTTTTGCTTGAAACTCGGTAAAAATGATGCAACGGAAATGATTTTCCGAAAGAGACTTTCGAGTGTTTTAAACGTTTCAAGGACAGTCGGCGGTCAACTGAAGACGATCCACGTTCTGGAAGACCGTCGACGTCATCCAGAAACGATGGTGTGACGACAATTTGCAACAAAAAAAAAAAATGCGAAATAGCCGCCGATAAACCGTTCGTGAGTTAAAAAAGCGAATCTCAATTGAGTCTTGTCATGCAATTTTACAGGAAAATGTACAAACGAAAAGGTGGTCGCGCTGTCAAATTCGTCACGAAAATGCACCGGCACATTCAGAGCTGTCGATTCGTGAATTTTTGGCTGATAAAAAAATTGCTGTGGTCCCGCCGGACCCTCCCTATTCTCCAGATCAGGCTCCATGTGATTTTATCTTTTCCCAACACCAAAATCTGCGCTTAAAGGACAACGATTTCAAGATGTAGAGGAAATTAAAACAAACGCGGCAACAGAACTCATAGCTTTAACTTTAACCTAACAGTTCCAAAGGACTTTTGAAAAATAGCAAGTTCGCCGGGATATCACTGCATATCGTCCGGAGGAGAGTATTTTGAAGGAGATATCTTTAAATAATTGTATAATTTCATTTTTGTAATTATTAAAAATAAAATCCTGGTATTTTTTGAATAGACCTCGTATGAGGTGACACATTGATGACTGTTGTGTAATTTGAGAATGATGTGTGCAATTTGAATTTAAAATACATAATTTGATATTCAAAAAAAACATAATAAAGGACGAAACCCCAATTTCCAATATGAATATTTTATTTCGACGACATTCGATAGAAGAGTATAGACATTTTTGACATCGAGTAGTCGACATTTTTTAGATTTCAAACTCCCTCCCTCCAAAGTTTTTCTTTTTTATTTATATATAATCTACCCCGTTGGTCCCAAAGCAATTTTCTGAACCAACCGATTTCATAGTTTTTATAACAGTTATAAATATAAATTACCATAATGGTAAATATATAATTATTTTTGGTAATATTGTTTATGTGTTTATCTATATGATCTGTGCACATTTCTGTTCTTTGTATAATATAGAGTCAAAGGGTTTTTTTTTTTTTTTTTTTTGTGGGGAGTGGTACGCGGTTTACAGATATTTACTGAAAACAAATAATCTCGCCCCCTCCCAAATTTTCTGATTACTCCACCGGATATTCCACCCTTTAATAATACTATCGGTGCGTTTACACGATACGAGCGGGTGTATTTATAGAGATAATATTACGGAAGGTCCGCTGTGTACAGAAGCTTCGATATCGTTCCCGGTCGTTTCGATAAACCGAATCTGTTACTGTACCGTCACCGTGCGTTCCCTGTTAGTCCCCTCGAAGTTAAATTCCAAAACGTGACACTGAATACGAATAAAACAAAACGCCGCCGTAGCACGTGTGCGCGGCCCGTAAATGACGGTAAACGTAGTGAGACGGAAAATTTACATTTTTAACGTACACCGAGGTGGGGTATTTCGTCTGTTTCTTATAATCCGTCCAAGACCGCGTAAATATGCGCGCTCGTAATCTAATCAGCCCCCGCCGAATCGACGGCAGGTTGCGGGCAGGCTCCCCCGACTGTTTTTCGTTTTCTTTAACGCCGTTCCCACACTAACACTATCCCTATTTGGACGGATCGGGGGACGGTACACTTCTATTTGATATTAAAACAAAATTATACTCGGGTATATTAAATATTTATTTTGTAAAAAGCATGTAATTTCGTTTTTCGAGTCGAAATGGGGGTCCTGTGACGCACGTTTTGTACTTGTTCCCAGAATATTTTAACCCTTGCCATGTGCGACACTGCGAACATAATATGCCCAATAAAATTCACAATATCTGAAACGGAAACATCAGATTCGAATATTCATATTTTTGGCGAACAACGTCGAATTATACAATTATTTTCTATTTCAAAAATCGCCCGAAACACGGCCATTTGAAGTCGATTAAAAAAAGAAAAAAATACAATTTGCACACGAATTTAAAACGCATGCGTAAAATTGCATGATTATCTCTCATTCAAATATACCTGCGCGTCTATTATATTCTGCGGTACCCTGCACAAATCAAAAAAAAAAAAAATATTTTATTTTGAAATAGATACCTCTACTATTTTATAATATCGTATATCTCGCTATGAGTATATTATAATATTATAATGGAGGAATTGCATTGGTGAAACATACAACAGCATGACGGAATAATATAGGTATTTTTTTATTTAACATAGATCCGAAAAGACAGCAGAACGCGGATGACGTTTCAATATTATTATATTCGATAAAAACCACCGATGAGTCATACAAAAAAAAAATATATAATAATAATAATAAAACCCACACCACGGGTGAGCCACTGTTTTAGGTGGGAGATTTGGAAAGTATAGAATATATAATACATACAAATAGGGTAATTTATTAGTTTATAATATCGACGTGTTTTAAACACAATTGAATTTAAAACGCGCTGATAAAAATAAACAACAATTTTATTCCGCATAAAATAATAAATAGACAATTTTAAATAGCTTTTAATATATATATAACGCCAGAATATTTGCACCGTCGCGTCTAAAAACGTCTAATGAGAAGTTCTGTTCAGTGAAATATGCAGGTATCTTGCGATTTTTTTTTTTCAATGAACACCGTAAATACAAAATCGAAAATAACAGAAACGGCGTTATTGTGTTGATATTCTGGTTTTTCTCCATTAGTAAAAGAACAAAATGGAAAAAAATTACCTTCCCGATGCACCGACTGGATCCAAAATGCTACAAGACAATTCCTCTAAATCCTTTTGATCGGATCGAGATTTCTGATTAAAAATTTAGACAGAAAGAAAAAAAATAGCACACGTAATATTATATAGTCAAAATCACTGCAATTAATAATACATTCTTCGCTACGCTGAGAACCTAAAAATAAAAAAAAACTAAGACAATAGAGTTTATCGTACGGGAACTGTAAATTGAATAGAATATTTACTATAATAATATATAATGTGGCGATGACACGTTGGCATTTAAAATGGGATATTTAAAAATATTATAAATTCGTGGCTTTTTTTTTGGTTGTATTCGTGATACCGGCCATTTACTGTACAAAAAAATGAATAAATATTGAATAAAAAAAATAAAAATAAAAACGACGCTATACACCTATACTTATACTCTGCGCTTCAGTTAACGTATTATGTATAAAAAAAAAAAATTAAAAAAAACAGATACTATACGAATAATAATAATAAATTATTATAACGGTAGAAGGGTATCTATTATTATATCTATAGGCGGTACTTTTTACCCACCAACCGCCGGGATTTTTCGTAAAATTTAATAAAAAAATATCCCCCCCCATCCTCCCATCACCACCGACATTAAAATAGTACGACGAGTATAATAACGTTTACGTAAAAATAATAAGCTTCTTAGCGGCGGCGTTTTATTTTTCTCGAGGCTTTAAAAATACTTACAAGGGTATAATATTAAAGACGGTATGACTAACCGAGCATTTGTTGTTTTCCCGCAAAATTTTAAATGTAATCATTTCTAAAAAAAAGTCTTTACGGAAAATATAAAGAGAAAAAAAAAAAAGCCGTCGTCGTTTAATATAATAGGCGTAATTATTTTATATACAGGAGCCCAAACGAGCGGTGCTTCGGTATTTATACCGGAGTGTACCGTAGCCTATAAACCTAACCTATACCTACTCGGCGAGTCGGATCCCTCTAAAATGTTATCCATTTTATTATGTTTTAGGTTTTTTTTTTTTTTTTTTTTCTTATATCATAATTTAGTTTAATCCAATCGGGTGATTATAGTAAATTGAGAAATTATTAACGTTTATCGATGGTTTTAGTGATGTTTATGCCTTTAGGGAATTGGTTTTTTTTTTTTCTTTTTACTTTTACATTTACCAGAACACAGTGCACGACGATCAAGGCAACACGATTTACGTCATTTGGATTCGGAAAAGGGGGACTAGTAAGTATGGAGTCCTTGGGCAAACATACTCAATGCCAGTGGCGCCGGAACGATTATTGAACCGTGTGGGGGGGAGCTGGCTGAATATCAGTGTAAAACATCCGTACCGAAAATAACGTAATTTAATAATCTTTTTTTTATTTATTTTTTTTTTTTTTTTAAATATGACTTAATTTGAACAGTTACAATCTGTACAGTGTGTACAATAAGCAATAATAATAATAATAATTTACAGACAATTAACATTTGAGGGCACTAGTTTCAAAATGTACAATCTCCACGTTCACTTAATTTTCAGAAAACCAAAAAAACGATTAATCAAAAAATGTTTTTTTTCCATTCGGATCAAAAATCACGACACATTCTTCAGGTTCCCTTAAAACTTGGTAAAATGCTTCTGCTTTCATTTTATACACCTTTTTCTCCGTCAATAAGCTAGCCTTGGTATCCTGATCAATGCATCTTTTAATTTTTCGGTCAACTGAAAGCATGTTGAGCAAACGTCAGTCCTAAGTGTGCCGAAACCTATGTTGTATTCGGTGTTAAAAATTAATCTAAAATAACTCTCTTTTACTGGAAAGTAGATGTTTTCCTTCATGTGCATTTTCCACATCAATCTGATATTCAAAGTGGAGCTGAGATATAAACGTGAGCTGTGTCCTCGGCAATAGTGAGATTCAATTGCCATACACAAAAAACTATACGCACGAACAAAAATATATAATAATATTATATTATACACGGACGAAAGACACGACGTGATGTTCACAACTGCGCACTGTCAACTGAAAACGTAATATTCTATAATAAAATATTATTGACAATGATCATTAAGATCGGTGTACAATGTATTTTTATAGTAAAACTCGTGCAAAATATTATTTGATTAGAGATTGTACGTTTTGAAACTAAATGTTATTTTTAAGCTTAAAAATACACTGGAGATTGGCCATTTTGCTCGACAATAGTGAGATTGTACGTTTTGAAACAAACTTGTCAAAGGAGATTGTACTTTTTGAAACTAAATGCAATTTTCAATCTTAAAATACACTGGAGATAGACCCTCTTGCTCAAATATAGTGAGTTATTCGAATTCAGCGCTGACAATTGAATATGCAACGATGCCTATCTTAATTTTTATGGAACATGGAGATTGCACACTTTGAAACTAGTGCCCTCATTTATATACGCACGAAGAGGAATCACACAGTTGTGACACCTCGCAATAATATTATTAATAATTTGTTAATTTGTTGGTAATTACATTTTCAAATCACGGAACCAGTTCTTTTTGAGGCGTCTGTTTGGGTTTACCAGGAAGTGTTAGTAAAGCTAACTCGTTGATTGGTTGGTTGGGAATATATTGAAGTTTGGCGTGGAAGCGTTTGTAGTAGATAGCAGTAGTTTCATTGATGGAAGGTAATTTGAGGTTGCATTTGAAACAAACCAGGGTGCACCAGTGATTAATCGTTGACAGACGTTTTGAAATGCTTGTATAGTTCTTTTATTTGAGGACTTTGTAGAGCCCCATATTACGATACCATATGCCCGTATTGGTTGAAGAAGAGTTTTACATAAAACGATTGATATGGTTTGGTTGGAACGAACGAGTGGCCTTAACAGAAAGAGTCTGGAATTAAGTTTCTTACGCTTGTCTTTAAGACGAAGAGACCCGGGGTTAGGCAATTTAATAATCTAAAAATGATTTCAGATATATATTTTATTTTTTGTAATATTGCTCCAATTTACTTGTCAAAAAGTTTATTTCAATAGGTTTTCGATTCAAGCGCCGCCCCCACGAACAAAATTAATTGCGTGTGGTCGCTATGTCTACGCGACCGACTTTTGTCAGTAACGATATTGGGGCTGTTTAATTTTTTTTTTTGTACCGCATTAGAATTGTCTTGCTACGAAAACAACAATAGTGTGTACGTATGTTGCGATTACATTAAAAAACCCAAAAATAAGTTAATCAACTACGTTATCCGCTGGGCGCTGTTGCCATTCGTAACGGTACTCGTCGACCTATAAAAGGCCGCCATTTACCGTCTCTGTGACGTCGTACTAAGACCACCCACTCGACAGTCTCAAACAGACGGTATGCATGTCGGTGGTAAACAAAAAAAAAAAAAAAATTAAAAAAATAATATGTGTATTGTTATACGCGTATATATAATTGTTATCATTGTTTTGACGTTTCACCGGCGGACCTGACGACATTTTTTTTTTGGTCTAGGAGGTGAATTTGCGGTCTTCCATTGCGCGATGATTGGGACTTTGGTTTCGGGATCATATCCGTGCACGTTTCATTAATTTCAAAAATTTGGCTTATTAGAAATCCGATTTTTTCGTTCCAAAATACACCTCATTGCGATGTTCCATTTGTTCCTCGGTTAACAATTTCGGCACTATTTTCACACATAGTTCATACGATAAAACCCAATAGCAATTAGTACCAGTTGACACGCCAACTTCATTGGCTATTTCTCTGACGGTTTAATCCGTCGGTCGTTTCTAATTTTATTTCGAACAAATGCAATTCGGTATCATTTGTTTTCGACGTTGACGGACGCCCGGGACGATGGGCGCGATATTCGATGGATATTTCCGGCCGTCTTTAAAACGTTTAAGCCAGTCGAAAGTTACACAACGGCTTAGTGAAACATCACCAAAAGATAATTTAATCAATTCAAAAGTTTCCGTGGCATTTTTACCGATTTCGAAACAAAATTTAATACAATGCGCATTGTTCCGTAATATTATCTGTCGTGAATTTTTCGCGATTTTATACAAAATCACCGACCTTGAACGCCCACTGATTGATTGAAGTTAACGGTTTTTTTTTATTATATATTGAAACATTATCACTAGTTAATTTTGGTATGACAACATAAACATTTTTCCTGTAATAATTTTAGTCTGTGTATTTATTGAACACGCCTCGTATGTATAGAGGTCGGTTAGAGGCATACGATAAGTATGAAAAGTAACCCTCCCCCATCCAGATTTTCGGATCGAGTATATCTCGACGGGATTCGTCGATATAGGAATGTTGGTTTTAAAGATAAAAAATTTGGCCTAGGCCCTCGTAAAAAAATAGTCGGATATCATAAAAACCCTTCCAATAGACATGGGTCTGTAGCAATTGGTCCGATATATATATATACAGGGTGTGGCAGAGCCGACTGACGAGTTTTGATGGGCTATAATTAACGAACAGTAAAACTTAGAGAAAAGGTTTTTTTTTTTTTATTTAAATCAATATTCGATCCCATTTTTAAAAATTATTTTTTGAAAATAATATCTCCAAGATGGCGGCCGTCAGCATTGATACACTGTTGTAGACGATCTCTGAAGCTCTCATATGATTTCGAGGCACATTTCGACCGGTATGGCCTCGACTTCCACGCGGAGTGGTCTTTCATGGAGCTGCCGTGGGTTATTTGTAGCCCGGTATCGAAAATTTTGTTTATTTACAGTTCCAGAAAGATGAAAATGGGCCTCATCGCTACAGAAAAAAAATTGATATCGGAGGAATTTGCAGAAGAATTAGCTGACAGAGATTTTTACGGTTGCCGTAGTCAGTAACATTTAATTCTTGGACAAGCATTCCATTTATAGGGATGGAATGATAAATCTTCGCGAAGAATTCTCCTCAATGGACGGTCTGAGATTCCCAAAGCTACAGCGTGTTTCCGGGCTGAGCGTCTTGGTGACTGTTCAATTGACTCTCTACTAACCAACTGCACATTTTCGGGGGGTTCTTACCGTTCTGGGTGCTCCGTGTCCAAGTCTAATCAGGGTACTTTCAGTTTCTTTCAAATGCCACGTATCCACAATGTGATAGTGTTAGCAGAAAGAACAGATTCGGCACGTGGAATGCTGAAGTGTATACGAAAAGCCCTTTGTGTAGCGATCGCAGAATGATTATTTTCGTAATACGCACGCACGACGAAACCACGATGGTACACCTGTCCAGACCACGATTACGAATAAAAACGGCATTACCGTACAATTCAAAATATACCACTTTTTAAGGCCTGCTCTTATCTTATCACAGGCTAACGACCTCGTTAAACTCGTCAGTCGGCTCTGCCGCACCCTGTATATATTAATTAATTATCTATGCTGATATACAAAGACGTAGGCATTCAGAGGCATTCGAGGTTATCTCGAGAACTAACTACTGGATGGACTTTCAAAAGGTTTTTTTTCTGTAGATTCCTTATGTTACCGCGGAGATAATAGGCTAATAAGTTTTTTCCTTTTTTTTTTATATATATATTTTTAAGTGCCAAAAATCTGTAACACTACGTAAACAAACGACTGTAGTAAATAGGAAACGAATTGGATTAATCGTTTGGTCTATCAATCGTGTGTGTTGGCCGATAGCGCCAATAGTACAGCTTTAAAACTACGGTAAAAAGTTGAAAAGTTTTGAAAATACAAAAAAAAAAAAAAAAAAGAAACGCGTGGTTGGTTTCGTTAAAACAAAGTCGAATTGCCCGTAACTTAATAAAAAAAAAAAAAAAAATTAAAATGTTAGACCCACCCCGCCTCTTAAAAGTCGGTTCCCCCGTCGTTTTCGGTATACTTTCATAGTACGCGGGCCGGTCACTTGGCCCGGTGAAACGTTGTGCGTATACGGGGTGACGGTCGCACCCGCTCACGTTGAAAAGCACAACAGAGTTACATCGGCCGTTGATCGAAATAAATAATAAAAAAAAAAATTAAAAATTCTTAAAAATCCTGCCGCGCAACAGGTACCAGCAGAGTGCGTAGTACGGCGCCGCTCGAGCGCAATTTATCGACGACGCCGGCTCCGGCGGGCCTCCCGGCATGCAGTTTTACCGCGGCCCTTTTCCTCAGGAACATTGTCGACATTAATTTCGACGGAGTTTCCAACGGCCCCGATCGTTTTCTTGCACGGGACACGACACTATCGACGTGACGTGCTGAGCTTATTCGCCCCGGTACACCGTCGTAATTTATATACCGAGCCCTCGACAAAATTAAAAATGCGTTTACCCATATTAGACATCTGTCGTCCCACGCACACGTACGGCGTGTGTAAACAGATCGGTACGAATATCGCGCACCGAAACTCGATTATAACAATATTGTTATATATATATATATATATTTTTTTTTTACAATAGACTTCGATTGTGTAGTTTACCGGAATTCACTATTCCTTCCTTCCCGTCGCACCGTAAACGCCTTGGTGCAGCCGAGGGTATAGGTACACCGCGTAGACCGTCGACATTGAGGGGGGCCACCGAGTCATCGCAAAACGTACAAATAGAGAAACACCCTCTCGCCATTAAATATGCTCGAATATTATAAATACCTACTCGTTTATACATTACATCATACATGATGTCCAAATATAAATCATACATTTAGGTTTTTGAGAGCGCGGAGAACGACTTTTTACTCAAAGTACACGGTAAAATATTTAAAAGTATTAGTCTCCCTCTACAAATTATTACACATATTCACCTACGGTACCAGTGTCTGGCAACAAATTGTAATCTGACAATTGAATAGGTTCTTTTCACGGGTGAATCTAATAATAGCACGGGCAATAAATATTTTTTTTGTTTAATAAATACTATTATGTTCAACAGAAAATACATGAAATATGGAGGGTGTTTAACTCAACATTTCTTTCACGGGCAAATCTAGCAGTAGCAAAGCATTGCCAGCTCAGCTAGTATTATTAGAATCAGTCTTTATTTAATAATAAAAATAAAAAAAAACAACAAAAATGTATTATATAACTACTGTTTTATTTATTTAAATATTTTCATTCTTAAATAATATTGTTTAGCATAAAACATGAAATTTTCTACAGTTTTAAACACCTCAGTCTCTTTCTTATCAACAAGTTCTAAAGGCCATTCCTCATTTATCCATTCTAGTACATTTTTGTTCATTTCTAAATCTAGTAACTGTGGCTTAGTATTAGTTAATTTTCTTAATAATTTAATCGCTAACCCATTTCGTGTTGTAATTTCCTTATATTTACTGGTGTCTCCGCTATCAAACACCTGTCCCTGTTAAGACACAAAATAATTTATGTAGAAACAAAATAATTTATTAAAAATTTAATAAGTATTACATCTAGACGTTCTTTAGGTGTTTCTATACCAAAATATGACCAACATGTTAAAGCTGTAAATACAGCACACGGAAACAGATTATTGTGTTCTGCAAACTTGTCAAATAACAATTCAAATGATTTTGTGCAGTTTGTATTTTTGTTCACCAAACACCATACATGACTCCTTACTTCTTCACTGTTATCTTCAGAATAATTTATCAATATCATCCATAATTTAAGGACTACCAAAAAAAAAAAAAAATCATAAAATACATTATTGGCCTTATAGTAGTACAAAATCAAATTAATAAGTTACAGTAATAACGTTTGTCATCAAAATAAATTTAAAAAAATACATACTTGCAACTATTATTATTAATAATATTGATGGAATTTACGAAACAAAATTGGAACTTATGCCGAAGAACATATTATTATTAAGAATAATAATTTAAAAATTTGTAAACATTTTCATTGATTAGTTAAAAATAATATAGCAATAATAACAATAAAATCTAAATTTAGAAAATCATACTGCTTTTTAATAGAAAGCTTATAGTTAAACAAAAATAACATTAAATTATGTACGCAATATACTTACACATTTTATGGTCTAACATCTCGTTTTCAATAAGTAGTTTATAATTATTAACAATAATGTCAATACAAGCAATTTTGCAGTCATCAGATCGTTGGGCAGAATAAATATTTTCAAAGACTTGAGTTAACTTTGTTGTTACTGACTGTTCAAATGAATTCTAAAAAAAAAAAAAAATATGATCATATAAATTAAAAGTAATATTGTTAAAACTACATAACAAGTATGATTTAAATACTTACTAGGGTTTGCAAATATCCATCTATGCATAATAGAGCTTTGGAAATTTCAACATCTCTTCTAAGATGAAACACATTTGAAATGAAATCATCAATTGATTCATGAACTTTAAAATATTCATTCAATGCTGGGGTAAATTTTGATAAAACCAAATATTTCTTATGAATTAATGAATCTTTTATAGTGCATTGTTGACAAACTAACTCAATTAGACTATTATTGGCCAATAGTTGATTCATTAGACGTTCGTGATTCCAATATTTAGGATTTACACATTTTTCGACATTTCCATAAAACTTAATAGGTTTTCCAGATAAAATAATACTTAATATTTTATATATTGTTTTACAATGCATTTCACTTTTTATAATTTTGTATGCAATAATTGAAAAGTCAGTATCAGTTTTTAAACTGATTGAAAATAAGAAGAGTGTAGCACTTTCTAAGTACTTTGATTTCCCAATGTCATTAGGCTGAATTTGTTTTGTAATTGTGTCCAAGGTTAATTCATAAATTGGTTCAATAGAATTATAGGGCAATGCATCAAGTTGAAGCCATAGAGTTGTAATGCATCTTAAAAAAATTTCTTTCACCATATAAGAACAATTATTGAATCGGTAATATTTCATTGCAAGATATTCTGTTAATGTTAGTAATCTACTTAAATCATCTGGTTCAAGTTTTGGTAAATTTTCAACCAAAGTAAATATCTAAAATACAACGGTTACATAAAAATATATGATTTATAATTAGTTTAAATAAAATATGTTAAATTACTTGTATTAACAATCCGTGCTTTGTATTTTCATTTAAATTTGTATTTATTAGTTCATGAAATGTTATGGTAAGATGCTGAACTAATTTTATTTGTGTAACTTGAGAAGCGATTGCCGTTGCTGATAACATTCTGGTTTTCATAACAGGACTTTGTGCACATTTATATATATATGGGATGTAATCTGCCAACTTAAAAACAATTTAAATAAATAAGAATACTAATTGTGTAATTATACATTACATAAAACAATGACAATTATAATTTCAAATATTAAAATGTATACATTAACTTACTTGTATAACACAATCTGTGGTTTCGGTGACTGACGGATATAGTCTAGCAAGTATTAATAATGTGGGATACAATGAAGGACTCATATCCAATGGTGAAAACTTTTTAAATTCATTTAAAAAAATTTCAAACAACTTTGGATATCTTTCAAAGAACTCTCGACCAGTCATACGATTCTTCCAAGATAATTCTGTAGAAGATCGCAGAACACCAAATACACGATTAACTAATGCGCTTAGTAATAGTGTAGATGAATTACGAATCTAACAAAATGAAAATATTTATTAAATTAAATACCTACCTAAAAATTTCTTTAGTAAATAAATAAAATACAATACACCAAATTGTACAAATTTACATTGTAAATTGTAGTCTTAAATTGAAAGAAAACTATATTTATTTATTTTACTATAGTACTGTAACTAGAAAAAATAATACCATTAAATTTAAAATTCTTAAGCTTTCAATTAAACTTACTGGCCAAGACGATGAGTTAAATAATTCAATTGAAATTTCAAACGCTTTAGACACATAAGCACCAACAACATCTCCTAATTGAGAACATCGAAATAATGCTCTTAAAACATTCAGGGCGTGAACTACTCCGACTTCCACATTTTCAGTTAAATTTTTATTTTCACAAATCTCAATTAATGTTTCCATTGTGTAATTCACAACTTTTCGTTTATCATGAACTGAAGAAATCAGCGCCTAAAAATGATTAATATTACATGATAAAATCAATAATTATATTTAAGATAAAATAGTACTTGGATAATAAATGGCATTCCAGCACTCCTTCTCGTAACACAATATATTTCATTTAGTCCTAACTTAATCTCTGTCAATACATTTTCAAGATATTTTTGAGGTATTTTATGTAACGTAGGAGATCTAAACAAATATATAAAATTAATTTCTTATTCTACTTGGATAACTAAACATTTTTGTATGATTGTATTAAATTTGAACACAGAAATAATAATACATAAAAACATAGAACACCTACTTCCACATAACAGTACACATTTTTAAGTATGCAACGTAAATTTGTTCAAAGGCACCTCGGTGTTTGGATTCAGAAAGTATTAATGTTAAGAACGAAAAAATTTCCGTTAACAAAGTATCATTAAATTCTGTTTGTTTATCTGCAATAATACAGCCTATATCACTTAACATTAGTGATGATTCCTTAGCTGTACGCCAGCAGCAAAGAAGAACCATCTGTGAAGTCACTTGATAATCTTTTTGATGTAAATCTAAAATAATTGTTTTTTTTTTTTGACATTTTAATAGTAACAAATGTGAATAAAAATTGTTATACCGTCCATTGGAATAATGCCTTCGGGAGACGAATCACTTATAACAGAAGATACAAGTTTTGTACATTTAAAAGAAAAATCTATCAATTCTTGTAAGCAAGAGAACCAATAACTATGAAAATTACATTTCCTATTTAAAACAGGAATTTATGATATTAATACAAATTAGTTAATTTTGTAGCTAACATATTAATAGAAATAGCAACTTACTTCCAATCAACAGTATTCAGTATATGTCGTAAGGCATGAATCGCTCCGTACATAGGCCCGTTTGCTGATGCTAAAGTAAGACTTTCTCGAGCTGACAGATATTCTTTGTTAAGAATAGTCATCAATTCCAATATAATGACATACGTATATATATCAAAACTAGACAATTATTCAATCATAAACATGTATTAATTGCATAATTTATGTTATTTCTTTTTCTCGAAAGATCAAAAATAAACAATGTAATATACAAACAAATTGTTTAAGATCAATCTTATTAACATTTTAACAACATTATACATTTAAATATATATATATAAAAATATTTACTATTAATTAAGTGAAAAAAAGTTTAATAATATAGTAATAAATTC
Organism: Tuberolachnus salignus; assembly: GCA_956483605.1. Taxonomy (NCBI): domain Eukaryota; kingdom Metazoa; phylum Arthropoda; class Insecta; order Hemiptera; family Aphididae; genus Tuberolachnus; species Tuberolachnus salignus. The sequence goes on from OY101432.1 coordinate 36,388,129, forward strand.
TTATTTTAATATTTTTAAAATGTCAACTTACTCTGGATTTTTGTGAAAAAAAATTACTATTTCCAATAAATATCCAGCTGTTATACAATCAGGTGGACTAGTAGTAGACACTAACTTTTTTGATTTTGTATTCAAATTTTCAATTTCTGTTGCATCCTTTAAAATATAAATTAAAGTTAATAACTATTATTTAATACAATTTAAAAAAGAAAATTACCAATTTAATTGTTGATTTGGTTTCTTTAATTATTATATCTTTAGCTAGTTTTTTATTTTGCTCATACGTATCCCATAAACAATTTAAAAGTAAAGTGATATTTTTGGATTTAAGAAGTCCAATTATACCTATCGGTATCAGATACGTTTGAATAAGGCATAATGATTCAAGAGCAAAATTACGCCTAGAAAAAGAAGCATCTGAAAAAAGGTTTTTAAAACAATACTCAGAAAACCAATGCTGAAATTCTTGGTAGTCGTATGTTATTGTTGCTCTTAAAGATTCATTGTTTCTAACAGCAGCCGAAAACATACTTTCTTTCATTCTTAATAGTGCCTGAAAAAACAAAATGTACAAAAAAGAGTAATAATTATAATTATTTTCTTAAATACAAACTTTTTTAATAAAGCTCAAATTTGTTTGTCTAATTGATGGTTGATCGTGTTTGACATTATAAATAATGAAATATTGTATTAAATCCAATTCGTATTTTGTTAATGGTTGCGTTTTTCTGTGACAGTCCAAAATAAGATTTAAAGCGATAAAACGTATCTATACAAAATAATATAATGATTAATAACATTGTGTTTTGTATTATTATGATAGGAAAAATAAAAATCTATAATTCTCAAAACATACTTTTTCATTGTTACTGTGAAGAGCTTTTTTTAAAATTTCCATATTGGTTTCGTTCAACCAACTTCCATTCATAACATTATCATTATCATTATCATTATCATTATTCGCCAAATACTTATTTTTTTCAATTTTTAAATAAATTAAAGATATGTTCAATGGCAAATCATTTTGATTACTTAAACTAAATTAAACAAACACACACAAAAATTGAAAAATAAATATTTAAAATCAAACTAAACCTTAAATTGTCTACAATATATTTGTTAACATTTTAATAAACTAATAATGTATTTTAAAAATAAAAACTTATAGAAAATAAAGATATCATAAACTTACTCTGAAATATGTTTTGAAACATTCGGTGAAAGTTCAATAGCTTTAGTAATGATTTGTTCGAAATGTTTTACATCAAGTTTCTCTGGATTTTGTAATAATGGATGCAACCAATAGTCAAACCACTGATCGTTTTCAATATCATTGTAATGAATTGTCATTAAATGTATAAAAACTGTTATAGCCTATAAACAATTTAAAATGTACGAGGTCTGTTCAAAAAGTACCAGGACAAATGTTATTACAGCTAATCTACACATGATAAAGTTTCAAATTGTAAATAGATGTATTCCCCGTGAATTAGTGGATATTTTAAACAAAACCCAATGTCGCTATCTTATCTCAGGTTAATATTACATGTGTTTAAATCCAGTTGGTTTTTTTCGTTCGCCGTTTTGGACATGTCTGAAATTAATGAACAATGCGTGTGCATCAAGATTTGCTTGAAACTTGGTAAATATGATGTAATGGAAATTATTAAAACTGCTTTTAGAGATGATTCTTTAAGTGGTACGTGATTTTCGAATATTTTAAAAATTTCAAGGACAGTCAGTGGTTAACTGAAGACAATCCATGTTCTAGAACACCGTCAACGTCATCCAGAAACGATAGTGTGGTGACAATTTGCAAAAAAAAAACCAAAATGGCCTCAGATTAACCGTTTATGAGTTAACAAAGCGAATCTTAATTGAGTCTCGTCATGAAATTTTGGGAAAATGTACAGACGAGAAGGGTCTTGCTGCCAAATTAGTTCTGAGATTGTTCACCATGACAATGCACCGGCACATTTAGCGCTGTCGATTCGTGAGTTTTTGGCTAATAAAAAAATTGCTGTGGTCCCGTAGACTCTCCCTATTCTCCTGATCTTACAGCGCTTAAAGGACAGCGATTTCAAGATGTATTATATGTATCTCAAGATGGGAGTATTTTGAAGGAGATATCTTTACATAATATATAACTCATTTTCTGTAATTATTAAATATAAAATCCTGGTACTTTTTGAACAGACCTCATATGAATAACCAACCATGTATACCCATAGAAAAATTCTAGAAGAGAAAGTTAATGCTTAAAATTAAAACTTTTATTTTAAATGTGCAATTGCTTACTAAGTTATTAGAACTCATTAAATTTAATAGATTTTCAGCAAGATTTGGCAAATATTTCATAATTAATCCTAATTCAACTTTGTCAGACATTAATGTAAAAACAGTAAAAAAGGCTTTTGAATTTTGATCACACACTGATAATTTTTCCAACACCTGGACTGATATACTTCCATCTAAAATTAATTAAAAAAAAAAAACTTATAATTAAATGTGGATATTATAATATAGTAAACTATTTAGATATAAAATAATACCACTTATTTTTATTATATTAATCATAGTGTCTCTAGCCAAATGCCTAACACTATCTAGGAAATGGTCCATACGTAACCAAATAAAATCAAATAAATCGGCAAGATGATGTTCTTCTAGTTCAATTTTATCACCGGTACACAATCGTTTAGAATATACTAATAGAGCCCGGCTTGAAGCTATTATTATACAACTATCGTTCAAATTACTAAAAAAAAAAAAAAAAATTGAATTAACAACTAAACTATAGGATTTACATAAAATATAGTAATTTATTAGTATAAGAAAAATAATTTCATACTTGAAGCTCACGTCCTTAATAATATTATATAAATCAACACAAATTGGCTTCTTAGTGTCAATATCAACTATTTGTAGATCTTTAGAAGTGAAAGAATTTAATACCGCAATACAAAATCCCAACTTGACTAGATCCGAGTGATTTATAATTAAATCAATAGACATCTTAAAACATAATTACAACAATCAATATATTTCTTTTATGAATTATAATTGATAATTATTATTACCTTCCAGCAGTCAAAAGCAGAGGAAATATATTTTAGGTTTAAATATAATATAGAGAGACAACAGTTAAAAAGAGTTTCCATAGGCAAATTATCATTACCTAAAATATCTATAAAACATGTATTCAGTTCCTTTATAAAACTGATTTTATCTGGAAGTATTTCTCTTTTATACGTAGCTAGGAAAAATCGAAATCCTTCATGAATGTATCTGATAGCAGATACTTTTTGTGGAGGAGAGCTTTCTTCACTAAAAATAAATAATTAATAAGCAAATAAATAAATAACATAAATTGATTATTAATTTCAAGTATGTATGTGGGGATAATAATCTATTTTAATATGTAAAATGACATCCAAAATTATATATTGTTATGATTGAAATAAAAACAGGTGTAACAATAATAAATTATACTTAATTTCATGAAAAAATGGGCAACATAATTAATGTTATTATTATATTAGAAAATATACAACAATAATAGAAGACAAACAGAATTATATGAAATTGTGTAAAATTTAAATTAAATTAAGTTCATTACATGTGTTTTTATCTGTAATAGAGTTAGGAGGGCCTGTGTAATAAAAATACTCAAGTTAGTTGAAATTAATTTTGGATTTTTTACTATTATGCAGACCTGACAACAAATTTTCAGGTTGCACTACTCTCTATATAAGTATTAAAAAAAAAAAAAAACAACAGATACTAATATTTCTGCAGTATGTGTATCTGGGATCCATGTACACGAGTACTCTAATGTACGATCTTGACCCCTAATTAAAATATACACTATTAAAAAACTAATGTATAGATAATAAATTTCAACGGCTTTATAATGATTTCCTTAAGTTTTTAAAGGTGTATTAAGTAAGTTTATATAATTTTAAATATTTACTTACAGGAATATGTTATGCGAATTGTTAAGATAAAGTATTAAAAATGCCAGGAATTTTTCAATTGAATTATGAATAATGTTTGGATAGAATTCACAAGAGTCATTTAGTATTTTTATAAAATATTCTGCCTCGCATATATTATTTACATGATAGTCTAAAAATTCTAGTAATTGATGTAAGATGGCGGTAGCTAAATCTGGTTGCCAATTTTCTGGACAAGATTTTATGCACCTGAGAACAAGTAAATATTAAATAAATATAATATTACATCATAGTTATACGGCAATAGAAATGAATCATTCAATAGACAATTACTTTATAACAGCACGTTTCACTGTTTCATCAATACAGTATTTAGTATATATTTTTGCTAGAAATTTTAAGAAACTAGTAACCAATTCCTCGTCAAATTTTTTCGCATAATATAATTGGCATATCTGAAGTACATAAAAATAAACCGTTAGATATTATTACAAAGCCGTACATACATACAATATTTACATGTTTGACGATTTTGATGAGCATATGAGTGTTTAACTCATGTAGGTAATTATTATATTCAGGTAACAAGCCTGAAAAATTAATTTGTTTATGTAGTTTAATGGTAATGTACATGATATGGTTATTAGTTTACCGGCAGTCTTTAAAATTTTTGTCAGTTCTACAATTAATTTCGAATCTTCGATATCTGGTTGGTAATTGAGCTGTGAAAAATCACGTTTTATGTGCCTTAGACTTATAGCACTCATGATTGTAATTAATTTAGAAAACTAGGTCCATATATATATATATATATACGTATATAATAGACATGAGAAATTTTAATTATTAACTAAAAAATTAGCGTCCGCGGCAGTAATGTGGTAAGCGAACAGATAACGCGTAGAAAAACAAACGTACCTAATCCCGGTGCGAATGGCGAAGTACAGTCGATACGTGTTGTTGACGGTGCTGTCGGTCTAGCGGTGCACCAGTGTCGCCCGTACCCGGCGACCGAAAACATTGTACGCCGCATATAATATATATATGTATAAACATATCGCCCACCATAATATCGTGTCCGGGGGCGTCGATTTCTGTGGTTTTAGTTTTGGTTACGAAAAATAATAGCATCGGGGTGGGGGCGGGGGAAAGGTCTAGTTTTTAAATAAACTATAACGTGTACTAGTATAGAATTGTTTAATGTCGCACAACTTGCAAACGATATATTAAAAATTAAAATACGTTTAATTCGTTATTATACGATTTACGAAAAACGTATCTTACGATACCGTGGGTTTTAGTATACGGTTTGTACCACTAACCGTGGTTAATATTGTACGGTCGGTATGTTTACTCTATGGCAACGACACATCTGTAAAGTTGCACATTCTGGTATGTCGACACATGCGCAGCGCCCTCCGTGTTGGCCGCGGTAACTACGGCCATGTCCTCCGTCCACAAAATCAATAAACTAATGCGATGTGGCCATAACGCACACGCACGTACTCGATGTTGTCTTTGGCTATATTTTCCTATACGAATTCGAATAACTAATTTGGTTACCCGGATAATGTGTAACATTTTTATTATTTTTTTTTTTTCTACAATCCTTTTAACGGCGGAAGTCAGATACGTTTTTAAAGATTAGATTATGATTATTTATTTTTATGACTGATTTACACGAATACAGATATATTTTATAAATCATACATAAATAGGTGTATTATAGTAGTTTACACTAGCCAGTCTGTACACCGAGTTGACTAAATTTCCTCCCCACAGTTTGTCCTGGATCGTTCTATTGCCGTGATCTTTATTATTGTAATCGTAAATAGATGGCCTTTTTTTCAATCAGACTTACTAATATTTCACTATCACAAGCCATTGTAATATAATATAATGTTAAAATAGTTAATACTTAATAATATAATTATAATTATAAATAACAATATTGTATAAATAATAATATTGTTTAAATTATATTTGAACGCATGAAAATCAAAATAAAATACGAAATAAAAAGATTATACGTTGTCTATTCATGACTAAAGAAAAATGTAAACACTTCAGACAGTATGACTGATGGTGTTTAAAGCAAAAATGTTTTCGTTTTGTTTTTGTCGTATCAATGTGCGTATACAACGTAATTCCCCTAGGTTCCGTTTTTAAAAAAACTGTGTCAGGCTGTCTAACACTGTTTAAAGCAGTTTTGCTCTTTTGGTGTGCGGCCGGCCTTAATAACATTTTAAAATTAAAAACAAATTATGCTTGTCTACCCTACTAGGTTTTCACCGATGGCGGATTTTCTAATTCAGTGGTGGTGTCGCCAACCTTTTGGACCTCGCGGACCGCTAAATCCATACTCTAAATTCTACGGACTACTTATATATTTTTATATGGTTTACAATTTATATTATAAGTCGCATGTTCTTATCTAGATATAATCGTATACGGTTTTTTTATTTTTCGCGATATGAAGTGCGATTTGAAATAAGAAACCATCAACCTAACGATTTTATCTTCAATTGTCATTTTTTTTTTCATAGTGATTATTTGCTGTCGCATATCTTCACGCATTCTTTCAATGTATTCAATTGGGTTATTTGTTAAATCCTTGTGTTTTGATTGGAAGTGTCTTTCGTGTTTCGAAGGTTTCATAACATCATCATTGGATAATATTTCAGAACACAACACAAAGTGACCGCGGGTGCAATCACTCTATCAGGTTCTTGAATAAATCCAAATTTCAAGAAGTTCGAATTATATTTTCTTAATATTTTGTGGTTTTTTCCCTCTCTTCCTTCAGTTTGAATGTTTTTCCTAATGACGCCTGACGAAGAATGTGGGGTCTCTAAAGATTCATTCATAGTTATTACTATTGTTGTAATTATATATTTTTTTATCTTTTATAAAGAAATTATAAATATTACTTTGCTTTTTTTTTCTCTCATTATACAATATGTACATAATAAAACAAAATATAATTTAAAAAAAAACCGCGCCCGTTAACAATACAATATTCCGACAACGCGATTAAAACTCCACTGAATATATCAATAAAAATATAAGTCAAAATGAAGATAAGATTTTAATAATATTTTCGAGGTATATTCATTTACCAAGCTCGACAACGACGCATGTACAGGTAATCTTATCCATTCGACCACTCGGCAATAATATATATATATATATATATATATAGTCGCTGAATTTACTACGGTCTCTTTACTTTTTTATATTTTTATAACATGCGTTAATATTTGATTGATATTTTTATTAAATAAAATAATGTTGCAAATAACATTCAAATTTTTCTGCGGACCACCTAAATTTTCTCGCGGACTACCAGTTGACGACCGCTGTTCTAATTTATCACAATGGGGCCCTGGAACTCGGTGCATTTGCATTTTGTTTATTCTTTTTGCTCTGTATTTGAACAACGTGAGCAACTATACATATTATGGTTAATATTATTATTATTTTTTTTTTTGCATTTTTTGCGCTATACACAATCGTCTGTTGATAATATCATTAAGTCGTTTGTTTAATACGTTTTTATACTCTCCAAGGGAACATATTTGCATTTTTATTGGAAAATTCAGTACGTAAAATAAAGTGCATTCAATTTAATAAGGACTTCTACTACAAATATTTATCGACATTCAATGTTATTTTATTTCTTAAATTTCTAAATTTAACTAGAAAAAAAAAAAAAAAAAAAATTTAAAACTTAGTTGTTCACTACTTTATTGAAATAATTTGTACGAAAAAAAATAAACGTTAAACCCGTCATTTTTTCGTAATTATGTAATCTTAGACATTTTTCAAAATATTTCGTGGATGTCGAGATCCCGGGGTTTATCTATTGCATATTAAATACTTACATGTATATCGATTACGGTACGAAATATTTATTAATTAAAAATAATTTACTAATTATGTAATTATACAGTAAAAATAAACCGAAATTTGTTTTTTTTTTTTGACTTTGTTCGTTATATATATATAATATGCCTTTACACTCGTACAATATTGTACGCATACATGATGATATGCAATACAAATAAAAACGAAATACGAATACAAATGTCGGCAGTAAAATAGTTCGGATTACCGGCAGAATTGCGCAATACGGACGTACCGGTTGTGCGATTTACTGGACCGGCGGCGGCGGTAGCGGCGGCCGCGGCCGCGACTTGTTGTAGTAGCGCGAACGACGTCGTACCGCAGAACCGTTTGAATATCAACGCGTTGGTCTTTTTCGCGTTCGGTTCTAGAAAACGTTTGAATTCCGACGAGACGATCCATAAATATCCGTTTGTATCGAACGCGAAGCTCGATATCCAGTCGAGCCTCACCTCCTGTATGTACAGCTCCTTGACGTCGAAATCGTGTTTGAGCGTGTTCCACGCCATCACTTTCCTGGTCATGCCCAGGTACAGGCTGCCGGACGCGTCCATGACCATGGCGGTGGACGTGTCCGTCTTGAGCCCCTGGTCGTTGACGTAACGGCCCACGTCTTTGATGGCGGTCAACGGCGCGCTGAACACGCTCAACGGGATCGCGTACAGACTGTTCAGCTCCACGGTGGTGAAATACAATATGTTGTCGATCGGCGATATGGCCAAAAGCGCTTCGTTGTACCCTTTGTTGACGGTGGCCAACAGTTTGCACGGGAATTTATAAAAAATTCCCGATTGAAAATTGTAAACGATGAAGCCGGGATCGTCGGGGCCTATGTCGGCAACGACGGCCGTGAGCGTTTTCAAGTCCACCGAAATGCCGCTGAGTACGCTCCGGCCGGTGTACATGCCGGGCGGTAACACGGCCGAACGCGCCACGCTGCCGGTGTTCAGGTCGACGACGAACAATTTCGGATCGCATCCGCCGCCGTATTCGCTCGTCGTCGTCGTCGTCGTCGTCGTTTCCAGATCGTAAACCCTGCCGGCGTCCAGCGTCCACAGATGGCCCAGATGATCGATCTCGATGTTCTTGACGTTTTGCATCGCGAAACAGTTGCCCACCTTTTGCAGGCCCGGCGACGGGTACGGCCGTATCGCGCCGCCGAAACTACAGCTGCACAGCGTGGCCGGCACCCCTTGCTTGAACCTGGGCACGGCCACGTACAGCGTGCCGTTCCATATTTTCATCCGGTACACGAGATTGTTTTCCGGCACGTACGGCTGATCGCTTTCCCGGACGTTGGCCGGCAGCGTCAGGTTCGCTTTGTTCCACTGGTACACCACGTTCAGATCGCACAGACAGCCGCTCGTATAAATACCGCATAGCACCAGAAATCTGATCATTTTGCGGTCGGACGCGTACTGCGCGAACCGGGACCCGGGACCCGCGCTCGACGGCCGGTTAACGTGCGCGCGTACGATAACGCGCGCGACCGTTCGAAATTTCGACAAAACGTTTTAATTGCATTACGCGTGTTTATATATTATTTAATATTCTATTTACCGTCCGCACGTTTCGCGCATACATTTCAGTTTTTTTTTTGAAATTTCGGAACTCAACAACAATAACCGCGTTTCGAATAATGGTGTTAACAAACGGTTAATAATTATTATTCAATGTCATATCGCGTTGCGTATGGCCGCAACGTGTACGCATAAATATGTAGTACAAAAAAAAAAAAAAAAAAAAATCACACTACTACTATTGTCATTATATATTGCCCGAGGATATATATTATATTCGATAATAACGATAATAACCGTATAACAACGATTTACCTACCGTAAAAAAAAAAAAAATAATAATAATAATATACAAATGCACATATAATATATTATACAGGGCGCGTCGGGTATTTGATAACACTTACGAGAAAATTTAAGTTTATTTTACGTAATCTAGGTTTTAGTCAATTATAAGTGTTTTGAATACAAATCGAGGGAATCGAGGTGGTGATTGTGGCCCGGAAACAGAGGCGACGTCTTAAGAGACTCCGGAGCCCAACATATCCCGAGGGCTTTTAAATACCTAAATAATTATGATGGCGGATACACGAATTAATTCGTTTTCATTAATATCTACATGATAAAATTCCGCAAATATTTTACGACGGACCTGTATTTGTTTCTATTGTCTCTAAATAAAAACCAAACGGTTTATTTATTGATTTGTCTGGATTTGCCACGTTTGTTTAACTTAGTTATTCACTTATTGGGAAGTGAGTGTCTATATGGAATTTTTTTTTAAAACTTGTCGTGTAATTATTTGAAAAAAAAAAAAACGCAGAGTAAATTTCGGACAGATATTTAAATATAAACTATTTTTGTTTTAGTCTTAGTTTAGCCATAGTTTTAGTCAGGGTCTTATCGACATTTTTCTTCTTTTTCCGGTACGCCTCGTAAATATTTTAAAATATCACAAGACATAATATTTGTATTTTGCATAGCTTTTTGTTCTGGTTTGTTAACAATGTTTCTATACCTGCAGAAATCTCGCACCGATTGTTAGTATCGATGACGGGGGTGGTTGGTTTCCAGTGGACAATTTTGTCTAGTTGGTACGCTGAAGGAGGGGAGGGTAATTTTTTGATATTCCTTGTCGTTGACGAGTTGTTTCTTATTCCTATGGCAATTGGGAATAATTGAAATTCGGTTAGATCGTTATTGAGGCCTGAAATTTTCACCGAACATTTATATTAGCCCTTTTTAGACGTAGTAATAAACGTTCAAAATTTATTGTAATTTGAAATGTTCGGGGTTTTGTTTTGATTTCTTGTGGAGAACACTTGTTTGGCTCTAATATTTGACGTGGGGTTCACGGTAAGTTTTTAAGTGTACATTTTGATGAAAATCCTAAAAGTCACGGTGTTTCGCGTAGGTACGATTTTTACGCGGATAAAATTTGGTTTGGTTCTGAAAAAACACTTTGAGCCGAAACACGGACAGTTTTGTACATTTGTTTGTATAATCCGAGTTATAATATGCCTGCCTAATTTTACATTTTCAGAAGCACATAATTATTTTAACCAAACTTCGCTCATTAGGATCGTTTTTTTCTTTCGTTAATACTCATAGCGATGGTTTTTCGTCACGTACAGATATATAAATTAAATTTCCCTCTTAATCCTGTTAACTATCCCGATTTCCCACCTACAACAACGGGCCGCTCACGAGCAGTAATTTAACGTATATTATTGGATTATTGGAAAATTATCATTTGACTTGTATTATAATAATCAGTTATTATTAAACCTAGTTAAAAACTAGGGGGGGGGAGGAGACGGTGTAAATATTTTTTTACTCTATGCATACAAAATAACCGAAGACTAATTTAATGGCTTAACAACCTTATGAAACGAAACTTAAAAAATAAACGAAAGATTACACGATTATTTTAGTGTAGGTTTTCTTATTTTCGTAACACAGATAATGCGTCGACAACACGTCAAAATTGTATAAAACAGGAGAAACGTGGAACACGAAAACTTTTATAAAATAATGTGAGGAAAACAATATTTTTATCTTATATGAATATAAAAAGTAATTGTTGATGTATTGCATTCTGTTTTTTTTATTTACAAATGATTCAGAGATTCGTACTGCTATACATATCTGAAGAAGGCAATCGCAAAAACACAATCGATCGATTGTAAATGTAATGACATACATATAAAACGTAAAATATTATATATGCGATACAAATAAATAAAAAAACAAAAATATATAGAAAAAAAAAAAAAAACAAATTGTTTAAACACGATCGGTTTCGACTAAAAAAAAAGAAAAATCATCGTCGTGTACATATAGAAAAGCAAACGCGAGCGTTTTTTTTATTTTGTTTATTTATTATTTAAAATGTTATTATTTCGTTCCGCATTTTGGCACGCGTTTCAAAGGGCGAGACGTCGTGACGGGAGAACAGCGCGCTCCGCGGACCCTGGGAAAATCAATACCGAAGTCCTTACCCCGGCGAAATCCGCTGACACGGAGTGCGACCGCCGAATGGTTCAATTTATCGTTACCTACGTGAACGGCGGCGGCGTACGTTTTTGCGTTTGTTCGACGAGCCGGTCAAATGGTTCGGTTCGCGGCCGCAATCGTTCCGTTGCTGTTGTTCGTCTGCAATCATTTCCGTTTCTCGTCGCAAGACGCCGACAATGTATTGCACATCGGCGGCATATTCCCGATTGGCGGCAAAGGCGGCTGGCAAGGGGGTCAGGCATGCGAGCCCGCCGTCCGGCTGGCGTTGGAAGACGTGAACAAACTCAGCATCCTGTCCGGGTATCAATTGAAATTGCACTGGAACGACAGTGAGGTGAGTTTGAACATCCGTGCGTATGAACAAAGTACGTCTAATAATATTTTTACGCAAACAGAGTAATGTTCTTCTGGGTCAATAATGTAATATTAACGTGATCGATCTACGTCCAATACCGGGCGATCAATAGCTTTAGGTAACAAGTTCAATGTAACAAGTCACGAGTTAACTCGATTTCTTTTTGATAAATTTTAACTAGACTGGTTAAAAAAAAAAAAAAAACCTTAACAAATAACTTAGTTACTCGTTTTAATAAATAATTTGAACTTTACTTGAAAGTTATGTATTTTTACTTGAATATCATAAATACATAATCAATACGGGCGTGGGCCTACACGAGTCTTGTACAGTTTAATTCTATAAAAGTCTAAATATTAGAATACAAATAATACGTTTAATAGTCAAGGGAAATTTAAAAAAAATAACTTTTAACTCAACTTGGTCATTATTTTTCTGAAAACTTTAACTCACTCAACTTCATTTATAAGTTATTGACTTTAACTTGGCTTAATTATTTATTTATTTTAGGATGATTTTACTTAAACTAGTTAAAAAAATTGTTGAACTCGCCCAGCTTTGTCAATAAAATATTATGCCGGCTATAGCTTTACAAAATTTTTATGTTGATAAAAAAAAAAAATATTATTATTTTCAGGGTAAATCATAGAAATATTAATAATGCTATTTCTATTTTTTTTTTTTTTTTTAACTAATTGATATCGTTTAAATATGTTTTTGTAAATGTATTAAATCATCAATTTTGTATTTAAACTAAAAACCAGAACAATCAACACGATAACAAAATATAATATTATATTGTTATTTATTATTTATCACACCCATAAAACATATTATTCCCTCCTAGGTATTCTTTTAACAAAATGCCATCCAATGGTTTTTCGTTTTGTTATGTAACTTATCAATTTTTTTTTTCTATAAATTATTTTCTATATTTTTTTTTTTTACACTACAAATTGATTTCATTAGTTTCAAAAGTTCATTTTAATTCATAATTTTGATATTTTCGTCACAAATGTCCACGATATAACACGTTGTATGATGAATTACAAAATATCGTTTTCATTTGCACTTTAGACAGGTTCCATCTTATCCGGCGAACAATATTTAAAAAAAAAAAAAAAAAATCAATTACATTAGACTCGCCGGGACCGTAATATTATTCCATAAAAGACATGTTTCCATATTACACGCGTTTTACTGTAAATAATAATATAATGTAATAATTAACGTAACAAAATATGATTTTTTTTTTTTTAACAAACAAAATATCTATTGATAGGTAAAAATTCGAAATTTGTAACTAATTGTTTTTTTTTAAATTTTTTTAATTTTATTAACTTGTTCTATTCGTGCGTTCTTTAGTGTGATCCGGGACTTGGTGCGTCTGTCATGTACGATCTGCTGTACAATAAACCTCAAAAACTCATGTTATTGGCTGGGTGTAGCACCGTATGTACAACTGTCGCCGAAGCGGCAAAAATGTGGAATTTAGTCGTTGTAAGTAATTGTAATCGTATTTTATTAACCAGTTATGTTTACCATAGCATGTAAATTATAACTTATTTACCGTGCGAGGCAATTGAAATTATCATTTAAAACGAATTGACTGTGACAAGGTTTTTTTATTTTACAAAATTAGTTTTAATGGCTTTAAGAATTAAATTATTCTCATTACTGACGTCAGTAGTAACAATCATTACCCACCCCACCGCAGTGTGTTCTATTTCACTTAAAAAATATTCTCTGATATTTTCTCACATACATGTATTTTCAGATGTTTTTCACGTAAATATTATTATTGTATTATAATAAAATATCTCCCGTTACGCTGTAAACCAATTTTAATTTTGTTGTGTTTTCCATTCGATATATTTCTATACAGTTATCCTGTTATTTTATCGTTTAACCTATCTAGTAAAATTACTTTTAATTTATCATATTCATCTAAATTAACAACAACTCTTTGTCTTAGTTTTCGTACACTCAAAATAAGTTACTGATCATATTTTTCTCTTTGTTCTGGAACAAATTAACTTTACAAATTCATGTTTATAAATAGGTTCATTTAAAAATGCTCTAAGGGTTTAATTTAATTTTTTCAATTTTTAAGTATTTCAATTTTAAGTTATTATATAAAAAGTTATTTACTATTTTTAAATAAGGCTACGTATTATAAGTATACAGAAAGATCATAAAATAAAAACACTTCGAAAAAGATCAATAATAATATTGTTAAGCCAGAAAAAGTTGTTCTGTGGAAAAAAAAAAAAATGTTAGCCCAATAAATAATACATAATACATATTATATATTGGTAAATTGTCGGTAAAACAACCCATAATAACTAATAAATACCTATGCGGCTATGCCAAACTGCTCACATTCTGTAAAAGAGATTTTAAATTAAAATATTAATAATAATATTATAACAATTTAACGAAACCTTATTGAACACGAATCACTAAAATTCCGCGTGAAATTATTATTATTTTTTTTTAGTTGTGTTACGGTGCCAGTTCACCGGCATTATCGGACCGAAATCGTTTCCCTACGCTGTTCAGAACTCATCCTTCGGCTACGGTGCACAGCCCGACGAGAATTACACTTATGAAAAAATTCGAATGGTACAGAATTGCGATTATTCAGCAAACGGAAGAAGTGTTTATTTCCGTAGGTTTTTTTTTTTTTATAATTACGTGTATATAAATATATTATATCATGCGTTTGGATATTTAATTACAATTTTGGTTGCAGACCGTAGAGGATATCGAAACTAGATGCAAACAAAACGGCATTGAAATAATCACTAGGCAAAGTTTTTTAAGCGATCCGGCCGATGCCGTTAAAAATTTACGCAGACAAGACGCCCGAATAATTGTCGGTTTGTTTTACGTCGTCGCGGCTAGAAAAGTATTATGCGAAATGTACAAACAGCAACTATACGGAAAAGCCTACGTATGGTTTTTTATCGGTAAGTCGTTACTGGTTTTAAAATTATGTTTTTCAACATTATTACATTTATATATATCAATAGGTTGGTACGAAGACAATTGGTTTGAATTAAACTTGGAAAAAGAAGGAATCGAATGCACCAGAGATCAAATGCGAGCCGCTGCCGAAGGCCACATTACCACCGAAGCTCTCATGTGGAATCAAAACGTTAACCAAAAAACTATATCCGGGATGGTAATATTTTATTTTTAAAAACACTAATAATTGTGCCGATGTAAAATTACAATTCACTATTTTACAAGTGCGCAGTGTCGGGTTATAGGTTAGGTTCAGAACCGATGGATTAAAATGTGTATGTTTGAAATTAAATCACTATTATTATCGTTACTATTCAAATAATTATTATATTAGCAATTTTTATTCGGTTATAGTAATCAGCAATTTTATAAAAAAAACACTGCGAGTTGTAAAACATATGTGTGATTCAAGTACAGTAAACAATAGTGCAGATAACCAGTGGCGGAATAGGAACCAAATTCAGGCTGGGAGATTGTAATTTATCCAGGCCACCTTTATATTCCCCCATTAAAAAAAAAATCCGAAATTGTTTTTTTTTTCGCTGTACTCAATTCCACCATCCGGCGGTACTTTAATTGACAATTTTTTCTGGATTTCAACAGTTTTTCTTAAAAATGTAAACATAAAATAATTTGAATTATTAAAATGTGTTTTAAAGGTTTAGATACAGTAACTTGTACATGTATATTCTATCAAGTCCATAAAATCATCGGGTCACAATATGATTCAGGCCATCTGAAAAATTCTCATTTCACTCCGCCCCTGCAGATAATCAGTTGTGATGGGACGCAGGATTATTTAACGACTACAACACAAATATTATAACAAGTCACTGTGTCCATTTTCCGTGTGTCGTAGTTATTTCAGTTTTATTTTTATTTTTTATATCTGATTAATAGTATTAATAATACAAATTCAACATTAATTACATATACAATTAACTCAAAAGACTCGAAAAGTTTGCGGTGCCATTGCGGACAACGTAACGATTAATTGATTTCAATACGTTACAGACTTCAAATGTATTAAAAATATATAATCGTAAATGAAAATCAGTATTTGTACTGTGTATAGAATTGATAAAACAGTTTTAGGTGAAAGGCACATAGCTCGAATTACAGTTTTCAGTTTGGTTATATTGTGATTTTCTCATAGACTTCTGAAGATTTTCGTAAAAGACTTGAACGTGTTTTGCAAGACGAAGGTTACGCAATCGATAAACATCTATTTCCTGAAGGTTATCAAGAAGCGCCGTTAGCTTACGATGCAGTCTGGGCTGTTGCTTTGGGTATTATAAATCGTTCATATATCTATATATTATATTAGCGCGTTGTTGTTAATTGAGTACTAAAATATTCTGTTTAAAATGCTAGCGTTTAATAAGACCATGAGCATCTTGGAAAAACAGGGCAAATCGATCACGAGCTTCAACTATATCAATAAAGAAATCGCAGACCATATTTATTCGGCTATTAATTCGACTCAATTTCTCGGGATATCCGTAAGTGTTTCGCCGTGGACAAATATAGTTTTATAAATCGACGAAAATTCCAGGGTTGGGTGGCTTTCAGTTCGCAAGGTGATCGGATAGCATTGACGCAAATCGAACAAGTCATTGACGGGAAATACGTTAAGCTCGGTTATTACGACACGCAATTTGATAATTTGACTTGGCTCGATAAAGAGAGATGGAAAGGTCTGTATAATATTTGGCGGACATAAGACGTTCAAAATGTTCGTTTTATATTTAAAATATTTAATCGAATTATTTTAATTTTTTTTTTTTTTTTTTTTTTTGCAGCGAAACTAATTAAGTTGTTTTCATATGTTTATAATATATTTTTTTTTATTTAAATAGGAGGTAAAATTCCACAAGACAGAACTGTGATTCGCCGCGTGTTGCGTACATTATCAATACCGTTACTGATATGCATGTGGGTAATCACGACAATTGGAATACTCGTAGCCGTCAGTCTTATAATATTTAATGTTGTCAACCACCACAGAAGGTACGTCCTGAATAAAAACCAATCGCAATCATTTATACGCGTTCTCGTCGACTATATCTATCAATAATATATATTCAGAGTCATTGCTCAATCGTATCCAGCTTGCAATACCATTATGCTGTCCGGCTGTGTACTGAGCTTAAGCAGCATATTTTTATTTGGATTGGACGGTCAGATAATTTCACCATCTGTTTTTCCAAACATATGCCAAATAAAAACTTGGGTATTATCGATTGGATTCACGTTGGGATATGGCGCGATGTACAGTAAGGTGTGGAGGGTACATAGATTGCACACGAGTCAAAAGAAAAACGCCATCAGGGTAATTTACATAAATAATGATAAATGTTTTCTATTGTTTATTAAACTGGACATGACTTTAGAAAGCCTTGCAGCCCTGGAAAATGTATTCGATTGTAATATTTTTATTGGCTGTTGATGTTGCAATTCTATTCCTTTGGCAATGTATGGATCCACTGAAGCGCGATATACAAGTGTTTCCGTTGGAAAATCCTTTAAATAGCAACGATGACATCAAAATAAGACCCGAACTCGAACATTGTAAGAGTGAAAACCATAATTTTTGGCTAAGTGAGTTTTTATGAAACAATGTGTATTTTTTTCCACACGTCGAAATGACTACAAACACGAAGCTTTAAAATTTGAATTCAACAATTTATTTTTCAGGTTTAACATTGAGTTATAAAGGATTATTGTTACTTTTCGGACTTTTTGTTTCGTATGAAACTAGAAGCGTTAAACTAAGACAAATAAACGATTCACGGTACGTTGGAATGTCAATTTATAATGTGGTTGTTACGTGCTTGATAACTACACCAGTGATCATGGTGACTGCATCCCAGCAAGATGCTAGTTTTTCTTTTGTAGCGCTGTCTGTTATTTTCTGTTGTTTCCTTTCCATGGCATTGATATTTGTTCCAAAAGTAAGAAATAATGAATATAATATTGCAGCAGATGAATACAATATGAACGAATTTTAGGTGATCGAAGTAATCCGGGATCCGCACGATAAACCGGAATCGAAATACAACCCGGACGCAGGAATGTCAAAAGAAGACGAAGATAAATATAAGAGGCTTATCGAAGAAAATAAACAACTCGCAGCTTCAATAAAAGAGGTAGACATACACCGAAATTATTTTATTAGATAATAATTTAAACAACAAAATGTACAAATATTTAAAATTCAAAACTAACCTATTATAACCTTAACATTTTTTTAAATTTGCGTTGTCGTATTTTAAAGGTATACAGAAATATTGTCATGACTTTTCATTTAGAACATTTTTGTATTTTTTATAATTGTATAAAGAACCCAAAAAGACAAATGTATTTAATGGTGACCCCCCATTTTTAATTTCAAATTGGGTTAGTGCTCAATATTCTGAACAACTTTGGCTTATCATAGCTATAATAATTAAAGGAAATTAAAGTCATAATCCAAGTAAAGATACGTATTAAATCAAATGTGCTATTAATTTTATACAAATACGTAAGTTTAAATAATATACCTAGACTAATTATGTATCCCGAATATCATATATAATATGTGTTTTTTTTTTTTTTTTACTTTGTATTGAATTGTATTTATTTTGTGTTTTAGAAAGAGGAGAGATTAAAACTACTTATATCCGATTTAACCAACTTAAGGGGTGATGTCGATAAGACTGAACTGAAATGGAATGACGAATCACAGATTACCGAACATTCGTTCTTGTCGCAGTCGGTAAATAAAGATACTTTAATTGTAGCCGATTTCATAACTGGTGAAGGTACATCGGACTCAGCGTTCATTGCTGGTACGGCCACTTCTTATTCTAGAGCTAGTGCCTCAGATATGGAATTCTCTGAGTCCTACTTGTAATTTTTTAGACAATTATTATCAATACGCTTAAAACAATCGACCAAAAACCAATATAATCATTTTACTTCATACAGGGTGGTTCGGAAAAGTGTTAGGTATTTCACAAAATCATTTTTTAAATCTATAGAAAAAATACCTATGAACGTTACAATCATAATCATACCAGTTGGTAAAATGGTACTAATATAAAACTATTTCTCGATTTTATTTATGTTTTCCATAACACACGTTTATACCAGTTAGTTATTACAATACGTTTCAATATAAATCTTTTTAAATCAACAATTTAAAAAAAGACAAACATCTATTAGTTAATAAGTAATGACCATTTTTGTGTATTAATGTCGAGTTAATTGTATTTTGCCTAGGCCTATAAAAATAATTCAAAATTAATGTTGATAAAGTAAATTATTGTTCCTATCTTTTAGTGATCATAAAATTAAATTTAACAATATGTTGAAAATTTGTTTAAGTAGATAGTTTGATTAACATTTAGTTTTATCAGATATATCTCTCTAAAATAACTCTCGCTTAAAATAACCGGCGAAGTGGTTTGATTTTGATTTTTTCATAAAATTTAAGCACAATCAGTAAAAATGATCGAATGTTAAATATTTTAACATTTAATAATCGCATCATTAGTTTGTAAAGTATAAATGAAAAACTAAAATAAACAAATCAACCGTTATGCGTATAACTTATTTTCTTCCGTATATTTTTTATGACGCTTAATGAGAAGTGTAATTTTTTACTTATTTCTTTCAATCTGGTCTATTTTACATATTCTAATTTTCTAACTACCATTCACTTATGCATTTGTAAAAGATTAACATAATTAACAATTTTAAATTCAAATATTACACTAATTTTTCAGTTCATTAAAACAAAACAAAAAATTGCTCATAAAACTAAATTAGTATTATTTGTATTAATACACCCGTGGAATCAAATCATTATATTAAATCGATATTACAATTGCTTAAATGTTCGAAGTGGTTGTACTAGGTGAAAAGTAATTTTTTTCTAAACTATGTTGATCAATACATTATATACCTATATTGGCTATATTATCAATATTAAAATCATCATCGATAGTTTTTGACATTATCATTGTAAAACAATACAAAACATCTTGCAAACAATATATAACTTTATTCATTTTTTATTTATTTATTTTTTTGTTTTGTTTTTCATTTTATGAACAATATATATACATATTATTTTTTATTATTATTGAGTTGTATGTTAACATTAAATAAATTAAAATAAATAAATAATGGCGATTATTTGCACGTTGGTGCATTTATTTATATAATTATTTGATTGAAACACATTGCAAATCTTATACCGTTGGATTTTAACTGATACAATCATTTTAAATCGTATACTCAAATATTGTGCGTTAAATGTTACAATGTCGTGTTTAAATAAAAAGGATTTGTTGTCCGCTAGATATAATAACATATTTTAAACGATACATAATTTTACATTAAACTGTAAAAATAAAAAAAATTCTGTTAATTACATCTATTAGAAAACTGTAGTATTTGAACTGTGATTATTAAAAAAACAAAAAAAAAAAAAAAAAAATCATATCTTACAATTACTACGGGTTTATTACTTTGTTTTTTTAAAAAAAATACTGTTTTGCGTAGCTATCAAGAATTGACGAGAACAGTCAAATGTAACCTACAGAATGAGGAGCACGAACACCATCGTTAACGCATTATTTGACTGTCTACGATTAGACGAAAACAAATTTTATAATATAAAAATACACACCATCTGTTGTACAAGTTATTACATTTTGGCTCATAATGTTTTGTTATCATTGCAATATTTTTTTTCTTAATTATTTAACGAGAACATCTAACTATATTTAGTGGGATAATGTAACGTGTATGTTAAAGTGTTAAATTATTAGATATTTTGTTTTTTGATAAATGAGAATTTACTTATTGGAAGGTGTGATTTTTTTTTTTTACCAGAACGGATGTAATTTTTTTGAAAATGTGAGGGCGTAAGGGTCATGTATGCGGTGTAGTAGTAATGGTAGAATAAAATTATAACTGTTATCGATGATAGTATTATTATCGCCACTTATTAATATATATTTTTTTTTCTTCTCTTTACTACATAAGCAGTGATTCAAATTCTTTATTAGAATATTCCCGTTTATGATTTATACATATAGTATTATGTTAAGTTTTCTCTTTGATCATAATCAAATATAAATTTTTATATATTTTTTCAAAAAAAAAAAAAAAAATCGTATTTAATGATATTGTTTTAAACGTATTAATTACCCCGTCGTATTGGCATTGTCAGGACGAATGCCGTAAAACGTTTGATCGCAGTATTATAATTGTGTAATACCTGCACAATGTCTTTGTCGTTAAATGTTCTATTAATCCTATTAATATTCCTGCATCGTCGAAACACGATATTATTTTTTTCTAAGTAACTATATTGTCCCGCAATAATCGTAAGTCAAAGTCGCTGTTTTCGATAAAACGTCAGAAATTGGTGTATCGGTATATATGGTGTTATATTATGTTAGTGTGGAATTTTAAATTGTATTAATACGAGTTTTGAAATAAATCGTTATACCCCTGTAGAATTTTCACGTACGGTCGTTAATGCGTACGCTAAACGTTATCTTATATTGTTGTATTTAGACAGACTTTTGAATTTTAAAGAAACCACCACCATGATGTTTAGTAGACAGTTAAATATAAATACCCAACTACCCAGCTTACAAATATGTAACTAGACAATTAGAAAGAAAAAAGTAGAAAATTTAAAATTTAAAAATATCGTACAGTACCTAAATAGTATCACATTTTTCAATAAAAAAAAATAATACTCGTTGATCTTCAACCGCCGAATCGCAATCGTATATATATATATATATACTTACGGTGACATCTCATTCGAAACGCAAAAATATTGTAACACAATACACGTTTAAATCCAATTAATTACAATTTGTAATTCATCATGGGCTATTCTTAATATTAATTAAGTAAATTCGTTTTTTAGCAATTTAAAATAATATTTAGTTTTACAGTTTAAAATCTTGTTTTTAACAAAAAAATATATTTATTATTTCTATTTTAAAATATAATCATGTTGTTTCATAAAAAGTTGTTTGTGTGTCTATAATATTATTATTATTATTTATTTTTTTTTGTTTTCAAATGAGTATTACTTTTATTAACGCGTTATGGATTTGTGATATTATAATTATTATATAGAGTATTAATACTATACTATATTACACTAGTGCGGGTTGTTAAAAAAAAAATTCACAACGGTAATATTAAGGTTTAAATAAACGTATATTAATTTATATATATATATATATATATATATATATATATAAAAAAAAAAAAAAATTATATATATATCCCGTCGGGCACGGTTTTTTATTCCTTGGTGCGGATTACGTCATAAAAAAACGGTCGAGAGTCGGCATTTTCAAGTATTTATTATTTATATTCCGCGAGTATTTTTGCAAGTATAAAATATAAAGAACACGGCGAATAATAACGACGGCTTTCGCGGCTTGTGTACGGTATAGGTACGTGCTGCCTAGGCTAATACTTTCGAATACAGTTTGTGTATTATAATAATATCATCCGTCGTTAGAAAGTAAGAAAAAAAAAAAAAAAAAATAAAAAATAAAATAATAATAAAAAGCTCTCTATCCTCGTCGCCGAGGAATAAAATGCGGGGCGGATTTCGTGCCGGAATGAGATTAGCGAGCGGATATATTATAATATCGCCGGCGCATAATGCTGACGGAATATTATATATTCCGGGGAATAAGAAAGTTTTCCCGGAGCACAACATGTTCGCATATATTATATTGTATTATTTAAAATTCGTTCGCCGGCTACGGTTAGCAGATGTCGCGGGCAAGCGCGGAATACCGTTATAATTATTTGCTATTGCCGGCACCTAATAAGTCGGCGTTACCGTTTATAAATATACCGTTCGGCGGCGTGTGTGCGTAAACTCGAACCGTACAAATCGGTACAATAATCGTATTCGGATTCCGTTAAATATAACCCGAATACGGAATATACGGAATATTACGGTTAATTATAATATTTGTAACATGCCCCCATCCCCCGGCCGGACCCGGTGCCGCGAAGTTAGACCGGCGGTCCGTTAGGAATAAATCGGCGCCCCGAAAACCCGTAGAACCGTAAAGAGTACATTTGAGAGAGAGAGAGAGAGAGTAGACAACAAAAGCCTAAAACGGTATACGAGGTCTGTTCAAAAAGTACCGGGATTTTATGTTTCATAATCGCAACAATGAAGTTACATATTATTCAAAGATGTCTCATTCAAAATACTCTCCGCCGGACGATATGCACTGATCCCGGCCATTTTTCAAAAGTCCTTTGGTACTGTTCCAAAGTTTTTAAACTATGAGTTGTGTTGCCGCGTTCATCTTTAATTCACACTGCATCTTGAAATCGTTGCCTTTAAGCGCAGATTTTAGTCTTGGGAATAGAAAAAAAAAAAAAAATCCCATGGAGCCTGATCTGGAGATTAGGAAGAGTCCGCGGGACCACGGTAGTTTTTTCATCAGCCAAAAATTCACGAACCGACAGCGCTAAATGTGCCAGAGGTGCATTGTCGTGGTGGACAATCGCGGAACGGATTTGGCAGCGCGACCCTTCTCGTCTGTACATTTTCTTGTAAAATTGCACGACAAGACTCAATTGAGATTCGCTTTGTTAACTCACGAACGGTGAATCGGCGGCCATTTCGCATTTTTTTTTTTTTTTTTGCAAATTGTCGCCACACCATGGTTTCTGAATGACGTCGACGGTTTTAGAGAACGTGGATCGTCTTCAGTTGACCGCCGACTGTTCTTGAAACGTTTAAAACACTCGAAACACTCGGAACCACTTAATGAATCATCCCCAAAAGCGGTTCTAATCATTTTTTTTTTTTTTACCAAAGTTTCAAGCAATACTTGATGCACACGCGTTCTTTGTTAATTGACATGTCGAAAACGGCGAACGAAAACAACTGACTGGATTTAACCACGTGTAATATTAAACTGAAATAGGATAGTGACTTCGGGTTTTGTTTAAAATATCCACTTATTCGCGGGGAATTCGTCTATTGACAATTTGAAACGTTATCGTGTGTAGATTAGCCGCAATAACATTTGTCCTGGTACTTTTTGAACGGACCTCGTACATTTTAAATTGTTTATAGGCTATAACAGTTTTTATACATTTAATGACAATTCATTACAATGTTACCATGTGACTTCGTAAATTACATATAACGTACATTTTTTTTTGGCCGTACATATTATACGTACTACAACAAGACTTTTTAATTAAGCGGCTTTTATTGACGGTTTTTTTGTATTGCGCCGTACACGGGTCTTTTGTGTTTTATATTGTTACGATGGTTTTGGTACGTGGTAGGACAATTTTATGTTACTTATGAATTATTTTTAGGAAAACCTGTAATTATTTCTACTGATAACAATGGTGTATACTTTTCAGAAAATTCGGTTCATGGGTGGCGTCCGTCCAGACACTCAATAAACCCCCCTTGGTGTGCACCGCTCTTCAGGGGTCCCATAAAACCGTTCGCACCGGGGTCTCGCCGGACCTAGTCGCGACTATGTTTTAACCAATTTATATAGACTAATAAGTATTAAAAATTACATCAACATCCCAACAATGTATGTGGACAACGTTGCTTACATTTTGTTACAATGATAACGATAGATGATTTTATATCCTATACTTTACACCGGAAAAATACAATCACCAAGTATGAATACGGGCAATTTATAATAAGCGTTTGGTAATTTAAGAGGGATGTGGGGGTGGGCGGGTGCAATTTAAAAACTGTTACGATTTGTGTGTAGGTGCCTCACGTAAAAATATTCAATCGATTCAAACTCTATTACTATTAGTACATACATTTCATCGCATAATTAATTGAATTTGTCAATTAGTTTTTAATAAACAATAACTCCCGCGGGCCCCGCCTGAAAAAACGCCCGGTCTCTCGACCTTAAACGTTTAACAATATAATTCGGTCGTGTTTGATAAAAATTGCAATTGTGTATAGTGTCCGCGATAACTGTCTTGATTAAGAACAATACAGACACCACGTAAATTATTTTACGACGAAGCAATGAATATTACACGTGCAAAATTATTAAGCAGACAAGGATAAACCCTGTTGTATTGTACATCATGTCTTCGTACAGGATACAGTGATATAGGTAAGTAGGCCATTGATATAAGGTATGAGATACAGAGAGGAATTTAATTCCTGAAGCACCGACAACAATTCGAAGCCGTTTCCTTCTACCCAGTTGGTTTTTTTTTTTTTTTTATATTATTATTCCGACGTTTGAATCGAACAAATTAACGGTTCGCGGTTGCGTCGTTGCGGCCCTACACAAGGTTTAAGATAGTGGACCGATTTTCTATCTATCCTTAAAAAAAAAAAAAAAAAAAATGGTTGTAACGGCTGTATACATCACAGTTATCTATAATATATTATATAGTCAGATTTATAAACGAATATCTATAGCATTATTAGTATAGATGTTTACGGCAGACACTGTGCCTAGATAGAAACTAATAAATCTATTATTATAAAACGATGTCTGCGAGCATTGTACATAATTTCAGCACCCCCAATATTTTGACACTAGTTGCGCCTATGACGTAATTTATTGTACTTATGTATATATCGAGTCAAAACCACTCAAAAAAGTACTTTTTTTTTGTAATAGAGCGATTTGAAAATTCAATGAATATTAAAATAAATAACTAAAACAACTGTTTAATCAACGATAAAATATGAAATAAATTAGTTATGAATACAATTTTCGGTATACACATTGGTCTTTATTATATATCCCCATTGTTACTAATATTATATAAATACGTGAATTAATATTTAATGGGTTATGATCACATATTGCAGTTTTGAATTGAAATATTTTGAAAATCTCTCTAGTGATCAATAGTCGAACTAACTTTGAAACGACTATGTAAAATGATGTAGTTAATTCATTTTTCGATTTGTTTTGAGTTGTTGCAGTCTTGAACCGGATTGTCTGTCGATATGTGGCATGGGGTGATGTCATATCCCCCACTTTGAATTATTATTTTGTTAATAACTCATTTGCGCTTTACGAGTTTCCCCTATAAATATTGTTATCGTTTTTATTGATATTATCATTGGCTTTTTATTGATCGGCTAATGATAAACACGTGCTAATTCCCTTATCCGGGTAGAGGCTCAATAAATAATAGGCGAACGCCCAAAAAGAAACCTAAGAATAATAAAGAAAACAAATGTTAACGGGTAATTTTGGTTTTGGTTTATATATATATATTTTTTCCACGGTCTTCTGCGTCGAGAAATTTCCCCGGCTACGCCATCACAAGCGGCGTTCTTCTTATTCGTTTCCAGTCGGCCGCGCCACTGTGGGCCGCCGTCGAACGAACAAAAACGGCAGGGCCGTCGGGCGACGAACGAAAATACACCCCCCCCCACACCTTCCGGCAATCATAATTATCATTACTAAAATAATCGAAACGAATAAAATATAATAATACAAGTGATTGTCGTCCCGGGCGCGGTAGGTATAAATTATATACGTTATTATCGTTATAACGAACGTCGTCTGCAGGAATACTTACCCTACGAGTGTATAATTATTGTAGAAATATATTCACCGGCGGTTCTCGTACCGTTTTGTTCGCGAAGACCCGAACTCTCCAAAAAAACACAAAGACTACGGACCCCCCCCCACCACCACCAAACATTGCGACGGTCGATTTTTTTTTTTTTTTTTGAATAAATCACAACTCGTAAAAAAATGTGTATTTCTTTAAAGTCCGTCCAGTTTTTCGAATTTCGTAGAATATTAAAAAACACGACGATAAAAAAAAAAAAAAAAAAAAACATGAAAATAATCCAATCTTTATTTTTGTTGGATTTAATTCGTTTCGGACCTGTCAGCGGAGCCCCGAAATCTCACTCGCCGAACCTTCTGGACTTCCCGGAGTGGCCGGCCTGGAAATGGAAATTTTCCACACGGCCCGGAATCGTATTCTGACGCAGGGTCTCTCGTTTTTACCTCCCGCTGGGTGGGTGGGGGTATTGTTTTTTTTTTAAAAACTCGTTGGAAATCTCGAAAAAATTGTCAAACGGAGTGCGGTGAGAAAAAAAAAATCAATTATATTACGCGTTATATCTATACCATACGAGGTGTGATAAAAAAAATACCGGGACTAAAATTATATCTACGCTGAAAATAAACGTATCGGAAATATACACATATCAAATAAAAGTATAAATAACATTTAATTACGTTATTCAAGCCATGAATTAATATTATCTTTTAGTAATGAACGACATATCGAATAAACTCGAGCAGCGTGTTTTCATTAAATTTTGCGTTAAATTCGGTAAATCAGCGACTGAAACTTTTGAAATTATTAAAAAAGCATTTAAAGATGAACTAATGAGCATATCTAAGATATTTGACTGGCACAAATGGTTTATTGGGGGTCGTGAAGCCATTAACGATGACTCACATGCTGGTCGGCCTTTAACTTTAAGAAATGTGGAAATGGTGGCAAAAGTTTGAGAAATTATTCGATCAGATCGACAAATGACGATAAGAGAACTTTCTAGTGAGTGTAACATTTCTTATGGATCATGCCAAGCTATTTTAACTGAAGATTTATGCATGCGACGAGTCTGTGCAAAAATGGTCCCGAAATTGTTATCTGAAGATCAAACAAATCATCGAATTGATGTTCGTCAAAGTTTGAAAGAACGAACACAAAATTACCCAGGGTTCATTAAAAAAGTTTACAACTGGTGATGAAACTTGGATCTATGGTTATGACATAGAAACCAAACGGCAGTCATCACAATTGAAATCATTAACATCACCATGAAAGCTCGACAAGTTCGTTCTAACGTGAAGACCACGTTGATTACTTTTTTCGATCTTAAAGGCTTTATTTATTGTCCAGTTGTTCCAACTAGTCAAACGGTTAATCAGACTTACTACAAAGAAGTTTTAATTAAGTTACGAGAATGAATCCGAAAGAAACGTTCAGAACAGTTTCAGAATCGATCGTGGTTGTTACATCACGACAACGCGCCTACTCATTCTGCCTTATCACTCCGTGAGTTTCTAGCTGGTAAACAAATTCCAGTTTTACCTCATCCCGCTTACTCACCGGACTTTGCCCCTTGTGATTTTTTTTTATTTCCAAAAATTAAAACTGACCTCAAAGGACAACGATTTGATGATATCGAAACAATAAAACAAAAAAAATGCGGTGGATCAACTCAAAAAACTTAAAGTTAAAGACTTCCAACATTGTTTCAAAAAGTGGTAGGAGAATGCATAACATCAGGCGGTGAATACTTTGAAGGAGACTAATATTTAAAAAAATTATTTGTTTATTTAAATATTTAAATAAAAAAAAAATCCCGGTATTTTTTGATCACACCTCGTATATATAAAAATCATTTGCCGCATATATGTAAGATCATCAGTTGAGAGCGGCTCGACCGATTTGGCTGATTTTTTTCTATTGTTGTGTTCGTAATTGACAGGTCAAAGGTTGTATGAGAAGAAAATGATTGGAATGTCCACCGGAAAAGTCGGGATTGAATTTTTTTAAATTTCTTTCTTTTGGGGTAAACGTAAGATCATTAATACGTTGCTATAGGGAAACTATCGTTGCTTAGTTACCCAAAAACGTTTCGTTTTTTAAACGCGAAGCTTAAGGAAGTCAACAGTTTTATTCCGAAAATTCCAGTGGGCACACTTATGATATTCAAAACAATATAGGGAAGGTCGCCTGTCTACTTTTAATCTCGGGAAATTTAATCCCTATAATAGATGGCTACATTTGACTTATGTTTGTTTTTTTTTTTTTAAATATTTTATGAAAAATATACAATCTATTTCTACGGGAACAATAAGAATATGCGCTACATGACAATACATTAAACGGAATCGTGATGGAAGTAGCCATCCAGTGGTAACACTCACCTTTACTTATTATATAATTAGTATTATTTTTAAATCTGATTTTTTTTTAGTTTAATTGTTGAGAAGGTCGTGACATCAGTTTCTTTTGAGCCGCCTCCGGGGATTTCCAGGGATTGTAAGCGTGACAAGATTAGATACGAGGGGGTTGGTGTGAGAAGGTTAGGTTAGGTGTGGAATATTTTATAGAAAGATACTGATTCTTCATGAATGGTGTTGATGTTTAGATCAGAATGAAGTGTTTGACTAGAGACATAAGGTGGGTGCGTTAGTGATTTCGCGTATGATATTATTGTGGAAAATGTGAATTTCGCGAGTTAATTGATATTTTCGCATTTCCCCAGTGTTTGGAGGCCACACGTCCACGTCGGCTTAAATATATTAATATTACGTTCGATTTGTTTATTAATGGGCTACTCCGGTGACGCGGACGAGCGATAGAAAAATAGTTTTTGGTTGTATGTAAAACAAATAATTGTTCCGCTTTTAAAAAAAAAAACATATATGTGCGTCGGGCGGGACCCAGCTATAGTATATTTATATATATATAAACAGAATATATATATATATATATATATATATATAAATATATAAATAGAAACCGGTGGGAGAGAGGCAAACGTCTCCGGAACGTTCGTATACAATATATTATAATAATAGTAATAATATACGAGCAGTAAAATAATATTTATATACAGTGTGTTGTTTATCATGCAAATCGCGACCACCGTCGTCGGTTAGACAATGGCCGCTCACAATATCGGTTCTGGAGAATATTTACTACCGCCTCGCGCCGCTCATTGTTGTTGATGTCGTCGTCGTCGTTGTCGTTGTCCGTGCCTCGCGCCCTACGAAAAGAGCACATTTGCCGGTCGTCGTCGTCGTACACGCACATAATTTTATATAATAATAATAATAATAATAATAATAATGGTAATAATAATGGTAATAATAATGGTAATGGTAATAAATTTTCGGTCGTGTAAATTTTCGCCCGCGGAGCTTCGGAAACGGCCGGGATTCCGAAAACCCCGGGGCCCCGGCCCGGGCCCGAGAGTTTATTACCTTACCGTTTAATACTGTTGTTGTGTACTTACAGGGTGTCCTGTAGTGTTTTACCGACGTATAAATACACTCTGTTCATATATTGAAAACGGTTTTATTATTATTATTTTACTCCCGATCGGATTATCGTTCGGCGGCGCTCGTGTATATTTAGAGAAAAATTACATTTTTTTTTTTTTACTATCACTCGTCGGAACGAAACAAAAATAAAATAAGTTTTACACTTTTTTTCGGTTTTTTTTTTTTTGCTTTTCTAGACGATATTGTTCTAAAAAAATGCAAACTACCATACGCATACATATCCGACGAGTTATCTTAGCAATGGCCATTTTAATTAACATTGATTGTAAAAAAAGTTTTAGTTAGACAGTTTTATTACTTTTTATTACGATCGACATTTAAAAAAAAAAAAAGCCCATTCCGGTCAAGTTTTAACGGGCAAATTTTTTTTTTTAGCGTATATTTTATTATATTCACAGAGTTATTTTATTAAGTTTATTATCAATACAAAATAAATAAACGTACGTACGTTACGTTTAATTAAAACGTCACGTTCAAAATTACAGCTAAATTTGTCAATTGTCGCTAAAATTTAATTTTTTTTTTTTTTTTTTTTTCCCCCCCCCCGGTGGTTATTTTGTTGGGTTTAATTGCCCGGGCTCATCGTTTCCCACCCCGATTTCGGTTGTGATAATTTGTTCGCATCATTTCTCTAGGTAAATGAAAACTAAGACTGTGTTATTTCATCGTTTCGCGCGTCGAATTCAAATCTTTAGAATAATATATGCAATACAAATCGGTCGGAAAATATCGAAAACCGATGAAATACAAATTTAATTTTCCTCTAAACATAATGATGACGGATGTCTCCCGTAAAAGAAAATCCTATTGGACAAGAAAAAAAAAAATAAAATATTTAAACGTTATAACAGAGTTGTTTTACATCTGTAAAACGTCTCGCAGGACACCCTGTGTAGCTTTTCGTTTCATCGTAACCGGGCCGGCCCGTGAGTTATCTACGCAACTCTACCCTACGGTCCGCGGCACCCTGTATATTTTAATATTATATACGTTGCACACAATATCTCATGACCGTATAGCATTATAATAATACTACATAATAGACAAATGGTATTTATTAGGAGTGTTTTGTATTATAATATGGAGCCAGACGCGGTCCAAAGGGCGGAAGTCGCGAATTCGGATTTGCACTAATATACGAGGGTGGGCTGATAAGTAATGCCTCTTTACGTGTAACATTTAAAACTGGTGAAATCGATGGGGAGGAAAAAAAAACCACAAGTGTAGTGAATTAAATTATTAATTATTATTATTATATAGTATTAGTGTTATTGTTTTATCAACTTAACTCCTTTCTAAGTCAATTCATTTCTGCCAACGATTAACAGTTAGTTTTGTAATACCGTCCAAATAAAATTGTTCATCTCGAGCATCTATCCGCCCATTTGATTTCAGCTTTAATTTTCTCATCGGGATCATACTCTGTAACTTTGTTGATGTTCTTTATGTTTGGGACACAACAACAAAAAAAAAAAACTCACACGGTGCTCGTAATTGGAGCAGCAGTTGGTAGCAAATGTCGACTAGGTTCTGTTTGATTACTTTTGTCAGCATTTTTGGAATCCATCTCGCGCAAATTTTTTGGGGCCTAAACCTGAACTTGGGTTCAGTGAGAAGGTGCTAAACACGTTCTTCGGAGATTCCTAACGCTGATGAAATATCGTTTTGCTTAATTCTCCGATTTGCTTGAACCAAATCGTCGATTTTTTGTTTACCGATGTCCACATCGATCCTGATCGGAAATGTTGGGTTCCCAAACTCCACTACCTCAACGGTCAACAGAACTGAAGTCTAGAGTTTCGTTACTATAGACGGAGAGCAAACGTCTATGAATATCGATAGGTTTAACATTTTCAGCGACAAGAAATTCAATTACTGTTTGAACCGCACATCTGGAGAGACCATTATTAAAAATTACGTACGAATAAACTTAAAATTTTACGCTATCGTGACTTAGCACACACTACACTAATAATATTAGCTATAAAATGCTTAAAAAATTGGGAATCTTATTGGAAATTTAAAAATAGTTAAGAGATAAGAGGCATTACTTAGCAGCCCAATAATATTTAGATGTATTTTCTATTAGGGGGGTTTTTCATTTATTTTAAGTAAAATAATTTCGATCGCCGCTGTAAGAGAGTAGTTGTGGTGAAATTAAGCAACGATAGTTTGACCCTTTCACGTGCCGCAAAAGGATTGAAAAACAACCCAACGGTTTGGCCATTATTCGAATTTAATTTTTAAAAAATCATTAGCGTTTCCATAAAACTGTACTAGACAACATAGGCGCAACAAAGCTCAAAAACAGCACTCATGGCTTTAACTCGAACCGAACTCTAGCCTAGTCTCAATTCTAATAGACCAAAAACGATTTGGAATAAAAAAATACTCGAAAAACCTACACATGAGTTCATCGTAAATCGTACTCAACGGTAAAAATAAAAAAAATTGAGCGTTATGCGACAATGTTTATTTATAATCGTTTAAAGTTCAAATTTCGATAAAAAAAAAAAAAAAAAACCGTATGTACCAAACATTGTATTAACCGAACACCGTTCAGAATTGTTTTTCGTTATCAACGATTTATCATCTCGTACAGATAAAAATTAAGTTCCTCTTTGATTGTCACTGTCCTGTAGTGTACCTACAAAACTATACTAACAAAACACTTGGACTGGCTTTTTGGATTGTACGTTGAATAACAGTAATTTTAATCATTACTAATTTTAGGAAGAGGATGTGGGGTCGTAGCCCCCTGTGAGCATTATATAATTCCAGCACCATCAATATGTGGCCTCTAGTTACGTCCATGACTACTAGACCTTAATACATAAATTTATCCATACAAAAAGTTTATAATTCGTCCGGATAAACGTTAATACTTATCTTAACGAAATGGAATAAAATTAAAAGCGAAATTTAATTTTCCAGAAGAAAAAAAAACGATAACGGTAAAGTTTGCGTATATACGGAACAAATTTTCCCTGAAAAGTTTTCGGCGTTCGTTCGAGAGACCGTATAATAATAATAATAATAATAATAATAAAGTATTAATTCAATTTCGATACCTATGCAAATTCCTTTATTGTCTTCGGCAATATTCATCGCATTGGATTGATAAATATTGTAAAAGTTTTTTTAGAGACATTATACGCGCTCGTGTTTTATGTTGTGCAATATTAACGGTCTTTCCACCCCTCATCATCCTCCTCCTCGTCCTCCTAAAACACAGACAGTCTCTCCCGGGTAGTTTATCGTCCATAAAAAGCGCGGTAACACTATTTGTCGTTATACGACTATACCGCCGACTAGCAGTATGACTTTTACATTTTTCTCATAACGAATACATAACTTTTTATGCGAATGAAAAAAATAAAATATAAATACAAGCGATCCGAGTTCTATTATGTACGTTATCCGAGCACGGAATGAACAGACTACGTACGTATAGTGCGTAGGACGCAGGTTAGGAATATTATATAGGTACCTAATACTGCAGCAGTGTGTAGGTATACACTATATATATATATATATATATTGCATATGCAATATCGTTAAGTAAAATTTAGATAGTAATAATATTTATCGCCGACACGTGTTCGAAACGATGAAAAGTAATGCCTGCGAAGTGAAGTGATCGTCATAATATCATAGATAATAATAGAAAAATGGATATGGCCACGCTACTTTATTTCCCCCTCCCCCCAATGTAACCTCGAAAAGAATTTAATTTATTAAAATTAGAAAATATTATAAAACTAATAATATTAATACCGTTTTTTTTTTTTATTTTATGGCAACCAGTAAACATTAAATAATTATCTACCAATAGATAAAAGAAGGAAATAGAAATTGTCTATGCCTAATTGTCCCAATTGTAATATCAAATGATTATTGTTCAATCGATTCCCGTGTGATTGGGTTGCTTGGCCTATCCGTTCTTCTATTATTATCTATGGTTAAGATCGCCACGGTTACGGTGCTAATAATATAATAATAGTATACGCCCACCTATTATGACTTTTTTGTTTCATGGCGCCCTTGATAAAACTGATGAGCTTTTTTTGTTTTTGTTTTTGTTTTAGATAAAAATATATAAAAACAATTTTAATGGATAATTTGGAAATATTGATTTTATAATTGTCATATATATTTTAAGACCGGAGTTGTCCGGTCGACGGGCGCGGCGCCCCTGTGATGGTACCAGGGCACCGCGGCGCACACATTGGGAACAGCTGAACTATGCTATTGTTTTTTACTGTTGTAGTTACCTATCGAAAAATTACACTAATTACAATTATTAATTGTATACAATTTAAACCTGAACTGCCGTCCGAAAATTGGGAAAAAAGGTACCAGGAGACCAAAGCGCGCGTGTCAATAACGGCCGACCCCCCCAGTCTAAAAGTTGCTATGCAGACGACTTCAGTCCGTGGAGCAGGCAATTTATACCCCTAGGATAATTATAGCCTCCCCCCCCCCGGTTCGATTATGCCAGAATACATAAACCCCCTATTTTCCTATATCGGAAGTATAATTATACTAGGATTATCATGCACGGCAGAACCAAAATTCTAGGATTTATATACCCCCTAAATTCATAACAGGAAAACCATATCTCCCAGGAAGGTTTGAAATTCCTATTCCTTTAATCATATATATTTGTAGGTGGTATAGTGCCCCTGTAAAGTGCACACTTTGGGAACCGCTGAGCTAAAACAACATTTAATTGACATAGAGTCCGACGATGTATATAAAAAAATGTTTGTTTTCAGATTAAAAATCCGAGTTGAAGATGTCGAATTTGACGAATTCTGAAAAACTTTTTAACTTAATAAACAACTGTTTTAATAAAACAGTTTTTAATTTATCGGTTCATAAAGATATTGAATTGTATTTAGGTGTTCTAATTCGATTCATTTTTCTTTTGGAACCTATGAAAACGTGTTCATTAGTGAGTTATTTTTCAGTAGGTATTAAAACAAATTTTCAACCTGAACTTTGTCATTTCCTATTTGTTTTTTAATAGTATTTTTTTTTTTTTTTTTTTTTTTTTTGTAGCATTATATTTAGGTAACTTTTTTTAATGCCTTTACTGCGCGTCGTTTTAGGCTAGCCTTAATTATTATTTATTCAATATATTTTACACCTTTAATAAATTATAAATAATTCGCAGGCGATAATGTTGATCAATATTTGCGGGTCGTGTATATATATATATATATATAAATGGAACCCTCGAAGGAACTCGTGCGTAAGTCCCTCGGCCGTGTCGAACCCTCGAATAAATCTGTACCCTACCCGCGGCCGTGGCAGTGGCGTTTTATAGACTATACGTGTTCCATTAAAGGAAACACGGACGGCAGAGGCGTCGCTGTCGTGTATATACACGGGGTAATAATTAATCTAAACTCGACCGATCCAATTCAGATCCATTCAATGTATTTATTATCGGACGATAAATAATAATACATTTCAATAATACGCGATATTATATACCGGAAGAGGAATCACATTACCATATTGTACCGGGTTCTGGGCCCGTCGCTCATCGTTATAATATTATTAAGTGGACGCTTTATACCCCAATCCTTCACCGGGGTAGGTTCGATTGTAAAAAAAAACCGTTTTCGCAGGACAATTGTACAGGTATACTCAGGAGCACCGGGACAACGGGGGCAACGACAGCCCCTGTCGCCCCCACGGGAAAAATTTCCTCGGGGCTAAGCCCCCCTCCCCCACTGATAAAATATGTAGGTTTAAGTAATCCCCTATAATTTGTATGTTGAATATTGAAGCGAAACTTGAAACAATCGAATAGAGGAGAACTGTTGTTATTGTGAACAATATGGACAAAATGGGTTTTTCAAATTTTCTCCGGTTTCGTAAAAAATTTAACAATTATTTTTTTACCATTTAATAACCATCTCGATAGAATCTAACGAAAACGTAGGGCTGCGCTTTCGGTGAATCCGAGTAGAACATTGTAGTTTAGCCATATTATCAATTACTATTCGACGGTGGTCAACGTGATGATTTTGGCGTGCCAACAAACGATACAATAACAATCTATAATGAATCAAATTAAAACAAATAAATTCGTTCTATTAAAAAACCGTCGAAATGGAACGTTAAACGGTGACTAGTGTATTGGTGACTCGTGAAGTATATAGACGACGGTGGTTGCCAGTAGACCGATGAGACAAAAATATAAAATATAATATTAAACTTATTGTCACAATATGATAAGAGCGTCACGCCATCAGTGGAGTTGAAGAAAAGGAGTAGGTGTTTTTGCTGGGGTTCAATGGTCAACTTTGAGACGATAACTCCATGCGTTTATATTAATTCGAGTTGAGTATTCGAACGCACGTGTGTACTATTCAAGGGGAAAATTCGGTCCGTTCAAATGTTGGCATCCCTATTAAAAAAATAACTAAAATGGCGCCTACCCGGTACCCGTATAATGGCGTTCTTTTCGAGAAAAGCAGTCGGCGAGTAGTAAAGATTTGTATGTTCTGCTGCGCAGTAAAACCCCTGGGACACTAGTTCGAATTTAGCCTATTTTTTAGCCTCGAATTTAGCCTCTCTAGTATCGGCAAAATCCCGGGAAACTAAACTCCCGAAATTTCGGCTAATTAAACGTTTCTAGTCTTTTTTTAAATATTTTTTTCAATATATATTTTATTTCGAATAATAACAATAAAACACTGTATTTTTATTCAACGTTTTTTTATTTCAAATATTTTTACATGATAAACAAAATTGTAATAATACTTAAACTATTTTTACACAAGTAAGAAGTGTCTTCACTTAAGGGAATATATCCTATAATTCGACCATGATTTAAAACACAATGAGCTGATACACCTTTTAAATTTAAAACAGCTTATGTTTCAACACTCACATCAACTGAAGAAGGTGTTGCCGAATTGTTTCGACGTATTAATAACGATAATCGGTCCTCTTATCAAAAACTGTAACCTCTTCTTTATAATAAGACTCTTGGAACGTTGTATACATGTCGTATAATAATGAATAGTCTAAGTATTATACAAATTTTGTTTATCATGTAAAAATATTTGAAATAAAAATTTAAAAAGAGGCTAGAATCGTTGAAATTTCCGAGGGTTTTAAGATAAAAAAAAAAAAAAGAAAAAAAAGAGGCCTAGAATCACTTATTGAAAAGAGGCTAAAATCAGACGAGTTTCCCGGGGGTTTCGTGGGCAGGAAAAAATAAAATCGAGAAGCCGAAATTGAATTAGTTTTCCGGGGTTTTGCCGATACCAGAGAGGCTAAATTCGAGGCTAGCAATGAGGTTAATTCCGAACAAGTTTCCCGGGGGGGTTTTGCTGCGCAGCAGAACATACAAGTCTATGTTACATCGGTGTAAAAGGCGCGCTCGCGTGCGGCATTCGGCGCCCGATTAATGGTCGTCGCCGTCGAGGGGGATTTTTTTCTTTCTTTGGGGTGTGAGCAGGACACAAGTCGTCGCGTTGCTTTTTGCTACAGAACCGGCGGCACCTGTGTATGGGTTTATGACGTCGTTTGAATAATGCGGTAATTA
Organism: Tuberolachnus salignus; assembly: GCA_956483605.1. Classification (NCBI taxonomy): domain Eukaryota; kingdom Metazoa; phylum Arthropoda; class Insecta; order Hemiptera; family Aphididae; genus Tuberolachnus; species Tuberolachnus salignus. The sequence continues at coordinate 36,426,111 of OY101432.1, forward strand.
TGTACCTATATTGCCGCCAAAAGCGCGCGTAAGAAAATCGACTTTTACGGTTGGGTTTGGTATAGGTTATTATACACAGTCCCGTGCTGGCTGCTCTCGTGGGGCGGCTGCAAGTGACTACCCAAAAAAAAAAAAAAAAAAAAAAATAATATTAATAATAATAAAAAATGCCACCTTGTTCGACCTAAAATTCAATTTGCACCACATGATCAATTGCGTATTATTACTAGAGCGCGCGTTTGAAATATGCTCTACACAACATGTAAAGTGCCTAGGAAAAATACGAATCAATATGCATTTTCAGTATTACGTAGTAAAAATTTGTCTGTTACATAAATGTGACAATAAATGCATATTAAAAATTGATCAGTTCATATCCGTACGCATGCGCTACGATAAATCATTGCACACGAATAACGATTGCGAGTGAATCACGTGTAAACCACGTTCTAATAAATTTAAATTGAAAATCGTATTGGTTTGTAATTACAAAATTAATTACAGTTGTTCGGGTTTTTAACGAATTTCCCAATAATATTCGAACTTAAAAATACGCTGATAATAATAAGTTACAACATTTTTATCCACATAAAAACCACATAGAACAAACTCGACCGTTTCAAAAGGCTATAAATAATTTTATAAACGCCAGAATTTTTTTTGAAAACAGTACCACATCTAGAATGTTTCAGGTTTCTACGATTATTTTTGTCCCATTAGGAAAATAAAAAAAAAACTTCCCCAATGCCACCAACTGGACAAGATTTTCCATTAGAAAAAAAGTCATAAAAAAAAAAAAAAAAAAAAAATAAAAATTAAGAAAAGAAAATAAACACTAATTTTAAAGTATAATCAATACATTTGTCGCTACGCTCAGAATCTAAAATATTACCAAGCAAAATAAATAATAAATATACGAGGTGTGTTCAATAAATACCTAAACAAAATGTATTAAAAATTATATTTCAAAGTTACAAACTATTTCAATGGATCGCCTGCAAAATAGTGGACCTCTTCGGCACAATAGTTTTATATTCTGAGCGTAGGGATTTCAGCGATTCCGAGCTATTATTATTAAGACGCGATTTTTTTTTTTCGGTTAGGATAAATGCACTGATTTGTTTTCCGCGTCGTACGGTTTTTAGCTCGATTCATTTTGCAAAATTTTCAACAGTCCGCCCCCACGACACCATTGTTTTTGTTCTTTTCGCCGGAAAACACTATTTCGGTTTTGTAAAAAAAATACAATGCTCGAGGAAAACCACGCGACTAATACTATTGCACCGAATATGGTTTTTTCAAATTTTTTTTTTTTTTGCAATAATTTATCTTCGCTTACAAATCATACCGTCCTTTATTCTATATACATCCCACCCTGACTTCCAGCCTCTACCACCGGTGGCCTCTACCCGCGGCCCGTACATCGGTGCGTCCGGCTTTTTCGGTATTATATGTTTTATCCGAATAAAAATACAATATATATATATATATATATTTTTTTTTTTTTTTTTTATCACCACGGGTGTAAATAGTACGCCACAACGTGTAATTACATCGGTGAAATCGTTTATTTTTCGGATACGGTTAAATACAACTATACCGACTACAGTCGTGTTACCGTGATACATAATATATATATATATATATATATATGTAATTTTTTTTTTTTTTTTTTTTTTTTTTTTTTTTATAGTATACATAATATACTCGGTTTGTATATTACGAAAAGGTCTGTTAAGGGTATAACAATACCGCGCCCCGAAAGTGTCAAGATAAGAAAAAAAAAAAAAAAAAAAAAAAAAACAAACTATTATAAGCAACCCCAATTTGTGTGAAAGTTGATCAAACGAACGTGACCGACCCTGCGGAGGGTCAACAATTCATAATTACAAAATGTGCGATCCGGTGTTCCGCTGGCCGTACAGAGGTTTAACAATACGTTCCCGTTATCGTATTACCCTTTTTTTTTTTTTTTTTTTTTTATCTCGTTTTGGCAAACGTTATTTCATACGAAAATAAAAAATACATCCAAACAACAAAATGTCGTATCTAGAAATCCGTTAAACAAAAATTATTTCGTTCGTTTCACACTAGATAGTAATAAAATAATAAAAAAAAAAAACAACAACAACAATAATTCATTTAATTTAATAGTCAAAATACGTTTCGGGCATAAAATCATATTATTTAAACAAATATAATTATTTTATACAAATTTTTATTCAACGGTCAATATAATAATATCGGAGTTTCGAATGTAGCAATGCGGATTACAAAAATCTGCAATTCATATTACGTTACATTATCGTACGATAAATATAAATTAATAAAACTAAAAACAAAAAAAAAAAACTTTTTATATCTAATTTATTTCAAAAAAAAAAAAAAAAAAAATCAAATTAGAATTAATAGAATATAACGAAATATACGTGTACATTGTATTAAATTCAATAATCGATATTATTATTTTAGATTCTAAGTGTCGGTTTTACTATGACGTGTGCTTTTTTCTTTTTTTGTCTGTTAAGTACTTTTCTTTCTGAAATATTGATCCGATCATCAACTTCGCGGGCGCTTTCCGATAGTTAATTCTGACTAGTTGAACTCATTTTTTATATATATATATATGTTTTTTTTTTTATAATTCTCCAAACAATGGAGAAAAATGGAAATATTAACGCAATAGCGGTTTCCGTTAAAATCGATATTTTTGATTTTTTCAACAAAAAATATTCCTAGAGACTTGAACATGTCATCGAGTACAGTATAATAACATTAATACTGTGTTTACAATTTTCTAGTCTTCTGTCGATTTTTATTAATAACAATTATGTAATTTTATTTTTATCAGCGTTTTACGTTAACGCGAACAATTGTAATTTATTTTGTAGTTATGAGTTTATACAAGTTTAAATTTAATTCGATAAAAACGTATTTAACTGAATTTCGTTCAGAAATGTTTTCATTGATTTCATAGTTTGAAATGGTTTATATCGTTGCATACGTATTTAAATTAAATTACCCTAGCCGACATACCGTCACAACTTCACAGCGGCCCCCACCCGTAGTGCGAAATATGTCAGTTTTTTTTTTTTTTTTAATAATATAGCAATTTATTTATTATTATTATTTTTTTTTTATATCAAGCTGTATAACGTTTTTAATCGTGTTTAATGAAAAAGAGCGGCCATACAATCCCGGAAGTCCCATTTGTTTAAAAAAAATAAATATTTTTAGATTATACGACTTTTTATTTTTATTTTTATTTACGTTACGATGAGATATATACAATACGGCGTATTACATAATTATTATTATTAAAAAAAAAAAAAAATGTTTAATACGTTTGTTGACTTCGTTAACTCTTCAATTTTTGTAAAATAAATTTCGAGTATTTTTCAAGCTGCAGTCACGAAATGGTCTAATTATATCATTCTCTGTGTTTTTCCGACTGTTTGTTTACGACAATATTTCAGATCATTTTACATTAAAAACTAAACCCGGACGTTTTAACTGAATAATCAATAAAATAGAAAACAATATTTATGAATACACCGCGGAGTAGGTCGATCTAATGACTTCGCCGGGCGATGTTTTAAACTTCACAAAGAGCCACCTAAATACGTCAACCGTGTCGACAATCACACGGGAAATTTCGGAGGATCCTTGACGTACCAAACTTTATCCGACAAAAGAAATCACAACAAACGCTAATGTCCCGCAATTCCTCATCGCGCAGATAAACCCTCTCACATTTCACAAATTACCACCTCACTTTAATTTATCGTCACTCGTCGGTTCTTTTTCGCCTCTTGCTCACTTTTAGAACGTACCCTGCGCATAATCTCCCGCATATATCCTCCTATGGGAATATTATGTTTTGCACGTGCACTTTTGAGTCACATAAGTATAATTGAACTGCAAATTTTGAACCAGCCTCGTCGAAATTCAAAATTCAATATTTTCAGAAATCACGAAAAACTGATTTTTCCGTTGAACCATTTGATTTTTCGAAACTCAAATACTCAAAAATTCATTCTTGTATTTCGTTACTATTGTAACCGGTCAATTATCGATACGTGTAATGAGTTAAAAAATATACGCGGGAAAAATGTGGTATAGTCAATTTTGAACAATGTCGCAATGGACCCTTTTTGGAAATTCGAAATTCAATTGTTTCTATCGTCTTCAGCTCATTTATGGAAAGTATTGAACATTTTTTTTCGAACTTATTCACTTATCTTAAGTTTATTAAAAAAATATATATATTTCCGAATCGATAAACTACTTCAATAAATACAGAGCAAATATATTGTCATTTTTTTTTTTGTTTTATTTAAATAAAAATTATTTTCCAAGTTAAGTGCTACTAATGGGTGGCTCCTTATTCACGCAACCCTATAGTGTTTTTTTTTTTTTTGTATTCCTATCTTACATATACTCATTGTGCTTAATTGTATAGATTGTATATTTTTTATAAAAAAAAAAAAAAAAAATGAAAATATATAAATTAAACGATTTGTCAACAATCTGTTTACAATTTTATACAAATGTATAATTATTGACATAATTTTTTTTTTTTTACTTGTAAATCGTTTTGAAAGAAATGTTAAAGTTTTTAAATTTTAAACTAAGCCTGGATTCCTCCTATAGTAATAATAATATATTGTCCAGTTAATGCAAAAACTTCTGCGGGTTTATGGTAAATTCGAAATCATTTCACCGACATTCGCCTCTGCTGTATTTTTTTTTTTTTCCATAATGTTATTTAAATAATACAAGTGAAATAACAATAACTATATTATATCGTTTATTTATTTATTTTTAAAACTATTTAAATTACAGCTATCGCGAACGATTATTATCAATTTATCAAAAAAAAAAAAAAAAGTTGTTTATAATTTAATTTTAAAAAAAAAAAAGAAAAGAAATACGAGCGCGATAAAATAATTTGTATTTCGTTACCATGTTTTACAGTTTGGAATAACGCGCGTAAATCACACGATACTAAAAATTTTAAATGCGTATATATATATACGTTTAAGTAATTGTCGAAATATTAAGTGCCGTCACGCGTTATAACTATAACCTGAGATTACTAACGAAAAAAAAAAAAAAAAATAAAAAATGTTAAAATTAACGTTAGAGTCGCAATTAGAAGAACTGTGTACACTGTACATACTATGTTTCACTCAAATGGTTGTACGAAATATTACGGCCGGATGCACTTGGATTTAAATGGTTTTCTTTTAGGAAGGATCCGGGGTACCGAATGTACGCCAAATGTTTGATCTTATTTGCGTAATGTTTACCCTCGCGCAATAAAGGCGGTTTTTTTTATTACTTTCGAACAACTTCGAAGGGAAACCATTTTTGTTTCTTCTAAAAACCCATCTCAAAAATTACCACCGAGAAGACACGGCCGTGTCTAAGGTTTATTAAAAAACTGTGATTTTTTTCACAATTTATCAACAAATTTATAACGCGAGACTTTTAAAGCAATCTTATTAGAGATCATTACTGTTTTTAAGTGGATAAAAAAAAAATGATAGTGAAAATAACTCTAAAATTACACATATGTTTTAATTTTTTCCTAAAAATAAAAAAATTTCGGGCAATTATTGATATAGAAAAAAAAGTATATTAGTTGCTCGAAAAAAAAATAATACCATTCGAATCAGATGTTAAAAATATTTAGGTTAATAGTTAAACGTTAGTTTTTTTTTTTAAATTACCCCAAAAACTGTAATTTTCGTTGAAAAATAAACGCACAAAAACAATGATATACAGGTTTTTTTTTAGAATTTTTTAGAAATAAATGAAATTTTAACGAAATAACAAATTTAAGTTTATCAAACGACATGACTATGTTAAATCATATTAATTTTGGTTTTTTAACTATAAAGTTAAAAGTTAACGGAAAAATTAACTATTTAACTGTATATAGTTACCGCCCAGCTTTGCATATTATCCGCGTTTTTTTTCGTCGCAAGCGTGTATAACGTCTAAATTAATAATCAACCGGAAATCCGTTTTGCTAAAAGAAAAAAAAAAATAACCCAGTGATCATGATATATACGACATAATTTAATAATACAACGCGTCGGTATATTTCAATTTGCAAAAAAAAAAAAAAAAACTGGGTTCACTCGGCGAGAGCAAAAAGTCTGCGCCGCGACATCGTTCCTCGGCTCCTGTAAGTACTCGAGCTAAGGGCAGTGCTCGAATCGGGAGGGGGCTAAGAGGACGGAAATCCTATACTGTTTTCATATTTTTTTTTTTTTTTAATTGTTTTTTTAGCTTCCCCTTATTAATTATTTGTATTGGCCGCGCAACGTCCCATTTTTGCTCAGATACATATTGTAAACATTTTTCTTTTTTCTTTTAGAATTCAATATTTATAGTTCAGTCGTCGATTATTATTACTATATCGTCCGTGTAGGTTTGTGTCATAAAAAAAATTCAGTCATTTTACCAAAATCATTAAAAATCTTAATTTTTTTTTTTTTCTTTACGAAAATAAGAATAAATTGTATTACAAATAAAATGCAAGCAGTACCTTAGCCGGCAAGAATTTTTTTTTTTTTCTATAAATAATCAATTATCGAATCGTGAAATACGTTGTGAAAGAAGGAGAGGGACGATATCCCTACTCAGGTGTAGGACGAGTCCTACAATATATGAGTCCTAGTAATATAGCGAGGTTCGTTAATTTTTCTGCAAATCTCGTATAAATCCGTCTCGTTTTATTTTTCCAATTCGCGCACCGGCTACAATAACAATAAGGGACGTACAATGGGGTGACCATACGTCCTGTTTTATACAGGATTGTCCTTTATTTCAGCTTTGTGTCCAGTTGTCCTGGACACATTTCTTTCAGGACGCTTTTTGTCCTGTATTTTAAAGTCTGTCCCGTATTAATCCCGGTTTTTGCCTTACCTACGGTCAATTTATAACTTTTGAAATTTATTTTATTAAAAAAAAAAAAAATCGCGTTTTTTTTTACGATATTTTTGTACGGCATTATTGAATAGAATATGAGAATCTATACTTTTCAGTTGTATTTTTGAATTCTTGTTTTTACCATAATTATATAAATTATAGCCCTAATGTGTAGTGTGGGTATGCCATGTCGAGTACAAGCAAATTATCTTATCGGCAATCACACATATATCGGCATATGTTTTTATTACAGCAAGTATTGTCCGAGTGATGTCGACTTGTTGTTAATCGTAATACACAATATTGTACAATTTTAAGAAAGTAATCAATTAAAATGCCTAGGCGAACGTGCGTATTTACTCCCAACTTAAAAGTTTCACGTACTGTATGTATCACTGTATAGTTCGTTTAGATATTACACAACATGCTAAACAAAAGAAACATTTATTAACCGTATCAAACAGTTCTGTAAATAAGGTAACGCATTTTTCCATCAGTAATGTAAGCAAATGAAAGAGGGCCTTTTCGCGTATCATACTACGATACATAATCATTAATTTCGGTCTATGTACAACATCAATTATACAAAAAATTCACGAATACAATTTTCCCTGTGCTCGTACGAAATGTGAAACTATAATTGTGAATGCGATAGCTCATTTCGCCATCCAACAGATGTTAGATGCTCTAAAATCCATTAAATTCTTGACAATTATGATGGACACATCAAATCATACAAATTTAAAACTGGTTTCAATTGTAATTCGGTATTTTAACCCACTAGATGGAGTGAAAATAAAATCGATAGAATTTATGAATTTAAAAGGAGAAACATCAAATATTTTAACAGACTACCTAATGAATGTTTAAAAAAAATATATAATTTATCAAATATAATCGTCACATTTTCGGATGACAACTGCAATACAAATTTTTTAGGGGTGTCTCAAGAAAAGTCACAAATTATGTTTTTGCAATTCTTAATGAAATATTAAAAAGAAGTATTTTCGGTATTTGTTGTGCTGTAGATATTTTACACAATGATGATATTTTGCCAACTGATATTGAACTCATAAGTAATAAAATATTTCAGTATTTTCATATTTATACAGTTCATATAGAAAAATTCAAAGAATTTTGCGATTTTGTTAATATTGAGTATAAAAATATTTTTGGATTTGTAAAAACGCGTTGGTTATTTCTACAGCCAGCCGTTTCCAGAATAATAGATTTATATCCTGCATTGAAATCATATTTTATGTCACAAGAAAAGTGTCCTACAGTTTTAAAAACTTTCTTTAACGATCCTGTAGCCATTGCGTGGTTGTATTTTATACAAAGCCAGTTGAAGGTGGTATGCGATACAATAAAGAAGATTGATCATCGATCGGCATGTAAGGTGTATGAAGAACTAAAAGTGTTAAGTGGTAAAATAAAAAAAATCGAAAAGTCAACATTTTTTTACATCAGAGTTAACTCAACATATATCAGATCTTGATAAGAATAATCTGTACAGTGAAAAAAAATTTATTGAGATAGCTGATGAGTTTTATAACATGTTTTTATCGTACGTGGAAAAATGGGGATATCACTTTGAACCACTAAAGGTTTTTCGTTGGATTCAAATACCAGATTTTCCAATTTGGAGTGACGTTCAAGAAAGTGTTAAACATATTATTAAGAATAATCCAACGTTGAAATTCGATGAAGATGAACTGTTCGACAAATTTAATCACGTGGTAAATGTAATGAAGGTTAAAATGCAAAACTGGAAAAATGGTTCTAAAGTCGAAGATAGATGGTGCGAAATATTTAATACTATATTATGGTTATTATTATTTATTTTTTTTAAATACTAGCGTACAAATAACTCGTTGGAATGCGTCGAGGTTTTCAATTAGGTCCGTGGGCCAAATGGGAATCGTGTGAACCGACAGTAGGGGATGCAGGGTATACTTTTACCCGTACACAGAGCGTGTTAACCGCATTTTCACCGAGCGTAATCGTATTTCGGCCGTCACGCTGGAAAACTTGTAAACTATTAAACTAATAACATAAAAAATAATATTAAATTCCTAGACACTTCGAAAATCGAGTATTTTGAAACGCACGTCACATTCCGTATTCGTTAGTATACAGGGCAGCGGCGTAGCCAGTGAGTTGTGGGGAGGTGGCAAGGGCAATGCAATGGTAATTTTAGTACCTGTTGGATATGGATAAATTAGATCGATAATAATTATCGTCTATGGTTATCACAACATAATTATTATGTTGATTTTTTTTTATTTAATACCGGACATTAAAAATTTGTCTACGTTATCCAGAGTAGTACAATGCATGTGTACCTAGGGTACATTATTTTCGCGTTTCGTTGATGGACAAACGAATAGTATATATACATATTTTTTTAATGTAATAAAGATTATAAACGTTAATCGACAAGCATATGGTTTTTCTTACACCCTCCCACCGCCGACCATTAAGAAATCCTGGCTAAGCCACTGATAACAGGGAGGGACGCTGCAGGCGAATCTCAGATTAATTTCCAGTTACGTATTTTATTATAATATTGAGCGATATTACGACAGATTTTCCTAGCGATGATGTTACATTATGATTATTTAAAGTCGGCCGTTTCTGGCGTTTTCTAGCGGAATTCGCGAAAATTATCGATACATTTTTTTTTAATATGCGTTTGGTTATTTTTTTTTTTTTTTTTCGTCTATCGCGAACAACGGAAAACCGAAGAAACCGTTTGTACTCGAGATAATAATATTTGGCGAGTTTATAAACAAAAACTAGGTCGGAATAACGTTTTGCATTTCTAGAAATTGTATATAATCTGAAGTCATTACTCATCTAATCTATTGTGTCAACAGCATTCTCCTGCAGTTGTTCTACTCTCGAGCGTTACTCGTTCGGGTTTTTGCTTTTCAGACTACGCAGACGTCTATTTTACCAAAAGGATATACTGACATTTCATATACGCACGCCAAAGTGTCCAAATAGTCTGACATATTATTTCGTTAAACGTAGCTAATAAGGTATAAAGATAATATTTTTATATTTTCGTTATTCTCAATGATTTTCAAATATTTAAATCAGAGATTTTTGAGTTTCGTTTGGTTACCGATAGTTAGCAGTATTATTTTCCCAGTAGTTTTCTGAATATTGCGAAAATAAATAAATTATTTCACCGAATATTTGCATTTTCTAGACGTGGGATAATTTTCAAATTCGTTAAATTTTAATTTTAATCGATAAAAATGTTTAACCGAAGTTATAATTATTGTAATTTAGTTGATTTAATAAATATGTATATAATATTAAATAATAGAATTTATCGATTAGTATAATTTGTATTGTTGCACGTCGAAATTTGAATTAAATTTATTAATATTTATTATTTCGTAATAAAATTACCGTTTTATTTAGAGAGAAAAAAAAAGTATTATTATTTTTTTTTTTATTTGTCAAACTTTAACTACTAAGAAAATGTATTGTACATACCATTGATGGTTATTGTTGTACGCGAGTATATTTTTATAATTTGTTATAAAAAAAAAATAAAAAATATTTTCATCTTTGTTTCATGTTCACATTTTTCATTAAATGTCTGCGCGTCTCGTGGCATTTTTTTTTTTTTTTTTTTTTTTTTTTTTTTTTTTTTTTTTTTTTTTTTTTTTTTTTTTTGTCATCGCGTTATTAATAATAAATTCAATGTAGTGTCTTCTAATAATACCGTTTCGTATATTATTGCTATTCTCGCTAGGTACCGATACTACTTCAAAGAAATACCAATCGATAACATTTTATTTTTAGTAAAAAAAATAATAAAAAGAGGTAACATTCTTTTAAAACGGCATTTTATGATAAAATACAAAAATGACGATACGTCCGGGTACCGGGGGTACGTATATTTCCCACACGGCGAATACATATTTTTTAAATTTCCGATAAACATTCCGATATTTATTAACTAGTCGATGGCGTTCACTTAATAATATACGATTTAAAACATTAACTGTCAAATGTTCCCAAATATTATTTGTTGAACCAGAAACATATGTTTTACAAATTTTAAAACTAAACGTTATATTTTTATTATGGATATATTTGTTTATTTATTTATTTGTAATTTAAACATATTTATGTAATTATTTCAGTTTGATTTAATTATTAATATACAGTTCTTATGGAACTTATTGAGACTGATTTACAACAATAATACACGGCATTGTACGTTTTCTTCTATATTTTTTCCGCACGTACAACTTTTCTATCAGAAATCTTCCTCCGATTTCCAAGTATAGGCACTTTGTTCCGGAAGCATATTGGATCTAGTTGTTGCATTGCAGTGGTCATTTTTCGATTTTCTTAACAGTCGGGAAACAACCGGGAAAAAAGCATAACGATTATTATTAAATTTCTGTACGCAAAAAATGTGTTAAATATTTGTAAACGTGAAATTATTACATTTTTATTTTCAATTATATTTCGTTACAGTTAGCCGTTTTTAATGTATTTCTAAAATAAATTATAATTATTAATTCGAAAATTAAATGTTTAAATTTAAATATATACGAGTAGATTTAATGAATAATTAATTTATAATTATAATTAAATATTATCCAAATGGAAATGCGCAAAAAAAAAAAAAAAAAAAATAGAGTAATTTTGCAATTTAAATTTTATTTTGTTTTGTTTGATTTTGGACGAAGCAAGTATTTATTTTACTTTGTGGATTGTTTGTATACATATATGTGTGTAAATGTATTTATCAGAATTAATTCATATTTTTTTTTTTTTTTTTTATCCTTTACGATTATCAAATATTTGATTAGCGATAGCTGTGTACCGCGGTTTGTAATAATATAAATAATTAATCATTTAAATACGTTTGTTTAAATTGTTGTTACGGGAACTAAGAGGGAAATAAAAAATAAAATGACCTCGTCGATTGGATCGGAGCGAGAATGTAAAAATAAAAACTGTAAAAAAAAAAAAATCACACGTCGTAGTAAAACCAATACATCTCTCGCTATACACCCGGAATGTAAAATATCAAACGAGATAAGTGATATAGATATATATATATATATTTTTTTTTTATGTAAAGATATTTAGATTGATAATTTATTGTTATTCGTATTGTACCGAAATATACGAGTAGCATCTCTCGTAATGTTCTTTTTGTTTTGTCCCGTATTCGGATGTTCTTTTTTTTTTTTTAATTTTATTTTAATCTGGCCGGCCTATACACAAGGACCGAATTCACCGAGCCTACCGCGGCCGAGCGTGCGGAGGTATTAACCGTGCGATTATTTTTTTATCCACAATAATCGAATATTTTTATAATTTCCGATTATAATCGATTAATCGAATAATCGTCGTATTATAATTTACAAACGAATATGCATACTATATAGTATTCTAATAATAGTAATATGAGAGTAATCAAATAATTGTTCTGGTTTAATTGTTTTGTCCACGAAAATGTAAAGTAAACTTATGCTACAAAATTATAAAATATAAAACGACGTCATCGGTACTGTATTTGTTATAGGGCCCATACACGGTCAGTTATGAATGTCATTTTCTATGATTGTCACTCTTATGAATGGCATACATGGTCAATCGTGAATGACAATCGTTTAATGATAATTCTTCACTTTTAGGTTAAAGATAGATGCAAATGCCACCAACTAAATCGACTGATACGACTAATCTGTCGTAACGTACGCCCTATTGTAATTGTACATACAAATTTTCCGAAAAATGGAAGAAGCTTGCAATTGCAATTACTGTTGATTTGGCTACAGATAATGTAGTTCAAGGAAAGAAACGAAAGAAAAAAACAAATTATACATACCTAGGTACATAGAAGAAAAAGAGAAAAATATTATAACTTAATATTTATAAGTATATTAATACTTAAAATAACAATATGTTTAGTTAAAATATACTTATTTTATTAATGATTCTAATAATTAATATGAAATATTAAATTGATATTAAAGTGAATATGTATTGCACGTATAGGCACGTGGTACACCTGTGATATTATGTTTTGAATGCTAACGAGTGTAAATCATTACCACACATGGTCAGTCGTAATTGTCAATCACTCTGATCGACAATAAAAAAAATCAAACATGTTTGAAATTCATCGGTCACGAAAAAATATCGACATTCATCAACATACACGGTCGATCACGAGTGACAATCGTAAAAACTGACCGTGTGCGGGGCCCCTTTTAGAGCTATTATTGGTATTGCTATTTACCTTGCGTTTGATAAAACAAAACAAAACAAAAAAACAAAGAGAGAAATAAGATTCTGGACGAAAGAATGGTTTAAAAAAAGGAACGCATTTTCCATCATAATCTTCTAGACGAACTTCGACTATCTTCTCCTTCTGATTATAGAAATTTTGTCACTATAGCTAAAACCTTCTTTAACTCACGACGGCGAATGATCTCAATGTGTTAGTTTTTTTTTTTTTTTTTTTAGTTGTATTTATGTCAGCAGTTGGATCAATTGTTTATTTTCCACGTAGCAGGTAAACTACGGTATAAATGTATAAAATCGCGCCGAAATTCTTCATTATTTTACTTGTTCGTCATTTTTTGACGAAGATATACGATTTACAAAAGAAATAATGACACAACTCGTCCACACTATACGACTTGATTGACCGACAAATTGTACATTCATAGACATACGTGGTCAATCATGAATATCAACCATCTTGACTGATGATAAAAATTCAAACATGTTTGAATTTCGTCAGTCATTAAAATTTGATTGTCAATCATTATCATTCACATACATATACCATCAGTCTTGACTGTCAATCATGATTCAAAATATGATCAATTGATTGTCATTGAAAACTGACCGTGAATGGGGGGGTGGGGGGCTTTAGAGCCGCGTAAACACGCAAGATTTATCATAACCGTATTAATTTTTTTACTTATTATTATTCCTTGTCGTTTGACTAATTTTAATCATCGCATAATTTTTTAGTATGTAATACCTATATTTATACTCGTGTCCACTCACTTCGTCCGGCCGTACGGGAATCCTGAACCCGAACCGGGTTAATCGAATAATCGATAAATCGGTCAATCGATTATTCGAAATTATATAAGTAGGGACTATTATAAATACTTTTCCAAATGAAATCTTCTCTCCTTCTCTACACCGCAATAATCAGACCACTGATAACTTATGCCTGTCCTGTATGGTCCGCTGCCTCTATAACTAAAATAAATAAAATACAAATCTTATAAAATAAATTTTTAAGTATATGTCTCAAAGCACCGTGGTTCATGAGAAATCGCCAGATCCATAATGACACGAAAATACCCCTGATAAATACATGGATTAAAACCCAATTTAAAAATTTCCACGCCAAACTAAAAAACTTGGACAGTGCTCGTCATTACAATATAGGAAAAAAAAACACTCAATAGACGTCTGCGGCCTCGACTTCCCCAGGACATTCTTTTAACAGACACGGAAGACTCGTTATTATTATATTCATATATGTAACACATTATTATATCACTCTCACTAATAATAATTATGTCATTAATAAATTTATAATCATTTAAATTTGTAACAAATAAAATTGTAAAAACTAAAAAGTTGTAATAGCACTAGGTGTGCTGAAACATTTTATAATTATAATAAATAAAAATAAATAATTTTAACACTATTCACTTATACTATGTTTTTGTTTCTAATTACATTCACTTGTGCTTATTGTACCATACGCGTACAGATTGTATAATTTTCTTCTTAATGAAAAAAAAAAAAAAAAAAAAAAAAACAAACGATTTATCATTCGTTAATAATAATCGATTAATAAAAATAATCGCGCAGCCCTATGCGGAGGACGCGCGTCTAGACGGACTGGTCGCCATCGCGTCGCGGTAATAAGACCCACTACAGTAAATACAATAGATTTATTAGTAAACCTAACCGTACCATTTATTTTTTTGTTTTTTTTTTTTTTTTTTTTTGCTTTTTCGTTTCGTTTAACTCGGCAATGTCGACGTTAATTCGAGATTGTAAAATACAACCGGCTCTTGTCACGTCAAAATCAGCCGTACGCGTAACGTAAACGTACGACGCTTGTAATTATTACAGTCGGATCGGTTTTATTATCATTAGTGACGCGAAAAATCCGGATTTGCCGGAGTAAGAGAATCCGATTAAATGGATTCCGAAATTCGAAATCCGTATTTTTATCCGAATTAGATTTTTAAATTCGTGATTTTATATCGTTTAATCAATTTCTCATAAAACTATTATTATCGTCTTATTGTGAATATCATTAGACGTGTAAAAACATTGTAAACGCTTTTACAATTCAAAAAATATTCACAAATTGAAATTTATTAAAAAAACAAGTACAACAAAAGAGATCATACATATTACACTGTAATCACATAATATATTACTAGCAGGCCAGGGCAAACGTTGTTTTACTCATAAATAATGTTTACGGTAGCACGCCTCGAAATTAATACAATTATTTAATTAATTTTACAATTTAAACAAAATTAATAATTTTTACTATTTTTATTGTATATTATTTTGCGGTTTTTTTTTTTATCACGGCATTATTTACGCCGCGAAATGGTTAAAAAATCAAATACGCGCTCGCCGAAGAAACGGGGGGGGGGGGCGTTGTAAAGGTGGTTTTTTTTTCTTTCGCTATACGATCCTCGAGCTAATAACATATTATTATATTTATATATATTATTAAACTAATGTTTCGGCGTTACACACAATATCAAATATTCACGTTTTATTAATGGCATTTAAAAGGGGAATTTTCGATTTATATATATATATATATATATATATATATGTATAATTGTTTATTTACGTACAGTACTTTAAAATGTTGCGGGCATGAAAATTTAATAAAATAAATCTTCGCATGAAACAGAATGTTAAGTATTGTCGAGAAAATAACTTTCCGCATAACTTTAAATCCGCCATAATGCCTTAAAGAAGGGGCGACGGGAGATGGGGCGGGGGAGGTAAAAAAAAAAAAAAAAAAAAAAAAACTTAAACAGAGTTATATTTTTGTTTTATTTTATTTTTCGACGATATATCTTAATGCTTAAGGAAAACAATTTTCATTTTGCCGCCAGCTACACGGGAACCACTCATGCGAAATTAAATCTGTTTAAAGAAATGACGAAGACCAGCTTCGTACGGTTGAAACTCTGCGCAATTTTATAATAATTCTTAAAAAGTTCAGTGGTTTTTCCGTAACGTTGTTTTTGTCATTCTACCCGCGAAACGATATCAAATGATGACCACTGGCACATTTTTTTTTGAAAAAAAAAAAAAAAAAATTTCGTTTATTTATATATATATATAATTAAATGTAGTTGCCGGAAACGCACAAAACAGTTTGCGATCAAAGCGTCCGTACGATTCTGTAAAGTAAAAAAAAAACGCATAATCCAACCGATACTGATACCGTGTGCGAATTATTTATTTAAAAAAAAAAAACATTTACCACGTTAAACAATAATTGTTTTATACAATTACTGGGCCCGTAAAACAATAGTCAAATACACGGTTGGCGGGGGGGCAGCTTCCCCCTGTGCGCTGAATTGAAAAATATACGCAATACGAATAAATAACAAAATATATAGAAAAAGAAGAAAAAAAAAACCATGCCTATAAATGTATTATTTGATTTGATTATAAGCTAAGCTAACAAAAAAAAAAAAAAAAAACAATACGCGATAATAAATAATCTCTAAAACAAATTAAAAATTTTCGGTTTTCCTATACTTTTACATAAATAATGTTAAACACGTAATACAAACAGGACACGGGATTTCGATGCAAAGTGCGTTTTTAAATTTCCGGATGAACTAAGACAATGCTTTATGAGACTTCAAGAGTGAAACTTTTATCGAGCATTTTTTTGGTAATTTTGTTAGTTTTTAGCGTATTATTATAAGTAATACACTAAAATAATTTAAATTTCGGCAATTTAGAATATTACTTTAAGACATTTTGTCGATTGTCGCGTTTACGATTTCGATAATGTCGTTATGTCTTGTAACAGCTGTGCTCCTACGTGTTACCCGGATTCAGAGACGAATAAAAATTCATTGGCCATTCGGGTGTTACACCGCGATCGCGGTTTTTTCGCACCCAATGTTCGTTTAAGCATTGTTAAGCGTAGGTTTTACTGCGGTAAACGCAATCGTTTTAGGTCGTTTTAAAAAACATTTTCCCATAGTATTTAGCTCTAAATTTATATATAAAAAAAAAAAAAAAAAAAAATGAAGTATACAATATTTAAGCAATTTATTTGAAAAACAATGCAATGGGTCCCAGTCGCACACCGGTCCCTCGTTCGTCGCCACTGTCCCCGTGCCTCATCCCGCCGGTGAGGCACATCTATGGTTAAACACCATAAATATTTACACAAACAACTTAAAACGTGTTATTTAAATCACTTTCCGGAAAAATATTTGTCTTGGGGATAGCCGCGCGCCATTTCGCGCAACATAAATTATTTGTATTTATTCAGTCGAAAAGCCATTATCATTAGTTCAGTCCTAATAACATTAATAGTAATTTAAAATTAATTATTTCGGTCGCCGCAGTGTATTTACTTTTTCCCACTCCGCGTTAAAATATTTTAACGTTAACGCAATTGAAATATGCTTATTTTCTCGCCCCCCACTCCCCTATCCAGCCCTATAGGTTCGACTATATTAATGCGATTCTCCTTCAATAATCCGCAAAAAGTCCCGGGACGGGCCCTTAGATACAGCGTACGATTAAAAAGGGCCGTTCGCTTTATTCGGACATCTTAGAACAGATAGATAAACGTATGTTTTTTTTGTTTTTTTGAAGGGATAAAATACTAAAACGATTACGATTAAAAAAATATAAATTATATATTTCGATAGGAATCTCGCTCGTTCCGAAACATTGTTCGGACAAACCGGTACAGTACGTTTTTAAGCACTTTGATGGATGGATTCCGACTGTGTTGTAAAGGGATAATAGAGTATAATAGTATTCGGTGTGAATAGATCAAGTCGGTTATTCGTAATTAAATTACAACAAAATCGATAATAACGGGAAAACGTAAATATCCCCGTTATTTTTTTTTTTCAATTTTAAGTAAACTACAAAAGAAAATCCGAAAAACGATCATCACCCTTGCCACCCCAATGCGCTGACTAGATCCAAAATGTTACCAGAAGAGCCGCTACGAAATGAGAAAAATATAAAAATAATAAGACACATCGTAGTGTCAGTATACGCTTCCTCTACGTACCCTAACTTCCCAACTTACCACCTACGACAGTGGCGATTTTTCGGTTATTTTTAACTTGGTTACTGGGTGTGTGTTTTTCCTTTCTATGTTTTCTGTATCGGGTGCCGCCGATACAACGAACACTCGCCTAACCCAAAGTAAGTACGCACGTCGTGACTCCGGGGAGCTTTTTTTTTCTTATTCTTTTTTGCTCATAATTAATTTTCAACGAATACACATATGCATACATAAAACAAACGGTAGTCTGCGGTGCCGGCCCTCGGGTCGTCGTCTCACGTCGGCGTTGTGAAAAAGTCGCCTCCTCGCCGCCGCCGAGGACAAAATTACTCTTTTTCGCGCCGCGACAATTCACCGGGCAGCGTATTTACGTTCCCTACTACCCGCAACGACGAGCCACAGACGCAAATGCGCGAATCCTCCGGAACGGTTCTTAAATAGTTTGTCGCGGTTTTTACGGTGCCCGCCGACAACATAATATTTTATAATAACAGCCATATCGACCGTGTATTTCACTGTTCGGGTCCCTAAGTGTACGCCTAAAACCCAGTCGACGATAAACCACAGTGGACCAAAAAAAAAAAAAAGAAAGTAATTTCCATGCGTAAAACGTCGTCTATCTCCGACGGTTCCGCGCGGTCTTCCAATAATAAGGTTTTTATATAGGCTTAAAGACCGAACCGGAGTATTGCGATTTTAGCGGTTGTCCGGCTCGTTTCGAGTGGGGACCGTCAACACGCGTCCGGGGCCGGCTATTACAATACGGGCGGTTTTAAATATTAAACGTCGATCGAGGAGAGACTTTTTGCGGCCGCCGCGAAACGCGTGTCCGTATAGAAAATATGCGCGTGACCCGACTACGCGGGTGAAGTTATTTATTATTTTGCGAAGAATTTCGCGGGAGGAAGAACAGGAGGCGGCGGCGGCGGTCTCTGTCGACGAGGCGAAACGGTTTTAAATAGATGGACGGTGAATATAAAGCAGGAAACCTTTTTGGATCGCACGCGCGCGACGGCTTGTCCGGGACGTGCGGGCGGTGCGGGCGAAGTGCGGGTACCGGCGAAAATAAAAGGAACAGCCCGTTTCGCACGCATTGTACTGCGACAACACGTTCTCTCCGGCGGCTGTCTGATCCAGGACGGTGGCGGCCGGCGGTTCCCCGGTTCGGGCGCGGCGCGGTTAGCCGTACGGCAGCCAGCAGTGGTTAGTACGTATAGTGCGTATAATAAAGTCGCTTTTAGCTACGTGACGACCCGGATTTCTCGCCGGCGGTGCCCCGTCGCCGCCGGCGCGCCCGGTCCCGCTCTCGCCCTATACGCGGCCGGCACGCGCACTCTTGTCCTCCGCCTCGCCCGGCCGGCCGGCCGGCCGCGTTGTTTCAGTCAATATATAATTCAATTGCCGGTAATATTACACCGGCCGAACACGGTCACGAGCGCCTAAAATACCTGGCCATACCGCCGCGGCAACGATAACGGGTGTCGCGGATACACGGTATATCGTATACACGAGGCCTGTTCATAAAGCACCAGCATTTTACATTTAATAATTACAAAAATAAAGTAACATGTTATTTAAAGATATTTCTGACAAAATACTCTCCTCCGGACGATATGCAGTGACCTTGCCGTTTTTCAAAAGTCCTTTGGAACTGTTCCAATGTTTTATAATTACTCATAGTTGTCTGTTGCCGCGCGTTCGTTTTGATTTCCTCTACATCTTGAAATCGTTGTCCTTTGAGCGCAGATTTTAGTCTTGGAAAAAGAAAAAAAAAAATCGCATGGGGCCCGATCAGGAGAACAGAGAGAGTCCGCGGGACCGCAGTAATTTTTTTGTCAGCCAAAAATTCACGAATCGATAGCGCTAAATGTGCCGGTGCATTGTCGTGGTGAACAATCGCGGAACGGATTTGGCAGCGCGACCCTTTTCGTCTGTACATTTCCCTGTAAAATTGCATGACAAGACTCAACAATTGAGATTCGCTTTGTTAACTCGCGAACGGTTAATCGGCGGCGACCGTCCATTTTTTTTTTTTTTTTTTTTTTAATCCAAGTAAGGATTTCAATTAATAAAATCGTTAATAAACTTTAATCACATTAATAAAATCGTTAAACAACCTACCAAGTCACAACACTCACAACTCAATATAGACCGTGAATACAAATTCGTAACGGGTTTATCATGAAATACAGGATCAGGATAAGAATTTCTTATCAGTGATAAGATATTTATGGTCTCTACCACAATATTAAGAACAGTACTATCTTTAATCGTAGTTTATTTGGTCGATGGTAATAACACTAATACCAATTCATAAATTATCACTTTTAATAGGGTTTTTTTTTTTTTTTAAATTATTATTTTAATCGATATAAAAATGTTATATCTTGAAATGACATTGGTCTACGAAGTAATATAAATTTTATGAATCAAAATGAGGCCTCTCAAAAATGGAAGCCAGGCGACTGACTAGTTAACCTAACCACCTTGGCGACGACCAAGATACTCGCCTAAATCAGGGCCTGCCGATCGATTTCAATATCACGGATCGAAGTTTTCATTTCTAAATGGCTGACCCGGCAGACGTTGCCCTGTCCGAATTTCAATAAATTTGTTCGTTATTTGTGAAACGCTATAGGAAATGTGCACGAACAATGTAAAAATGAGAATAAACAAGTATTCCCGAGTGATCATTAACGATTATCTATTCAGAACTTCGCCAATGTACACGGCCTGAAATGCTGGAATTGTGCGATGTGCCTGGAATGTGATCGACTTGGAACAGTGCGGTTTTTGTTCCAAAATCTAAGTCACAATTGAATGAAGTCAGAATACCATGTCAGCGAAATGATTTATTTTATTCGATATTTTCACGTCCATTGTAGTTTCGATTCCCGGAGTGGAAACTCGGGCGGATTCCTGGAGACGTCCTCTGTCGATTTACGTAAACTTATATACAGAGTGGTTCAAATAATATTCCTGCGTACAGAGTGTTCAAGTGTAAAAAAGTGTTTATGGTTAAATATTAAACCGTGATATAATGTTGTTTGTCGTCATAACTCTACGTATACATCAGCGAATCCATGCTTACAGTCGCGTTTGAAATTCCCATGGAAAAAAGCACGTTCTACCCGTGATTTCCGATTTTCCGGGCAACTTTTCCAATTTTTCTTTCAGTATAAACCTTATTTGGACTATTAGCGAACATTAAAACAAACAAATCCAGCCGTTCTCAAGCGACGCGCTTACCAACGAACAGCGTTCAATTTTTATTTATTTAGAAGATATCGGTTTCATATTGGCAGTGAATATCCGGAAAAAAAAAAAAGCCATATCCGTCCACCCCTATAATTATATACGACGACCGGGGGGTAGCTAATTGGTTAGAACCTAACTAAAATGGCATTCTGACGACAGCGAATCCCTTTGCCTGTCTTACTCCCGTCTCCGCCGTAATTTAATATAAGGAATTATTTAGGATTACACAACGATAGTGATATTGATGATTTAAACAAAAAAAAAGTTCAATTAACCAAATTATGTTATTTTTGTATATTTGTACAATTTTTTTTTTTTTTGTCAAATGCTGCATTTTTAAAACAATTTTATTTCTACCATATTTGTTATTTATTTTTTCAATTATTTTATAGAGTTTAAATTTGAGTTTTTTTTTTATTCTCGTCAAAGGTCAAACGAATTCGTTTTTGTTTTTAACAAATGGGATATTGTTATTTTTCGGTAGTAATTAAAATTTAATTTAATTTCTATGCGTTGAATTTATTCGATACGTCAAAATAAAAAAAATAAAAAAATACAAATACTGAAATACACAATATAGAGAGGTAAGAAGATATAAAAGAAGATAAATAAGATTTATTTTATTTAACTATAATTTTACAAAGGAAAAAGTTGTTTTATTGTGATAATAGTTACTGTGAAGTTTGGAATTGCTTGACTTTTGATATTTCGTAATAGTTTGGATCAAACTTGGTTGTTCCAACTAGCAGCATCGCTCGTAAATGTTCGTCACTTTGATTAGTTCTATATTTTGATTCGACGTATTTCAATTTTAAAAAAATCTTCTCTCATCGGTAAGTAGAGCTGAATATTAAAATCATTTCACGTGCACATTTTTTGAGATTTGGAACAGTGTCCTCTGGCAACATGGTTTACTATTTCTGCAGTCTCTGGTTTCCTTGAAACCGTTTTCGAGCTGGTTGTTTGATGTGAGCTTGATAACTACAAGCCGAAGCTCCGCTGGTAAAGTTTCAAATTCTATGGTGAATGGATTTTCGAAAATTCGAATGCGCTCAAACGAATTATCATGACATCAGTTAACTTTGGCGGGCCGGTTAGACCCCTGGCCTAACACAAAGATCACGGGCTGCGAAAATGAGATTATAAATTGCCTAAATGTGGCCCTTTAAACAATAGCCGTAGCGAGGAGGATTCGTTACTGGTTGTGTTTTCTTTTAAAATAGACCTTTATCATGCCAATTGTACCGACTGTCCTGGTGATCGGATAAAACTTCTGCAAAACACGCTTGAATTCGTCATGAAGTTTACATGAAAATAACTATACCATTTTTCTAATTTTTAATTTGAACATAATATAAAGTGAATAATAATAATAATAATAATAAGAATAGAGTTTATTATTGTCACCAAATATTAATGTTGTTGGTAGTTTTAATATTAAAAAAAAAAAAAAAATTCCTAATTAGCAATAGGTAATGCTATTTGAAACTGCATTTTTTAGAATTAGTGTTAACCTGAACCGGAACCGATAAAATCATTAAATGTTCTAGTCATTGTTCTGTGCGCAGGAAACTGTCGACAAACGTCGATAATAAAACGACTATTTTTGTCAATATCCCGATAACTTTATTGGCTACTACACTAATTTTATTCAGATAACTTCACCGAATTACCGGTCAGAGTCGTTTTTTTGTTTGTTTTATTACAACGCTTTATCATTGTTTGCTTTGTAGTGTACAAACTAAATTGCCCTGTAAGTATACATTTTGGTGATCAGAAATACAAATCCTAAAAAAAAGTACATTTTAAAACTTAGCTCTTTTATCATAAAAAAAAAAACCCTCCATTAAAAGAATTGGCCAATGTGTATACTATTTTTTCTATTTTGCACATAGGTGATCTCCATCTATATAAATTGTTTTTGTTTATCTGATTACTCTATTATTTCTATTCCTATTATCAACTATAAAAACTAATTATTTGAAATTATAATTTCATCATGATGAAAATACATTGAAACTATAAGAAACATGCTAATGTATGATTATTGAAAAATAAAACTTTAAATACAAAACTTTTTTAATATGTTTTCTACATATTTATAAAATATTAGGATCCAAAAGTTCGCATATGTTTGATAGTATGATAAGCTAAAGTTCCTCTTTTGTGGCAAGTTTTGCAAATTTTCAGCGGGAAGAATTTTTAAAAAAAACTATTTACCTATTAATTAGATGAAGCAGCATTTAAGGATATATGATGTTTTATTTATATGATTTGAATATTGCTGCGGCCGCTATTCAATACATCAAATTAACTTTTACATGTTTCACAGTACATATTACGAGGAGATATTGAAGTCAATTCTATAAAAGTAAACTCATTCTGTAAATTTGAATTGATTACACACTTTCTACGTGGCGGGTTGAATTGAACGACAATTTAAAATTACATTTGCCGTCTGGCGGTTTGTACCAACCATTATATTATTTAATCGTGGTCGATATTAAAATGGCACGATATTATCTTTTATTGATACGCATGTCGATCCATAAAAAATAAATGAAAAATCAAATTATAAAATAATCATAAACGTGTATTGGCCCGTAATATTTTCAACAAAAAAAAAAAAGAGTACAATTGCATGTACTTAATTCACTATTGTTAAGGACACTAGGACAATGCACCAACAAAGAGTACTGTCCTACGAAAAAGTTTACGTCTGGTCAATATATGTATAACACCTTCTCGACTTTCCGATTACAACAGAAGTGTGTTCAGCTTTTTTTTTTTTAATAAATATAATAATATTAATATATTTTATAACTTAATTATAATGCTCGTTGCGTTATTGTGTAGGTAATATTGTTTTAAAAAAAATGTTTTCTTTTTCTTTTTTTCCATTTTTCATTATTAACGAAGAAAACGGGGGCAATATTAAAATGTTTTAAATACACCTCACGGTATAGTTTTGATTCTCTTAATTTCCTGGATCTTATACACTTTATTCGTTTTTTTAATTACTTTTGTAACAAATCTTATGTAATACAAAAAGCTTTTACGTGCATTAAATCGCGGAAATTCCATAAAATTTTGCAAACTACTGTAGTTAGTAGGTAATCACGTCATAATATTGCAAAACCCAACTGTGCGTACTGAAATGAAAGGGGGTCGACGATCGAATACAAATAGATATAATTATGACAATCATGCATAAAAATGGAAAAAAAAAAAATTTTATTTCAGCGTAAAAAATAAACAATAAAGAATCCGTCTTGGAAGGCATTTATTCAACTAAAAAAAAAAAGAAAAAGAAAAAGGTTTTTAAAATGAAGTATGCCTAAGCACACACACCGTAAAAAAAAAAAAAAAATATATATAAATCCATTGTCAATAGTGATTTAAAACTATTATTTATATATTTTTTTTTTTATATAACGTATAGCTATAATATTCGGACAAAAAATAAAAAAATTTAGTATGAATGTTAATTTAGTTAACGTTCGTACGCAACGATTGTGTACACACGAAAAACTGTTCTTTACAACTGACCGTAGGCTATTCGTCTCGAATATTTGTGCGTTTTCGCTGGGCCAAACGAATTGTATCGACATAGATCGGAAAACAGTTATCGAATTCCGTCAAAATTTGAACTTAAAATGCTAAAAAACACAAAATTACGGTCCATAAGTATAACTCGAGCGATCACTGTATAAAATTCCCGTGGACTTTTTGAGTCGTTTAACAAATTTTATCTATAAAAAATCAAATAAAAATTACAAAAACTCGCCAATTTCAAATGTACAACTCAAAAAACGCTAGAATATTTTTGAATATTATACCGCGTCTATTAAGTGCTTCTGGTATTAGTATTCAGTGAAAATTGCACGACGATTATTTTTAACGGAACCGAAAATAACAGAAAATCTGAAATATTGTGTAAATATTTCCATGTTTTTTTTTTTTTTTTTGTCGGATTATTCTCATTATTAACGAAACTACGAGGAATATCGAATAATGACTACCTCGAAGCACCGGCTAAATCTTAAACGATACAAAACAGCTCGTTTGTCATTTTTCGATCGGAGCATGATTTCTGGTAAAAAAAAAAAATTGTCGTTTACAAACGGAAAATAAGCACACGTCGTAGTAAAACCATAGCCCTAACAATAATATGTTGCTGGCCACGCACGGAATCCAAAATGTTATTTCAACGTTATTATAATATAGACAATTGTCATCGGAATATCATCATTTTCATAATCATTTTTGAGCGATTTATTGTTTGTTGCTTAACAAATCGTATGTCGATGAAATTGTAAAACATTATTTTTCGCAGACTGTATAACTAGAAGTTTGTACATAAAAGTTTACAACCGCGCGCGCATTACACATTTTTATAACTAGCGCAGGTCGTTAAAACTTTTTTTTTTTTTTTTTTTTTTTTTTTCTCTCGAAATAATTCCGACATAGGCTCTAAAAATTTGTTTGCATTTGTTCGCTCAAGATGTTCGGCGTACGGTGCGGTATTATAAGTTTGCGCGTACCGCGTACCGTGTGATAAAAGTGTAATTGAAAACCTATATATTTTTTGGTTTTGCCGAGTTCACCTTAGTTTTAACTCGCTGTAGATACTTTGAAAAGTAGACGGGCGTAGTTTTGCTGAGTCTGAACGTTCGTAGTTTTTATTTAATAGGCGACTGGGAACACCGGGTCCTGCTGGGCGTCCGGGACCGGTGGGTTTGAGGCGGTGGCGGCTATCGAGAAGAAAAGAGACAAAAAAACCAGGCGCTCGCTTAAGTTTAACACTCTCCACTATCACTCGCCGCCAAAAAAAAAAAAAAAAAAAAACGAAAAAAAAATTAACTCGTACATTTGTCAATAAACGACAGGCGTTTAAAAATATATTCACTCGAGTTACACGTACCGTTCGTTCGATTTATTAGAAACACTATTGAAATTGTTGCGTTCAACAAGATAACCGTATTGTCTTGTGCCGGTTGTAGATTTGTCGTCGGTGAGTGTTTATGGTTTTTTTTTTTTTTTTCAACAGGCTACAGGCCCACCCGCCCGCAATTATGGACTTTTTACGGCTTTTTAGCACCACCGCACTGGCCCGGTGGGCATTTCTCGTAGAACAGAATTCGTGTTTTCGGATTACAAATCGCGTCCAGGCGTCGTTAAAAGGCGAGTCAATTTTTAAATTTACCGATTCATTTAAATAACAACAGTGCGGCGTAGGTATTTGATCGATTAAAGGCCGGGCGGTTCGAATAATTCTGTCGAGCGGTGCGAGCGATATAATTTTACTCCGGCACCGCCGGTTATTGGCACGCCTACGCACTACCGCGGTGATTGTTTCGTTTAAATTTTTTATTATTATTATTATTTTTATTTTTTTTTTTTTTTTTTGGAAAACCTCTTACCGGACTGTTCGGTTTCCAATTACTCCGTCTCGATACGCGTTACGAATCGTAACGTCCCAGGACGCACAAATCGAGTTCGTCGATACGCGACAAATAAAACAATTAAACGACAAGCTGCTTTAACGCTGGGATACCGGATTCTATCCAGTACCTCTGTCCGTTTGATTTGAATATGGCACATATCAAATGGTTATACGAGTCAAATAATCAAAAACAAGGGTTCTAGTAATAATTTGTATACAACGCGCGAGAAGAAATCGTCATTGAGACCAACTGCAGGCGTAACGGGAAAGGTATAGAAACGAAAATAGTCAATGAAGGCAACAAACGATTGTTTCGAAGAAAGACGAAAACGAAAATATAACTCGAACCCAACACTGAAATGTAACGGTTTTCTTATGGCTGAAGAAGACTCACCAATATGCTCAACATGCGGAGCCAAACTATCCGTCAAACACACCATCTCGGACTGTTTAAAATACAATCATGGCAGGATATCACATAACCTCGACTGAGGCTCTTGGGCTCAACTACCAGCAAAATATAGATTTAATTAAGTTTCTCGAACACACCGATGTATACAACCAGACTTAAAATTATATAATTAATAATTTATTAACAAATAACTATATTTAATAACATATTGTAAAAATACGTTTTTATCCCCAAATGGCATGTAAGTAAAAATAACTAACGGTCATTTCTGTCAATGTTGTACCAGATCAAAAAAAAAAAAAAAATTAAAAAAATTAAACGACAACGAGACGAGTGTCACTTCGAACCCCAGAAAAACGAGTTAAAAAAAAAAAAAAATTAAATGATATTAATATATAATAAAAATTTTCCCGCTGCATTAAACGGTGCGAGTGAAAATTTTAGATTTCAATCGGAGTAAAACTGATTCTACGCAAAATATTTTATCGCTTAGTTTTTATTTATACGTGTATTATTCAGCTTTACTAATTCAATTTGTACATCTTAAGTTTTCGAAATCGAAATATCTCGTGTTCGGTTTTGTACTAAACTCGCCGAAACATCTACAGCGCAAAATACCGGAACTAAACAAAGAAAAAAACACAAATTAATTTTTTATACCGACGTTACTTGACACTACACTAAAGCTCAGATCACCCTGTATGCCCGTTAAACCTACACCGATTATTAGTTTTAAATTCAATCATAATTGTATACTGTATATATATTTTAATACAATGTGACTGTCGACAAGAACTATCCGAGAGTAAACGTTACGTTGATTGTCTACGTGTTTAAAATAAATTCTCGTGATTTTATAACGGGAGAAAAATCATAATTTATATTGTATTTAGTTATTCGTTTTTAAAAAGTAACGAAATACGATTTTTAATTAATAAAAACATTTTCGTTTTAAATAAATCGTTATTATCAAAGTCCGTATAAAACGTTCCAAGTTAACTTTCAATATTTCCCTTAGAAATATCAAATTGATAAAACAAATACCGTTTTCAAAGGCTTAATTTATGTATATGAGTCATAAATAAAGAAAAATAAAAGAAACTTGTCTTTTTTTTTTCTTCTTATTTTTATTCAATCTTACGGATAGATGTGTATTTTCGTTTGAAATCAAACATACAGCCAGTGGTGGTAAAAAAAAAAAAAAAAAAAAAAAATACTTCTGAACCTATTCCGAGCGTTGTCAATGCAATTCCGAACTCGATATATTTTTACATGGCGAGAGAACGCAATTGTTTTTTCACCCATCATTTGATGTTAAACACATATATAGGTACTATATGTATACACCGTTTGGAATAAGAATTCGAAATATCGTAACCCAATTCACATGGTCATTGATTTTAAATGGACTATCTTACCGGTCGAAAAGTATAAAAAAAAAAAAAAAAACAAAACCCGATACTCGAAACAGTGTTATAAAACATTTTGAAACAAATAGGTAAAAAGATAACTAATATATATATATATATATATATTTGTAAAAACACACACAAAAAAATAAAATAAAAATCACTAAAAAAACTTCAATATATATATAACTCTTGTAGTGAGGTTTTTTTTGTTTTCCGGGTCATTTGTCCTAAGAATTGTCGCGGTGTCCTCTACGTACGGGTAAAGTTGTTTTTCAACTCGCATGAACTTGTCGTTAAGCACTGTCGTGGCAGAAAATCTACTGATGTCGTTAACGGTCGAAACTTTGGTCATCTTCTCGATAAGATTTACATAACACATAAAAAGCAATCATTTTCACGGCGCGTCTATTGCCCCACGAACTCTATACGTCTTGAGCGTAAAAATTAATCAGTGAACAAAACGCTCTTGTCGTTTCGTAATTTTTCCCAGACTATTAAAATTATTTAAAACTTTTTGTTTTCGTTCAACAGTTTGTAGTCGACGCGACGGGCTTTATTCCAATAGAAATTAAAATTCAATTATAGAAATAACTATTGTAGAAATTCGGTTTGAGAAGGATTCGTTTAGGATGATCGTCCGGTCGAGTTAGGTTTGTACCAGTGTCTAAAATATACCCGATTTTAGACGACATGCACACACTGTGCATTTGATTCTTTGGCATGTGTGCGGGAATTATTAATAAAATCCTAGTGAAATATAAATATACGCTACCGCTTTTTTAATGTCCGTCTCGCCAATTATTGTTGATCGCGTGTTGAAATTAGCTAACGAGTGCAATCGTAGATCCTTTTATTTATAACAGTTTATTTGAACTTAAAAGAAATGTTAAAAGTCGTTAATGACAATTGCGTTTTTGTCTAGTTTAAGTTATGTTTATTGTATATCTGGATTGCAATTGGACTTGCCGTATAAAATATAAATATATAATAAATGTTTGAATTGCCGGGAATTTCGCGTTTATTTGTCATCGGATTATTTCACCCGGAGGACGTCCTCCAATATTTTACTATCGAGAAAACACCTACTCGGTTCCTTTGTCCGTTTACGGTTAATTGTACAAATAAATAATAAAACGAATTAAAACAATCTTTTTTTTTAAAAAAAAAAAAAAAAAAATTCAAATACGAGTTACAAAAGCCGGTACACGCATTTGTGTAATTCAGACAGCTAACACTGTTGTTAGTCCCCGGTTCGCATATCGAATTACACTATAATTACATTTGGGTTTGATACATCAAATCGATGATTGTTAACTATTTGTATTGATTAGGAACGTGTTTATTTTTTTTTTTTTATAATTCAAAACAGCTTACGGGGTTTGATTGTAAAATAATATCCTTAACAAACGCCAATAGATAATTACGAAGTATTCAATAAGTATTTTAATCATTGATAGATTTTTTGCGAAAAATATTAATTTGGAAACGCATAGTCGACTTTTTATTTTATTAAAACGCGCATGCTATTTGGAATTATTTAAAAATAATATTTACACAAATATTAAAAATTAATATGATATAACGCAAATCGATTTAATTAACCGACGTAGTTGCTGTGCGTCTATGAGCATATAGCCGCGTTTAAATATCGCAACTGAAAGATTCCGATCTTTTTTTTAAATTTGTATTTTTTAACCTTTATATAATTAATTTTCATTAAAATTCTAACTATGTTAATAACTATGCCCCTCGGGGTTTTTTAAGACTTCCTTGCCTCCTATAAAGATATTGAAATTCTTTTGTACTGTATTATTATTATTATTATTATACTTTAAAAGCCCTCGGGGATCAGAATGAGAATCGAACTGGAGTTCGTTATAAAATGTTTTTAAACGATAGTAGTATATAACAATGGGTGCGTCGCCGCCGCCGCCGCCGCCGCCGACGGAATTTTACTGGCAGCAGAGATTTTATTGTGCTGTATAATAAAATAAAAATAAATCCTTTTTTTTTTTTTTTTATTTTTTTTTATGACATTTATGGCATTTGAGCGAGATCAGTTTTTGTCAAAACAATAGTATCGCGTGTCAAAATAGTGTGTGAGATAATCGAGGCAACGGACAAACGTTAAGAGAGCCCGGAGCCCGGGGAGAACCGGGGACCGGGGCGTACGCGGGCAGCGGAAGTAACATTTATTATTCACAAGCCATGAATTTTCAATTATGTCGTCAGTACTATACAAGGGAAAGTTTATTTCCAGGTCCAAAAACTCTGATAAAGAAGTCAAGGAAACAAAATCATTTTATTATTTCTACTATACACTACGCGTATATATATATATATATATATATATATATAACTGAATGAATAATGCCGGTCGAGTAAAACTGTTTAAAAAGAAACTTTCGCTGTGTTATTCTTTTTTAAATGAGGAATACCATATATATCGCCTTATATTATATATATATATATATATATAATAAACACCGCGCTATATTTTTCGTATAATATTATACAATGTATTATAATATAATAATTTATAATGAAATATAATCGATATTCGACGATTGCGTTGTATTATTGTTCATAAATCGTTTCAAACGTTTAGTTAGGAGGTAAGCGCAATTTTCGCAAAAAAAAAAAAAAAAAAATGAAATATATATAACGTATTGTTATTGGGTTCTGAACGTAGATGATTTTTTTTTTTTTTCTCTGCGTCTGTATATAACTTTTCTAGGTCCGCGAAGCTCAGCTCCACCACAATATTCACAAAACTTAAACCTTCCGACAAACTCTTTTCTGACTTGCCAGAGTCTGTTGGAAAAGATAGTTAAATATAGTTAATCAACTTGGAGTTTTTTTAATGCCGTGTAAATATGACCAACATCACAATTAACCGTAAAGTTAGAAAAAAAACTCATCCAACATTATTCATACGGGTTTGTTGGAAGTTGCACCACATCAATACTATACGGACAAATTATGCGGTTTTTCAACAATAAAAAAACTTAATCAAATGACCCGAAAAACTAATTTTTATTTTATTTTATTATTAAAACTTGTTTGTTGGACCATTTAATTAAGTTTTTTGTTGAAAAGCCGTAATATTTTTCGATATAACTTTGATGCGGTGCCAACTTCCAGTACCACATATTCTATTATATACAGAGATTTTGATTTTGACCAACATTTTCCAACTAACTCCCAAAAATATCCGAGAAACCGTGTGATTAATGTTGGACGAGTTTTTAACTTTACATCTAATTGCGTGTACTTGACACCAACAATTTTCAAGTTGAATTACTTTTTTCTATCTTTCCTAACAAGTCGAGTGGGAGTTTGTTGGGAGGTTTGTGGTGCCAGAGCTTCACGTATTTAGCATTTGTACCAGAAATATTAATCCAGTTATCACGTTTAGGAGATGTTCCTTGTAGCAAATTTTGTCAGGTTGGCGCATTGAAGAGGTCATTTTTTTGATTTCCCTTGTAGTTTTCTTATTAACGAGGAAAAATCGGAATAATCGTTTCTGTCCCCTTATATAAAAAAAAAAAAAAAAATTAAACTGAAGAACTGTTGCTATATAGTTTGTAGCTTATGTCTTTTCAGTTTTATGACGTTAATTGCTGTCATATACATCGTACATACTTATGACTTGTAATGTGTTATATTTAAATTATCCGGATAATCGGCGTTCTACTGTAATATCCATCCTGTATACGTAACCATATGTGCTCATTTTTTTGGTGCGGAATACAAATGGTTTTATCGCCGATTTTTAACCAATAAAGAAAAACAAAAAAAAAAAAAAAAAAACAACAATCGATTAATATCGTAGTCACAAAAGGCTATCGACGATAACTTCTTATTTAAGTACGTTTAGAGCGCTTTACTTTTGTTAATCGTTGTTTTTAAATTGATTTATTTAAATAAATCTGACGATTAATCGAAAATCCAAGTTAATCCGGGTAAACATACCGAGCGAACGTCTACGTTTTATATTATTATATACGCGCGTACGAACTACTTACTCTGCTCCTGACGACTTTTCCCGATTCTTAAGAATAATTTAGAAAAAAAAAAAAAAACCAATTTATTCAAAACTTACCTGCAGACCAAAACTGTTAGGGACGTGGAACGGTGCCACGCGCGTTTCTATATAGTTCATTTACTTTTTATTATATATATATATATATATATATATATACGTAATTTTTTTTTAAATATACGATTTAAAAATAAACCGTTTTCTTTTGCTCGCAACCCTTTGGTAGGCATTGAAATAATATAACAATGGACGGTGATGCCGTCCGTGGCCGTCGGATGGTACACGGCGCGTCTTGGTTTACGAGATAAATAATCAGTGTGCGCGCAGCAACACACAAAATTAATACTATTGGTATTATGAAAAATACGATTTATCGGTTATTCATTTTTTAAGCGAGCGGAAACAGCGATAAATATTAACGAGTACCCGGTTGTGCAGTGTTCTGTCGGTTCTTCGCCACCGTAATAATTACTATGAATTACCGTTCAAAACGAAACATTTCACGAGTGCAATCGATAATATTAGACAGCAATCATAATTAAAACCGTTTTTAGCGGGGAGGAAAAAAAAAAAAAAAAAAAAAAAAAAAAATGGTTTCTTTACATTACTTACAATGTATTTTGGGAGATTGCTTTTATTTTTTTCTCCCGTTTTCATAAGGTCGCCAAAACGTTGTACGCCGTGTAAAAACTTTTACGAAACTTTACTCTTCATTGTTCTTTCGGGAAAAGTAAATTGTCTAGATTTATTTTTACGACCTACGCATGTATAACTATTAATTTAACGTAACGTATAAACATACGGGCGCTTATTATTGCGAGCGTCGTTTACCCACGTCGAAATATTAATTTAGTGTTGTTCTACGAGTGAAATTCCGCATAAAGTTGAACGTACTTATTAGCGGCCGCTGTAAGCGAGAAGTCGAAACGGTACATGTTTGTGGGGGGGGGTGGCGGGAATTTAATTTATACCTGTTATTGTATGGCCGGCGAAAAACGATTCTGAGCGAGGTCCGGGTTAAAAAAAAAAAAAAAAAAAAAAAAAAAAAAATACGACTAATTATCTAGTAGTTGGTTAATATTATACCGAAACCGCACAGACAAAGTTTTATCTAGGACGGCGGTTCCCCAAACCACCGTGCTCCGCGGAGATCTCGGGGCTCCGCAATTGTTTCTCAAGGGCACCTCTCCCATTTCGTCCGACCATGAAAACATAATCGTTTAATAATTGCTTGTCACTTAGAACAACAAACATACATGCAATATATATTAACAAGACCCCCCCGCCGTCAATTCGGACGTGACAATTCACCGATACGCGCACAAACTAAAAATTCAAAGTGGATCTTAGATCCATTTTCTGTGACGTCAATACCAGTAGCCTTCAACGCGAGGAGATCCTTCTTAGTCGTGGTTTCGGGCACCATTTAAAAGCAAATCAATTGATGAATTTCGGGCTCAGTTTCAGGGGAAGATCTTTCGATATTAAGTACAAATGCTAAATGCCTATTACTGGCTTGTGGTACCACGCACCTTTGTGAAACGGTTTTTTTCGAGGTACACAGCGATAAAAACCAAATATGGAACACGTTTGGACGTAGAAGACGATATGCAGCTTCAATTGACTTTTGTGTGACACCGGACAATTGACAAACTCAGTCGCAAAACGCAGGCACATTGTTCACATTAAGACTTCAAGTACATTAGGTTGTAATATAAATATAATAACATAAAAAAAAAAAAACAGCAAATAAAATGTGAACTGTATAATGTAGTTTTGAAATACAAATAAAATATTAATATGTACACAAAAATAAAAAATTATTTATTTCCATGATGACGACCGTTCAATTTCTTCTTTTGTTTTTTTGTGTATACTTTTGTGCTGAACCGATTGCATCGAGTAACTTAGTTTTTTTTTTTTTTTTTTTACAAAATATTATAAAACTCGCATAGTTTTCGAAATGTGTTTTCACAATCGTAATTGATTCGATAGTTTCGCAACACATAAACGGTTGAAAAAATCCGTTCTACCGCAGCATTTGTGCCCGACATTGCCTACGAATGCTGATAAATTAGTTTGAGTTATAAATTAACCGTAAAAGGGGAATAACGGGACACAATGTTGAAATACGGGACAATCCCTAGGCTGGATTTAGTGGTCAACCGACGGTCAGCGCGTACCGTACGGTACCATCGGTCGTCACCCAACGTTTAGTGCTTAGCTGACGGCAAATTTAGTCGGTCGTGTTTGTTATATGGTACGTTATTTTGTTATTTGTTAATTTTATCGAGTTTATAAATACTTAAACTTTATCTTATGGAAATATGAATCCGTACATTGTAAATCCGTTGATATGTGCGTATTACGAGGTGCGACAATAAAATAACGAGTCTTTTTGAATAAAAGTTGTTTATTTTAAAAATGTTATAATTTAATGATTATCACCTTCAAAGTACCTTCCCTCAGCATCAATACACTGTTGCATACGTCGCTGCCATTCTTGAAAACAGTGTTGCCAATTGCTTTCATTCAGCCCTTTTAGAAGTTCTGCCGTTTTCATTTTTATGTCATCAACTGTTTGAAAATGGGAAAACAAATAAGAAGGAAATAAGAAGTCACAAGGAGCAAGGTCTGGCGAGTACGGGGGGGATGTTGAAGTACAGAAATTTGTTTTTCAGTTAAAAAACGTTGAATTGAAAATGCACTGTGAGCTGGAGCATTGTCTTGGTGAAGAACCCAGCCATTTTTCCATAGATCTGGTCGCTTCTTTCTGACACGTTCTCTTAATTTAATCAATACCTCTTTATAATAATATTGATTAATCAATTTTGTCGATTTTTTCAACGTTTTCGTTTGTTGAAGACGTGGTAGGACGTCCAGAACGATCATCGTCTTCGACGTCCTCCCTTCCACTACAAAACCGTTTGTGCCATTCAAAAACACGAGCTCTTGATAAAAATTCTTCACCATAAACTTCACATAACATACGAAACGATTCCGCGGCAGTTTTTTTTAATTTAATGTTAACACATGTTGTTCGATTTTTATATCTAACATTTTTCGGCAGTATAGTCGAACTCGCACTAATAACAAGGCTACTAACGTATAAGAAAATGAATCGATGCCATCAGTGTTCATAGTACTTTTAGATAAGTGTTTTCTAATCATATTTCAATAATCGTTTTATAGATAACGTTAATAGTTTAGGTTATATTCAAAAAGTCTCGTTATTTTATTGTCACACCTCGTACATATATAATACTAAAATATGATTAAATATAACATAAATAACACGAACGTCCCAACATTTATAATAATATTATTATTATTTATTTATAATTTATACGAGACTTTATTGTTGAAATCGAAATTAAAAGTTTCACGAAACCGCGGTTGCGCAACACTATGAGAAATTTTTGTTTCGTGAAACTCGAGCGTGCGTACTTATTCGATTTTCAATTGAACGGTTTCATGAAACTAAAGGTTCGCATTTCATGAAATGAGTTTCTCAATACTAGTTTCTTCAGTGTGCGGCCCGCCTTAGACGATTTCGTCTCCGAGAACGCCCGACGATAACGGGCGTAACTTTCGGGCCGTTTCTGTGTGTGTGTTTTTTTTTAAATTTTTTAACCGAAATAATAACGGGGCGGCGGTTGGCGGAATACATTTCGCGTAATAACGTTTCGCCGTTTTCCCCGGTGTACATAATATTATTACACACACTAATAATAAACGCTGCAGTTTAGTTTACACATAATGAATATAATACACGGCAGAAGGATAAATCCGTTACATTATTTTCTCCGGGTAATTTAAAAAATACAAAGCGCGCGCGCGCATATTATACTGACGAGCGAGTACTTTTTATTCACCACCGCCGCCCCGCCCGTATACAAACTGTACGCACGACTGTGATTTTTATCATTTGCTCGCGTAGCGCCGCTGCAAAATATGTAATAATACGCATTGTAAAAAAAAAAAGAAAAAAAAAAATACATATATTGTATATGTATTATATACTCGTATACGAAAAATAAAAACTGTCCAACGTTAATATTTCAATTTTTTTTTTTTTTTTTTATGAAGTACGTAGACTTTACGCATATTTCATATAATATTATAATATGATAATATATTTTTTAAGTTTTGATTTTATGTTCTTTTACAATGTAATTCCCGTAGTTTTTTTTTATTAAAGAAAAAAAATAAACAAATCTTAGAACCGTACACATACAAATTGATACTGCGTACCTGCATAATCTAACATATTGGCTTTTAAAATTTCAAAAGTTAAAAAAAAACACACACATTTTTTTATTATATTAAAGTATTCGCGTACGACGATACTAAATTTTTTTTTTTTTTTTTTTTTAATGTCAACACCAGTAGAAATATTAAATTAAAAATACGTTTGTAATATCGTCGGCACAATTGTCCGATCGCTACGTAGCTCCTTTATAAGTTTCTGCATTAGTTAATATTTTTAATAACGTTACAAATGAGATAGTTTAACGATTGTGCGTTTCAAACAAATGACTTTAGGTATTTAAATACTATATTTAGCGTCCGAAAGACGCGATAAATACGAATTATTCATTGGCGAATGCAAATACTCGTTAAAAAAAATTTGAAATTCTTCCGGGGGCTAATATTAATATAAAGATTCCCGTTTGAAAATCCGGCGTAAACCGAATTTCTGTAGGGGAAAAAAAATGGTTGGAGTGATTATGACGAGAGGCTACTAAATTAAATTCGTGTTTAATACAATTCGCCCTCTCTCGAATGAAAGAAAAAAAAAACCAATCGTTACGAATATATTTTTAAATACGATTATTTGCTATGCGGAATTGGGCTAGAAAATTTTCGTATACGTTGTACGTTTTTGCACGTATAGAAAATACCGATTTCGCGTTTTCACCGTTCTCGATAACTAATAAAACATCAGCGTTGTAAACCATTGTAATGCTATACTTTTATTTTGTATAAACGGAATAAACGAATGAAAAACAAAAGCGTCGAGAATAAAATACTATTTAAATATATATATATATATATATAAAACCACAAGTATTCGAATACATTTATTACATTATTTAATATATATAAAACCGTATAAAATGTACGATTTATGAGGTGACGTCACACCGACGTTTGCTTGTCTCCGTCTACATAACGGGAAATACAGCAAATTAAGTTATGCTTGGAACGTAAATTGTACCGTCGTTCAGGTCGTACTCAGAGTTTGAACGCAAATAACGAAATTTAAAGAGGAGAATATTTCCCAAGGCTGCCCGTACAATTCTTCTAAAAAATCGATAGACAAAAGAGTTATAGCCATGTCGGTTATTGTTTTTTTTTTTTAAATAGATGTAACATTTTTTGTACGGTGATTTTTTTTTTTAGAAAAAAGCTACGTACAGCCCTCGGGAATATTCTCCTCTTAAAATGTTGCCGTTTGCGTTCATAGTCAGTGTTCGACCTAAACGGTACGGTTTACAAGTGCCGAGCGTAACGTTAATTGCTAAACTGCCGGTGTGACGTGACTCCCTCTTTAACGGCGTACGAATGTCTTGTCGACGATTTAAAAGTATTTTTGCGCGGCGGGGTAATAAAAAAAAAAAAAAAAAAAAAAAAAAAAAAAAAAAAAACCCAATATTAAAACACACTATTGTTGGAATAAATTTTTATTGGAACGGTCGACAACGCCGACACTCTATATCTACAGTAATAAATATAGTGCTGGGGTATATATATATACTACGGCCAATATATGTAAACCGTACAGTTGGCCGGATATTCCTCCGGGACGAGGAATGTATACGGGGCCCGACATTCCACTGGTCACCGACGGTTTTGTATATTGACTGTGCGCGTAAAGGGGAGGAGGCCGCGACCATGTCATATGGACGCGGTTCGCCGGAATAACTCCGATTGTCGGGCCAGGGCGGGTTGGCTTCAATACGCAAATACGCGTAAAGCGTATTCAGGCGGCGGCGGCGGCCCGCAATTCGAAATCGTCCGCACCGGCCGACACGATTAGGTTAAAACGAATTCGATTCGTTTGATAAAAAAAAAAAAAAAAAAAAAGAAATTATTTACATATAAAAATAAATCTTACTTGCGGTTAGGTTACTTGCGATGGTACGCGGAGGAAATTCATTTACACGTCAATACGCGAAGATCGTTGACGTAACGCAACACGATTCCGATCGAAAGTCCCCGGTCGTGTTTCGAGATGCCGTGATTTTTACGATTTTGGTCAACATTTGAACGTATAAACGGGAGAAAAAATATTTCTAAATTACGGTAAATTTTTTCCCTTTTTTTTTTTTTTACGGCCAATAAGTACGAATTATGGCAAATCTCGTACAAAATCGTCAACGTTTCTGCTCTGCTGAAAACAACGTAAAAAAATTGTATACGCCTAGCCCAAAAATTGCCAGAGTTTCTTTTAAACATTTGTTCGCGCCCAGAAATGGTTAATATTAATATTTTGTGAAAATTTCCGTTCAACTCTTCTGTGTTTTTGTTCATCTCCAATTGTTAAGCATTCTTATTAGAGCCGATAAGAAACAATCGGATATTTATTTAATGTTATATCTTGTTTAAATGTATAAATACTGTAACAAATCTTTTTTTTTTTTTTATATATATATATATTATTCCACTTTTTTATATAAATCATTGATAACGGAATACGATTTCGAGTGAAGTTCGATTAAACGTTGTGTATCGAAATGTCGCGATTTTTACACGGTTTTTTGTCAACATTTAAACTTGAAACGTTTATAAACAAGAAAAAAAAAAAAAAAATGTACAAATTACGATCGACTTTTTCTTTTTTATTTACTGCCAATAAGTTCAAATAAACATAAACAAATCGATAATTTCAAACGCCTAGCTCATTAATCGCCAGAATCGTTTGTACATTTGTCTACATCTAGAAAGGGCCAATATTAATATTCTATGAAAATTTCAGGACAACTTTGTCGAGCATTTTTTTTTTCTTTTTTTTAGAGCCTTTAAGAAACAATCGAACCATTTTTTTAATGTTACTTTGTATATTTTCTCCTATACAATTATTCGAGAAATACTGTAACTAATCGTTTCTTTTCCCTCTCACTCTCTCTCTCTCTCTCTCTCTCTCTCTCTCTCTCTCTCCGTCTTTCGTTATTATTCGACATTTTTAAGAAATACGCCGCTTCACAGTTAAACTAATAACTAAATAATTATATAGTTCGATAAATTTAATTGGAATTCGTTGGAACTTGTATTGTTTATCGTTCTATTCCCGCTGCTGCAAAGTTTGAAAACAACATTTAATTACCTACCTCCGACGTTCATTGACTTTCGGTCCAAAGTTTACTAAACCATTTTCTCAAATTTACTTATTTATTTTTCACTCGCATTCCATTGTGTGTGTGTGCGTGTGTATCCGAGTGACAGGGAGAGAGAGAGAGAGAGGCGCTTTAAAATCCCTTCAGTAATAATTTAGAACGGAGTAATAATAATTGGTCGGAGAGAAAATTAGTCATAGGTATATAACGGTACATACCAATAACACAACCGGCACAAAGGTTCTTTGTCATTTAACCTTTAAAACTTTGCAACAATAATCACATTGTTAAAACGTACAAAACATGTGTATAGGAAACTAAATAAAAATACTTGCCATTTTGTTTTATATGCGAACAGCCACGGGGCAGAGGCAAAAGTTTTTACATAATTTAGAGAGAGGACAAAGTAACGGGAGCCCGAGAGACCGTGACGTTTGAATTATGCTCTGGGAGACCCCGACAATAATAATTCGCGAAAAAAAAAAAAAAAAAAAAAATAGTAAAAAAATCCGTGTTGTTCGTCGTTACACTCAGCTGGGTTATTTTTATTATAAAAATACTGTCAACTTATGAGAGAAACCGAGCGAGATAAATATGTTATCAAAATTATGGGCTGCGTCTTGAATATAATATAATAATAATAATAATAAAAATATCATTTATGGGTAGAAAAAGAATAAACTTTATACACGCACACATGAATGAATAGTACAACCGTTCACGTCAACGTTTAGTAGATAAATAATATTATGCAATTGTTAATTTCTTATCGATTATAAATTATTCCTTTAAAAGTTAATATTAAAAATCTCTTTTAATTCCTCTCGTACGAATTGCGATCTGAATAGATTTGTATTACGAATACCACCAGTTTTATTTTTATGTCTGTATACTTATCTATATAATAAAATGCATTTCTTTATTAGGATGTAAAAGGTTTTATT
The DNA here is from genome assembly GCA_956483605.1 of Tuberolachnus salignus. Classification (NCBI taxonomy): domain Eukaryota; kingdom Metazoa; phylum Arthropoda; class Insecta; order Hemiptera; family Aphididae; genus Tuberolachnus; species Tuberolachnus salignus. Next base: position 36,467,245 of record OY101432.1, read on the forward strand.
TTTCAGTTTTTTTTTTTTTTTTTTGTATAGATTTGTATACACGTTGGCAATTGTCGACGACAAAAAAAACCACTTGTACTCGTTTTCGCTTCTAATTACCCTTAGTTAATTGGTTTTAATTTGCACGAGTGACTGAATACACGTTACTTTTCGTGCATTTATATCTAGGTACATATAATGTATATATTTTAAATTTGAATAATATATTTTCTTTATAAATATATTAAAATGATAATAAAGAATTATTAAAAAACTATTCAGGAGGTTGTCTCTTCTGTGATATTATGATGATAATAAAACAAAGGAGGCGTATCATGCCATATATTAATCTATATATATATATATATATAAAAAATAAATTGCCACATGTTTGTAGGATCATCGTTTGAGAACGGCTCGACCGATTTGGCTGATTATTTTTTGTCGTATTCGTAATTGTCAGGACGAGGTTTGTATGCAAGAGAATAATTGGAAAATCTACCGGAAAAGCCAGAAATTCGAATGTTATAAAAATATAAAAAAATTCAAGATAGAATGAAAAACAGTTACCATGTAAACCAAATAGTATAAATAACTATACATAACAGAACGGCGAGTTTGGTTACCGTGGTAACCAAAGCGATACGCTAAAACGGTAATTCTCCTACACAAAACATACAAACAAAAGTACATTATCAAGTTACATTTAGTTTAGACTCTCGTAATGAAGTGAAGCAATTTCAGTCCGGTCGATACATATGTATACCAGGCAATCTACCAAAATATTCCAACGAGGAAAACGAGGAACCACAGTCTAAGGTTATCCTGGAGTTAAAAAAAAAAAAACCGATGCCCTTGCCGGGATATATGTAGTTCATCCGAATAACAATGGATGTTTTTACTTCAGAATGTTGATCCACGTGATCAAATGTCCTTTGCAATGAATCGAGGAGTAAAATCTTTTAAAAAAAACTGCCTGATTGAGTGTACGACCCTTAATGGCCGTGGAGCTGGGGAAACGGTCTTGATCCCTAGAATACCAATGATACCGACCAATCTACCATTTCGGTTTAAACGGTTCCAACTTACTGTAAAATTATGCTTTTCAATGGCCATAAATAAGGCACAGGGCCAAATATAAATAAACATTGCAGGTTTACACCTAACCATCCAAAGATTTTCCCATGGTCAATTGTACGTGTCTCATGCAAACAAAATCTATTTGTGCTGGTTCCAGAAATATTTAATGCATAAGGCAAATTGAAACTTGAAATTTAAAAAACAAGCAAAATAGTAATAAGGAATAATAATAAAAAACATTTAATTGATTTTAGATAGAAACAATTTTCAAAAAAAGCACACATCATAATAAAACCAATGCATTCCATACTTCGTTCTGAATATTAAAAATACGATGTGCGGGACGATTCCGGGTATCCAACAAAATTGGCCCGAGCAAAGCCCGGGGGATTTCATAAATTGTCAACGTTATCGCGCACGTTGTGCGGGTTATGAAAATGAGAAAACTAGCATCTTTCGTTTATTTTTTTTTATGCTATTAGGTGATTAAATTCTAAGTCTCTGATCGTTTCGTGTATGCCTTGGACAAAATTGAAACTTGTAATTTAAACATTTAAAATCGAGAAAAATTTAAAAGTAATATGGAATTTTAAAAGAAAAAAAATAATCCATATATTAAGATTTAGACAGATAAAAAATTAAAAAAAAAAAAAAAAAAAAAAAGCACACGTCATAATAAAATCAATATATTCCACACTTCGCTGTGAATTTTAAAAAGATGATGTGTGTGACAGCTAGACAATTCTGGATAACCAACAAACTTGACCCGTGCATGGCCGGGTGATGGCAGCTACAATATAGTTATATGACGGATGTTGTGATCAATACAGTGTAAGGAGAAATACCGATTTTTATTAATATATTGTATACATTTTGTTGCAAATGTAGTCGAGTGAATTAATAACGCTTTCTAAAATATCCGAGCCTTCGTCAAAATAAAACGACAGGGTAATTTTTATAAAATATTGGTTTTGTTCGATTAGTTTGCAATATTCGCTTAAATAATTACTTACTCTATAATTGATCTACCGCAAATATTCTCGGCTATTTGTTTTTCGAGTTGCAGGGATAACAAATTTATTTAACTGTTTTTTTTTTTTTTTTTTTTTCAATTGAAATATAATATCGATTAATATCCGCCGTCCATTAATAATCTAATACTTAACGGGCGGTTAGGAGCAATATTTCCAAATTGTCTACGATTTTGTAAAATTTGAATTTTTTTTTTTATTTTAATGAACCTTAAAGATGGGACTTTTCTACCAATCTACTGCCCGTTGCGCATTTAATGATGAATGGGTACGGTAATTTTTACGGGAATCTTTGACATTTTAGACATAAAAAACCGGACAAAATTGCGGGGTTCGGGATGGATGGATTTGAATTTAGAAAACGGATTTTATTATGTTTTTTTAATTCTCTAGGTTTCTATCGAGACGGTTTTCGATATTCGTTTTTATTGTTAAAATATTGATAATTTGGATTGTTTAAAAGATAAAACCATAAAACCAATATCTATTATTTGTGTACCAAATTACACATTCGATATTTTAAATATGAAAAATCGCCTTGTATGTTAATAAAAATGGAAAAATTGGGATTGCATTATTGCAATAGTGTATTATGGCAATTTATTGGTAACTGACGAAGTCAATAAATAGTTTTTAAATAGTATTACCATTAAAATAACGTGCATTTCATTTTTTTTTTTTTTATGTTTTCATAATAGGAGGAACGGAAATTTGCGTTCACGTTTTGTTTTTATGTTAACTAATTATTTAGGAATTCAAATTAAAGAATCATAAACTATATGATTAAATTACATTTATATATATATATATATATTAATTCGATATAATAAATTGAAAATTGTCAAAACTATTAGCTACGTTTGAAACACAACAAAATAATAGTTGTACAATATTGTTTTTTGTGGTTTAAATATTTGTAATTCATTAATTATACAGTTAAATCGATGCGTAGGTAACAAATGATTCGAATGCAATTCATAGCAATACTGACAGTACGGTCAGTACCTTGACTTCATTTGATTTTATTTAAACATAAGAATTTGTTAAGTTTTCGATTAGTTTTCGATTTATTGGCTCCATTTCGCTTAATGGCTCAATGATACCGCAACTCGTAAGTACATAAATTATAGACGTTTAACTTGCACGAATGCGAGACCATACGTCGTGTCGTCGTCATTCTTCAAGAATAACATAATACACAAATAAAATTGGATAATCAAGAAAAACAGTAATGATAGCAATAATGGTAAGGGTCCAACGAGGCAATGGACCAATGGTGAACGGTCTAAAAAATTAGTAGTAGTAATAACCTACTTTTGTCTACGAATTCTGCAATAGCCCGTAATTCGACTTGCACATTCGAAAACACCAACATGATCGTACACTGGTTATACCAGAAGTTTATAAATAGTTCGATATACAAATAAATTAATGAAATCCAACCTAAATTAATTCAATTAAATGTGTAAAATATAATTTTTTTTTTTTATCATCATTATAATTTACAAAATTAACCAACTAAAAATTATTACTACATTATTGACATGTTTAAAATTTTACGTCTTCAATTCGCCAATGGTCCCTATATTTAAAAAGGAACGTGTTCCAAAATTCGTTCCTGTGAAAAGAACGCGTTCCTTTCTAACACTGATATTATAATATTATACTAAATCGCAAGGCCGTATTTAGGATTGGTGGTGCCCCTGGAAAATCACTGCATTTGCGCCCCACCACTCCTAAATGGGAAATTTTCATTATTTAAAAAAAAAAATAAAAAAAACATGTATAAACACATAAAACACTAGGTAATAATTAACAAACTTTAATCACCTCTTATATTTATTTGACTTTAAAATATAAACAATTACTACATTATAAAAACATGTAATTTGTTCAAAATAGTTTTTTACTTTTTTTTGCAATTGTGTTTTATAGTTTTAAAGTCATTTTAACATTTTAATTTTAACACAATATTACTACAATGGTAGTTTTCTCGTTTTTATAGAGGCAAATTCACCAATGGCATTGCTAAATGAAATTGTTTTCACTATATATTTTTCTATTGATAGATATAACCGTACTGGGGATGTACGACTTCGACCTGATTGTTGATCTTGGATAATTTTTTTTATAATTTTCAGCTTGCTGAAACGCGTTTCAAGTGCAACTGTAGTTCCGGGAATCGTCGAAACTATTACAAAATATTACCGTTGAATGCGCTTTAGAATACCTAACTCGAATGGCATTCGCAAATGTCGTCATTGACGACGGAGCCTGATTATTTGAAAGTCTCGATTTCAGAATATAACTCTGCAGCGTTTAAATCTCGACCATAGTGTACAATGCCAACCCAGAGTGGGTTATATTTGTAGGGTTTTACGACCTAATAATAATTATAATATAGCGAGTCGTTAAAATAAATATAAATTTTTTTTTTTGGTCATCAAATATTACGTGCAAATGATTGCACAAGTAGTATTGAAATTTGCGCCCTTGGCCCGTGTCCTGTTATCCTGTCCTGAACACGACCATGCCCTGCCCCGCTGAATCGTTGAAAACGAAAAATAATTATGATAATTGTACGTTCACCAAACGGACCGTTTGGTTCCGTTTGGAACCGTTCGTTTTCCGCGTTATTTTTGTAAACCTGAACATTTCAAAGTATACGTTTCATTAAGCGCGTTGTCTACGAAACGCGCCTTGCCGCGCCGCGTACACAACTGTTACGAGCAATTAACATCGGGACAGATTTACATTCGTCTTTCCTGTAACAGTGATAAATTACGTCTACGGTTCTCCCGTTGCATTGTCGTTAATCCATTGTGTTATTTCTGTTTAAATAAATATATATATGATATTTTTTGTTGTTGTTGTTATTTTTCGTTTTCATATTATTTTTGTTTTTTTTTTTTAAACATTTCTTTGTGCCGCGGGTGGTAGGCGTTCATCTCTACTTAATTAGTGTAAAACGACTACGAGAAAAAAAAAAAAAAAATTATTACACAAATATATTATTATTATTCGTGTCGTACGCTGCAGAGATTAATGAACACGATATTATTTAGTCGTACGTTTTTATTACAATATTGTTATCCGTGTTTTATTATATTATTATACAGGGTGCGGCAGAGCCGACTGACGAATTTTGATGGGCTATAAATAACGAACAGTAAAACTTGGAGAAAAGTTTTTTGTTTTTATTTAAATCAGTATTCAATCCCATTTTTAAAAATTATTTTTTGAAAATTATATTTCCAAGATGGCGGCCGTCAGCATTGATACGCTGTTTGTAGACGATCTCTGAAGATCTCATATGATTTTCGGCACATTTCGACCGGTATGACCTCGACTTTCACGCGGAGTGGTCTTTCATGGAGCTGCCGTGGGTTATTTGTAGCCCAGCATCGTCAATTCTGTTTTTTTACAGTTCCAGAAAAATGAAAATGGGCCTCATCGCTACAGAAAAAAGTTGATATCGGAGGAATTTGCAGAAGAATTTGCGTGACAGAGATTTTTACGATTGCCGTAGTCAGTAGCATTTAACCCCTTGGACAAGCATTAATTTATAGGGATGGAATGATGAATCTTCGTGAACAATTCTCCTCAAAGAACGGTCTGAGATTCCCAAAGCTACAGCGTGTTTCCGGGCTGAGCGTCTTGGCGACTGCTCAATTGACTCTCTAACCACCTGCACATTTTCGGGGGTTCTTACCGTTCTGGGTGCTCCGTGTCCAAGTCTACTTAGGGTACTTCCGGTTTCTTCCAAATGCCACGTATCCACAATTTGATAGTGTTAGCAGAAGGAACAGATTCGGCACGTGGAATGCCGAAGCGTATACGAAAAGCCCTTTGTGTAGCGATCACAGAACGATTATTTTCGTAATACGCACGAACGACGAAACCGCGATGTACACCTGTCCAGACCATGGTTTCGAATAAAAACGGCATTACCGTACAATTCGAAATATACCACTTATTAAGAAGGCCTGCTCTTATCTTATTACAGGCTAATGACCTCATCAAATTCGTCAGTCGGCTCTGCCGCACCTTGTACTTGAGCAAAATATCAATTTACACAGGACGTTTATAATTTCAAAATATAATTGTATTTAATATTTTCATTGTTTCAACAAATTTTTGTTGAAACAATTATTTTAACGAGCACAGGCCATAAGTTATAAATTTAGTTAATTTTTATAGTATAGATTAGATACGTTTACATATGATAATAAAAAATAACAATATGGACAAATACATTTAAACGATTTATACAATTAAATTCCGTATGATACGACGAGTGGGTGTTTGTTTATGAGGATTCGGATTCAGGTGATGATCCTAATGAAAATGTTTGAGATACGAAAACGTCCAGTGTAAGGTACGGTTTCAGTCTGCAGTTTCTTGTTTTTTTTTTTTTATTATTTAATGATTTCGTAGTGCAGGGCTACTTAAATTGAGTTTAGTCTCGAGTGGAATTTTTTTAACTGGTGTTGGACTAATGGTATTCCGGTGTCGTTATGCAGCTGTTTGTTACGCATGAACCATGGGTGCTGTATGGGCTATTCTTAAAAATTTATTCTGTATTATCTGTAGTTTTTTCATTTTTGATTGTAATACAGCAGCCCAAACCGGACGTACGTCGTAAGTGGTCTTATTATTGAAGTATATATATGAGAAGCGAGCATTTGATTTGTAGTGTTGATCTATAATTTATTAGGGGATATAATATTTTCATATGAATATAAGTTTGGTTAAGTTTATTATACAAATGGGTTTTCCAGGTAAGTTTTTCGTCAAGAAAAACTCCAAAATATAATATTAACAAATAGTAATCAACTATTGCGTACGAATAATCCGGATTACAGGAAGACACCCTATTTGAAAAAAAAAAAAAAAAAAACATTTAAAAGTTGTCTACAACCCACAGTTATACAAAAGAAAAATAATCGTTCGTTTTAAAATTTCCTCTAATTCCACTGCAGATTAAAACATACATTGACGAAATTATAACTTAGTCCCTCTCTCGCAACTTAACAATTTTTGTAAAACTCCTCTTTGTCTCTTGTTCTCGGGACCGCAGAGAAACTTTCGCCTAGTGTCTCACGTCTCAAAGGCAAGGGTTTTTTTTTTTTTTTTTAAATATTGTTTTCTGGCCTAGAGAGTATTTAATATAAACTTTAAATTAATCCGGAAATGAACAATTTTTTTTTATTTTTTCAAATACTTAATAAAGTTTTGGTTAAGGGAAATTTACTTACCGAACATTATAAGAAACACAATATGTGTTCTTTATGACGACTATATATTATTCAATTTATCGCAGACTTAATCAAAATCAAGTATATATATATTTTTTTTTTAAATAAATACCATATTCAATTCGCGCAAGATATAAAACAATAAGTGAACAAAATAAAAATATTCATATATAATTAAAAATCAAACGTATTAACATTATTGAAATTGTTGATTTAAAAGGTAAATGTATTGCGGTTCGAACATTTGTAGTTTAAACTGTTTCTATAAAAACTAATATTATATACCGTTGGGGTACATTATACGTTTAAAAAAAAAAAAAATTGAAAATTAAGTGAACTATTTTGTAGGGCAGCGCGGCGTACAGTAATTTAAAAATTTAATTATAAACGGGAGTTTCGGAGTTAAACCAATTATTTAACGCTTTCTAATGCACTTTACAAGTTTTGAAAAGGCGAAAAACAAAAAAAAAAAGTCGTGTGTGTGTGTGTGTAGCATGATTATTAGTTTAAATTCATTAAGTGCGTATTTAAAGGTAATAACTGTAAAACTCTTTAATTTTTCGCTTTTATTTATTTTCTATACGCCTTTTGAAAATTCACCTGCGGCTTAAAGTTAGCACTTTAACAGTCTGCCACATTCAATTATGAAGTACTAATAATGTTATTAAAAGTTTTTTTACATTTAGCTGGTGGGCCTCTTGTCTCGCGATTGTCTGTTCTATATAACACGGTATACTTATTCAATATTGTTCATACCCCCGGGACCGTTATAACAATGTGGCGTTATTTTAAATATTTTGCATTGTCTCGAATGTATACAATATTATTATCTATGGGCATACGACTGGATAAATTAAATAATTTCAATGTTCAAATTATTTCTAAAATGTATATTATTATTTTTATTATTTTTTTTTTTTTTTTTTTTAACCCTTCCGGCAGTCTGGCGTCTCTCGTTATATCTATATATATATATATATATATAGATATTTTTTAATTTAAAACGAACCCCTTTAATACTGTATTAATAATAACTAAATCGAATTTATTATTCGAATTTATTCGTCTATACACCGAGATTTTCGAAATATATTAGTTTTAGCGTTGATTCAGAGTGCCTGCGCGTTAGTCGTTCGGTATTATCCGACAGTCAATTGTCTTAAAACGATCGATTGTGTTCAATAAATCGATTCATTTTCAAAACATTCTGGCGGTTTTTAACCTATTAATAGGCACGTAATTTTACTTTCTTTTTGGTTTTATGTGGATGAAATCGGTTTAGCCGAGCAGAAATGCTTGACAATTTTACACAAAGATCACCTTCGTGCTTAGTAGTAAAAAAAAAGAAAAAAAAGTCGAGCGTAATATAGTAGTTTTTTTTTTTTTATAAGCGTTTAAGAGTATAAATTTTGATAAAAATTACTTTATTTCAAAACATAATTGACCGAACTTCGCTCAGAATCGATTTTCATTGGCAATTATTCATCTTTGCGTACATATATAAATTGAATTCCCCTCTATATCCTACCTTCCTAACTTCCCACCTAAAACAATGTCCCGCCCACGTGCGAATTACGTCAGGCCTTCATATATTTGCCATTATATGTATACGTATATTGCACATAAAAAGCTGGGCAAGTTAACCAATTTGTATGATTAATTTATGTTAAAGTTAATTTTAAAATATAATTGACATTGAGTAACTTAGTTGCGTTATAAATTGTCGGTAAAAAATTTACTGATAAACGTATTTTGTACTCTAATATTTAAACCATATAAGGCTCGTGTAGGTATTCCTTAGGCCCATCTATAGTAATAATGATATTCGAGTGAAAATATGTGATTTTCATCGGATAATAAATGAAAAAAAAAAAAAAACAGGTACATGGTTTTATTATAAAATAATTCTTAAATAACTTAAATTTCAAGAATTAACTCGAGTCGAGTTACGAGTTATTTATTAAAATAAAAATAGTAATCGAATTTGTTTCTAAAATTATATATATTTTTTTTTTGTTAACTATTTAAGTCAAAATTTATCAAAAAAAAAAAAAGAAGAAAAAAGTAAAGTAACTTTTTAATTTGTTACTGTCCAGCTGTGTATATACTGTATATTCATGTATACACCATTATACTTTACAGATTATATTAGGAGTATTGTATATGTATATATATAAGATGGTTTTTATAATGTAATGTATAATGGAATTTAAATTTTATTATATTACCCGGAGCCCGCGGTTAAAACAGCGCCGTCGAGCGCATCGCCACACAACTTTGTTGAAGACAGGTGAATCGCATTTTACGTAATTGAGTTGATAAATAATATATAATTCATATACACGTATACACATATATAAATATATGTATATGTATATATATATATATATATATACTCTTGTGCTACACGACGAGCCCTTATTGTTATTGTCTTGTGGAGTCGAACGCGAGCGCCGGGGTACGTTTTACAAATCCATTTACTTTTAACCCTCTCAAATCCGCCGTCTCTTACCGCCGCCGACGTACGTACGTTCAAAATCGATTAAATCGTTTCAAAATACGCTGCATTATAATACCGCGTACAAATATTAATAAGGTATAATACTATTGTTTTAGATATTATTCAAAAGGTTAACTCGGAGTCACTGTATTACGATAATAGAGTTTTTTTATTTTGGCGTTCCTACCTTCTATTTTATTCGGTGTCGGGACGAAAATATGTACAAATGTATCCGAACAAATATAATCGCTCCGAAATTGTCTAGATAAAGATACATATTACAAATACCTGCTTAAATTACCCCAGACAAGATAATAGATGCAAATATTTGAATTGATTGTTTTTTTTTTTTTTTTGAAAACATTATAACGGGAAGACAAAAATGTTAACGGCCAGTATAATTCTGTAAATACTGAGGGTGTAAATCGTTAGTAGCTAGGAACTTTGAATTTTCAACTAAAAGTCAAACCGTTTGTCTGTCTGTCTGTTTGTCGGTCGGACGGTCGGACGGACGGTCTGTCTGCCTGTCTGTCTGTTGGACGTTCGGTCTGTCTGTCGGTCGGTCCGGGGTTGCGCGAGCAGGGGGACCTGGGCCGGCTTACGCGTCACGATATCGTACACCGTATTATTATTCCGCTTAGCTTTCTGCCCGGCAACAACAACGGGACGCCAGCCTCCGCCGTTATAATTCCTTCATCAATAATAATATTTTAATTATCCATCGCCGTTTAACACGAGCCGACCGTACACTATTATTGCAATAATACACCTATAGCCGGGAAGTGGTAGGGGTGCGTACCCGTATGTATTGTATGCACATGTATTATTATGATTGTTAGGCGCGCGGCTTACGAGCGAAAGAGACACACGGACAAAGGCCGGGTGGCGGATGGGAACGGGCGGTTCTGCATATAATAACATTTGGAATTTGTACTCGGAATCGGCGGCTGCGGTAATCCGGCGGAATTAATTTCGCGTTTTCGTGCGTAATAGAAAATACATCGATCCGCGCGCGTGTCCGCGGCTAGTCGTCTCGCGCCGCCGGCCCATCATCCCTCCGCTGACAGACGGACGATTATTCGGGCACGGGTGGACGGGTCCGAACAATTTCGGGGATCATAAGAACCCGTTTTTATTTTTTTTTTTTTTTTTTTCTAGAACTATTTACCGATAAAATAAAATTTAAAAAAAAAAAACCCATTAAACTTGCATTGTTTTCTTCGAATAACTTTCGTCGACACGTTTGATCAGTAATTTTACACCACTCCATACCTAGGATACTAAGTTGATACACACAATACCGAATACTAATATTTATTTATTTTTATATATATATTTTTTTTTTTTTTTTTTTAACGAAATCTACAATCTGTACACCACTTGGGCACAATAAGTAAATGCGATACAAGTTTAATTACATACAAATTATTAAAAATACCTCTAATAACATTTACATAATACGTGACATTTTTCTGGAATGCAGCCACCTGCATTAGTAACACTTTCACATGATTATACTTTTTATTATTTTTTTTTTATATGTTTTCAGATAAAAAGTTAAACAGTATTAGGTGTCAATAGATCACGATGCCATTTCCGTTTTAACCGTCTCGGGGGGGTTACCGGGGATTGTAGAATTGGCGAGATTTCTGACAAGATGACCGGGATGAGATAATGTGCGAGCGTAGAAACGTTTATAATATACTATAGCTACTTCGTAAACTTAGGGCATTTTATGATCTGTACGAGGTCTTTTCAAAAAATACCAGGACAAATGGCTAATCTATAGACGATAACGTTTCAAATTGTAAATAGATGTATTCCCCGCGAATTAGTGGATTTTTAAACAAAACCCGAAGTCGCTATCTTATCTCAGTTTAATATTACACGTGGTTAAATCCAGTCAGTTTGTTCCGTTCGCCGTTTTCGACACGTCTGAAATTGACGAACAACGTGTGTGCATTTAAGGTTTGCTTGAAACTTGGTAAAAATGACGCAACGGAAAATGATTAAAACCGCTTTTGGGGATGATTCATTTAAACGGTTCCGTGACTTTCTAGTGTTTTAAACGTTTCAAGAACAGTCGGCGGTCAACTGAAGACGAGCCACGTTCTTGGAAGACCGTCGACGTCATCCAGAAACGATGGCGTGGCGACAATTTGCGAAAACGGCCGCCGAATGACCGTCCGTGAGTTAACAAAGCGATTTAAAAACCGAATCTTGTCGTGCAATTTTACAGGGAAACGTACAGACGAGAAGGGTCGCGCTGCCCAATTCGTTCCGCGATTGTTCACCGCGACAATGCACCGGCGCACATTTAGCGCTGTCGACTCGTCGTGCATTTTTGGCCGATAAAAAAAAAAAAAAAAAAAAAAAAAAAAAAAAAAGAGTTCGGCGCGCCACAAAACGCGGGGAAAAATGCGAAGTTGACGAGTACGAGTATTATAAGACGTTTCTAATCGAATTTCCGCCCACCCGTTATAGGCGTAGTACGTAGTTTTATTTAGCTAAATTTCTAGGCAATAATAATAATATGGGCGTTATTTGTTTTGGACTATTGTCCAAACGTGAATTGTTTCATACTTTTGTACGGGTCCTGCCCGTTGTTGTTTGCGGCATCGTAACGAGCTTTACGACGGATTTACGAATTTATAATACGCCGCCGTAGAAAACCGTCGGCACATACAACAATTGTACAATTGTATCAATTGTTTCAACTATTGAAACCGAATAATTGATAAACGTGTCCGATTGTAATGTAACAATATTGTAAAATATTGTGCTGCGCGGAGCCGCGCCTCCCGGGGTCCGGGCAAACCGAATCTTCCGGGGCCCGAATTATTTTCCCCGGGCCGATAACCGCGGCGAAAATGTGTCCGGTCGTACACGGAAACCAACAGCTAAAACGGTTTCGGCGTGTTAAAGAATTAATAAAAAAAAAAATACTGTTACGTTGTCCCCCGGTATTAATTGCTCCGAACAATTATCGAATAATCACGACACGGCCGTCAAGTGGACGCAATTCGCGAATTAGATTACGGCCCGGAAATGAATTCGTTCCGGTGTAAAACATTTCAGACGCGGCGCGGCGGTGGTGAACGCCAACCACCAGGTTCAGGTCAAGAGTGCCCAGTCGCTCGGACCAAAACGAATTCTGTTCGAGCACGTGTCTTTTTTTTTTCTTTTTTTTTGCTATCGGCAATACCCCCGCCTCACGGAATGACCGTGAGGCTCTACTACGGGAGGCGGGTCGCCATCATTTATTTACAAACGAACAAGTACAAATGATACGCAAAAAATAAAATCCCCTTCGACGGGGCGGGCTCACATTATTAGTGTACAAAGCGTCGCGATCCTACCGGGGAACGGGCAGTAGCCAGGCCGAAGCCCACTTGCTGCCCTTACACTAGTAGGGTGGGGGGGGGGGACACTTCCTACCGGCCCCACGGCCGGCGGTCTGTCGTCTACAGGGCCGCGATGCGCTCGAAGGCGCGCGCCGGCGGCGTCGAGGGCTTGGCGTTGCCGTTCGGCCGACTCCTTTTCCGCGACGACCGTCTCTGCAAAGTCGACCACGGCTTACCAACGATCTGGACACCAAGTCGCCCGGTTCGAAAGGACCTATCCTCCGGGCCAGGCGCTCCCTGTCCCCGTCAAACGCCTCGCAGCGCACGAGGGTATGGAGAGCGTCGTCATGTGTCTTGCTTATCTGCCTACGGGGAGCGCTGTGGTGGTATGCCGACGCGCGTTTATACGTAGTGAGGATAGTGTCACAACGTATTCACGACGCACCGCGGTCTTACTAATTTGAACCTTTTTTTTTTTTTTGGTGGTATCGCGACCTACGGGGCGAACTCTACCCGTCAGGGCAATCCTTCCCCCGTAGGCCCATCGTTTATTCAGCAAAACTGCAATTGTATTATAAATAAGTAAGTAATTAATAAGTCCCGAGGCGGGCTCACAGTGATTGTACAGTAGCGTTTTGTGCAGCATTAGGCCCGAGACTCGCACGACGCCCTTATGATGTAATAATAATAGCTAGGCTAGCACTAGTCTAGGGTTCTGGGCGGCCGCCCTCTGGCGTTGACGCTCCTCTTCCTCCCTCGTCGACAGGACCTCCTCGATGAAGTCGCTTGTTTTCTACCAAGCGGTCTTATCTTCCATCATTCTCCACACTGCCTTTTCCGGGGTGAAGGCTCTGCCCACCGCCGTCTCCAGCTCCTTTCTTTGCCTCCACCAGCGGTCGGAGTGGCAGAAGGCGTGGTCCGCGTCGTCCACGGGGGCCCGGCATTCGCGGGCACTCCGGGGTGCCCAGCCTCCCAATCCTATGCAGGTACCGGCCGAAGCAGCCGTGACCTGATAGGAATTGGGTGAGGTGCTAATTGGTGTTGCCAAACTTCCTTGGCCGCCCGAGGCACAGTTGTCGTCGGCTCAGTATGCATGCGCGAGTTTGGGCACTCTTAAGTCGAACAGAGTATATACAAACGCGTCGCACTTTTCCGGCCCCATTGACCCCGTTCGAAAAACCACTAGAACGGTTTTGTATTATATTTCGATAGACCCTTGTTGCGTGCCGTTTGATAACAACATTCACGTTGATAATAATAACTGTATTTATTTTAATTTTTTTTATTTGACACTTAAAAAAAAAAATTGGTATCTTTGAGAACAAGTCGATCCTGCCACCAAAGCCCACGAATTTAGACTTGGCGCTTTTTGCAATTGCAACTAGGCATAAACCGTTCGGCTGGCGCTGAAGTGTCACAGCTCTGTCCTACAACGACTCTTGTCGTGTTAGCTGCTCAACTCCCTGTTGCCCTGGCTAGACCCTTTTATATATGCGGTTGGCTCGGCACCAGGTGGTGGACATCACTCCTTTTTCCTTATTACTTGCGTCCTTCTGAATCCGATGTCACCTTGACCGTACGCGACGTCCGCTATTGCGCTCCCCTCTTCGTCAACGGCCCTCACGTGGTTAATAGTCGCAATTGCACAATGGGTTCTTCACTTGCCTGTACTGGATTTTATCGCTTTTGTACGAGTATTTAATTAATAGATTACTGGTGAGGACAGAGTGCGTAACAGTGTATAAATATATACATATACGCGTTTCAAGACCGATAATAATTTATTGCTGTTAATAATTAGTCTGCAGTATTATCCCCGCGGATTAATAAATAATAAACAAATTAAAAAAAAAAAAAATCATCGTATGTTTTTCATATTTTTGTCGACCAATTTTTTTCCCCATTGTTTTCATTTGTAAGTTTACGTATTCGATATCTCGATATCAAATACCCATACACAGTTCTGTATTGTTCGACGGCCCGCAGGTCAGTGGACAGCACACGCGTGACTGGATAGAAAAAAAAAAAATACTAACAGGGACGGACAGGTAAAATATCGTTTTATTCTATGCGCACAAAATAATCAAAGACTAATTCAATGGCCGAATTAATTAAAATAACTTAATTAAACAAAACTTAAAATATAAACGAGAGAATACGTAAGTTATTTTAATGTTAGTTTTCTTATTTTTTTTAACTCGGGTAATGTGCGTTAACGTTGAAAACACGTCAACATATTATAAAACTACAGGAGAAACGTAAAATATATACAATTGTTTATGATGCAATTTGAGGAAAACAATATTTGTATCTTATAAATATAAAAAATAATTAATCTATTGCATTCTTTCTTTATTTTAGAAGGTTCAGATATTTCTAGTGTTATCATATAGGGGTGGGGGTGAGTAAAATTAATTTTGTGAGGGGGCAAGGGGATCATGTGCTCCCCTTCCCCCCACCACAGTTACGCCACTGTCAGTAGGTTAAGACATTTTTTTCGTTTTCGTTTTGTTCTTATATATACACACGTATTTAAATATACGGAATAATTCTTTTTTTTTACATCTTGTATCGATTAAAAAATATAAATATCTTCTGATCCAAATTTGAACGTTCTCAACGTTAATCGTTTGGCTGATTTTTGTTGAAAATGTTTAAAAATCTGTCTAAAAAGTCTGGGGCAGGCTGATCCAATATCAATTTTTTTAATTTCAAAAGCACTTTTCGGTACAATTTCAAAGATACGTTGTCTGCACGGTAAATATAGAATATCACGGTCTAAATTTTTTCAATGGGAGTAATCACCTCCATGGAAAAAAGTTACCTAGAGCGCTGAGCTCCCACCGCTAAATTATATTCAGTCGCCCCCTACCCAACCCATAATTTTCATGTTGAATATTGAAATAAAATTAGAAACATTCAAATAATCGTTTACATCGTATATTTGTAAACGATATGGACAAATGATTAAAAACAAAATAATTAATATAAAGATTAGTTTTATTATTTTTTAATATATTTATTTCAAATATTAACTAAAAAAAAAAAAAAAAAAATGATCATCAGATAATTTCTAATAGGTGTAATCAAAAATTTCCAAAGGGCGTTCGATTAAACTTAATTTTTAAACTACTATTTGTAGAGATTTCTATGATACCAGTCAATTTATTTCATCAATATCAATTAACGAATCCGGTTTCTACTCGTATCTGGAATAGGAATTGACTCTCATATTTATTTTAAAAATAAAATTCAAGATTACATACCATACGCATATGCGTCGCGGACCACGGGTGAAGAACCACTGTTTTTAAAAGTTTAATAATATCCCGATCGGTTGAACAATCGGCAAACTAATAATCAAGGCTTGTAAGTTCTTGCACTAAAATAACGCATGAATAAGCATGCACTTATGCACTACAATCGTGCAAAATATACATTAAAATATGCAATGAATAGTTCGGAAATATGCATTTGTATGTACTAAAATTTTAAAAATATGCACTTGAATAATGTGCAAAAAAAAAAAATAAAAATCTTACAAAAAACTTTAGTTCATCGAAAATTAGTCTTCAAAAATTATATTATATTTTATTTTTTATTTTTATTTTACTTGTCGTCAAAGCTATCTCATCTTTATCGATCTTGATTTTTTCGCAAACTGTAAAACCCATAAAACCCATAGTCATACAAGAATAAAAATAAACCGAAACAAATACTAAGATTATGTAAAAAAAAAAAAAAAAACGTTTGGGAAAATAAATAAAAAATATGCCGAAATACCCAAAATATCCAAAAAACATGCACTATTAAACTTTGTATTTTTATTACTATTGTTATGAAACGGATTTGTACTTCACGTGCATTGTGTATTCCTGTGTGGCAAAATGAACATGCAAATGCACGAACTTTCGTAGAGACCCGCTAATATAACCAATGAACGTTCATCAATTATCGTTTGCATAAAAGAAAAAAAAAAAAAATGTTCACTCATATAGGTTAAATAATAATTATATTGTACAACGGATTTCCAACCGAAAAATCGGTAGGTATGATGTACATTAAGAAAAGTGGTCTTCCCGCGTCCGATAACAAAAAAAAAAAAAAAAAAAAAAGAGCAAAAACCTTTCATTTTCATTTTCGGTGCACCCGTCTCCGTCTTCCCACACGACCATTTGACGAGCGCACACAGTTCAAAAGCAATCGGGAAATTCCGCTCGGGTAACCTCTCTCTTGTTTGTTTCGCTTGCTGCGGCAAACTACTGGCTTATATGTGGTGCGTTAGAACTTTTCGGAAGCGGAAAAGAAATATCAAGCCTTTTTTTTTTTTTTTTTTATTTTGTTTTTAATATTATTTATGAGACACGGTTAAAGATAAAATGTAATATTGAAATAAAAATGTATCCTGTTGAAAAACAATTTTTTTGAAAAACGTTCAACAATTCATTATTTACACAACAAGCACTTATTATACATTCATATATATATGTATACACGACAGAAGAAAATAAACTATTGACTAGATACCGTGTTATGAAATTAGTCTGTATATTATTATATCACTTATATCCTAATATATTTTATAATTTATACATGTCGATTTTCAAATTTTTCGCTTTTAGACGCACAATATTTATTAATTTTCAATTTGTGTACTTGAATTTCTTAAATATTTATAATCAGCATCCAGTGTCGAGACTTATCTAGTTCAATTAGTGATTGTATTTTATCTTTTCTAGATAAATAATGCCGAGTTGTTCTAAAGAACTTTTATCTTAATAAAAGTGTCGGTTATCTAGATAAATTTATTTTTTTTTTTATAAAATATTAATAATAGTTAAATTATTATTACCTTAATAATCTTGTAAATAGAAAATGATAACCGGGGCTGTGAATTTAATGCGCTAAAAAAAAAAATGTTAAATATTTATGCACTAAAAACAGGCAAAATATGCACTGAAAAATTTTAAAATATGCAAAAACAAGCTGTATAAAAAATGTCATTAATAAAAAATTGTTTTAAGTTAATATTTAAAAATGATTTTTATAAAAAAAATTCTTTATTTATACAATTAATCTACCCAGTTGTTCTTTACCACCAGAAACAAAAAAAAAAAAAAATGAAAATATTGGACACATTATATTTTCATATCTTTTTGGCTATAGATACCTATTTTTGTTTTTAATATCTAAATGAATACGAATTTATACACGGATTACGGATTTGTAGATATCAGAACAATAACAATTTTGTTATCGGGTAACAATTAAAATTAAATACCCGACTAAAACTAGAGAAGTGCCATCGGAACTATAAAAGACACAATATTATAAACATAAAACATTTAGACCAAGTTAGACCAGATTGACCGACAAATATAAATATTTAGAAGAAAAGTATTAATACGGGAAAAATCACGAAAACCCACGAAATCATGCCCTAACACGCGAAATATGCAAAAGTATGCAAAATAAGATTTCGTATTTGAACTATAAATATGACGATACAAATTTCGGCCGAATCCGTATTCTTATACGGTATGGCAAAAAAAAAAATAATAATAATAACACGTAAATGCATTGAATTTTATCTTAGATAAATTTCAAATAGACTTCAAAGTTGCCGTCTAGAGAGATTTATCCAGATGAATTTGAACGTTGCTTTAGATATATTAAAAAATTGTATGTAATTTATATTACAGTCCTCGTATATTATTAATTTAATCGCACGTTCACCGCCGTTGGCGTTTATTTATTTTTTGTTATTATTGGAATTATTTTCGTAAATGATGATTGTCATCAGTGGCGTTACTGGGTAAAAAACCAGAGGGGACAAATAATTTATTCACCAAAATCAAAACCATGAGGGGCGGTGTAAATATATTTTTATTTTCCGTATACAAACAAATGCATAAATACTAATTTAATGACTCGATAACTTAATTTAAAAAAAAAAAAAACCGAATGACTACGTCATTATTGTAATGTTAGTTTTCTAAGTTTTGTAGCCAAGATAATGCGTATGTAACGTCGACGTCTATACGTTAACATATTATAAAACAGGAGAAACGTGAAATATATAATACATTTTTATTGACGATAACCGTATATATTTGAACGAATATATAAATGAATATGCAATTCTATTGTTTGACATCTAATAAAATCTCGAAACGTAATCATTTATCATAATCCGTCGATTTTCGGTATTTTGTCGTTATCTTTGTCTAGAAAAATCGTTTATTAGAATATTTATCGTAACCTTATTACCTATCCTATCGAGTGTATCCGGGAACAATTATTATTGCAATAATAGTTATATCGCTCGTGTTTCGTTAAATACCGTTTTGCTGTACACGATAACGATAATTAAATAACTTGCAGTGAATATTAGTAAACATTAAGTGAAAACAACGTAACTTTTTTTAATAATTTTTTATTTATTAGAAAATTTACAATCTGTATTATCAAAAACGCAACAAGCAAATGTGGTAAAATGTAAAAACATTAATGACGACAAACAGAAAGACGTGATAAGGGAGACCATGCGAGTCACGGTAGAACCGTTAACGGTAACTACGCAACAACGTAACTTAACCGTTTATCCGACAAATTATTCTCATAATTTTTTATTATTGTTGTTATTTATACTCAGTACTTGAAAATTTCAAATTTCAAAAATTCCCTTCGTTGTCTCGCGAAATCGTTAGCAAATATACTGACGATTTTTATTAATTGCGATCGGATCGGGGAAGCCGGAACAACGGCGGCGACCGGCGGAATTGCACGCGTGCGAAAGATTACCAAGGGGCTAAGCATCCACAGTTAAAATATATAGGCCTTCATCGACCCCCCCTTTCCCCCCCAATAATTTTTTTGTTGAATACCGAAACAAAATACGGACAAACGATTTAAAATAAACTGTTTACCACAAACGCACTGGAACGCAATTGACAAAAAAGGTTCATTTTTAATATAATTTATTTCAGTTGTCGGCGAAAAAAAAAAAAAATAGGTAAAATTGTCTGAAATTATTTCTTTTGATTACTACACGGCGTAATTTTCGGTAAACATTAAAAACGGTTTTGAACGTATTTTGTACAGCCCCCACGGTTCAAAATTCGTTCCGGCGCCGCTGGATCGGATTCTCTAATATACAGGGCCGTTGTTTTGGTTTATATATCTACAACGGTTAACGATTAATCACTTTTAATTTAAAAAGATACCGTGTACCTCTGTACACGTACACCGTCCTTCTCTTTCGAAAAAATAAAAAAAAAAAAAAAAACCAATGACTTTTCCAAATCAAAATTCCCAAGAGACTAATCTCGGGCATAGCGAACAAAGTTCGTATATACGACCCCAACGGAATCGTTGTCGGCGGTTTTAAATTTTTGATATATAATATTATTATTACGGCTTGATTCGTATTTATTGATTTTTGATTTTTTTTGATTTTTTTTTTTTTTTTTTATTCGTCCGGCATATTCATTTGGTTTATGTTTATATATTTTAGTTCGATAATTATTACGCCGTATGAAGAAAACTTTTGTTCGGGTATAGTTTCCGAACAAAATATCACGGGTTTTCATACCGCCGTATCTAAACGAATAATTTAATAATATCCACGGGTCTAAATAAACTGCTATAGGTTGGCGGCAAAAGGAAAAATGAAAAAAATAAAAATAAAAATCCGATGTCCGTATAATAATATGTGCATAATATTATTACGTACGAACGCTGGGCGGGGTGTGCAGCGCTGCAATTTGCGTTATCAGTGTATGGAAGTTTTTATTTTTATTTATTTTATATATATATATTTTTTTTTTTTTTAATTTCACGGTTCCATACGTATTATTGAGCCCCGTCTATTTTGTGTTTTAAGATATTTTACGATAAAAAAGAAAAATAATAATAATAATAATAATAATACGAGTTCTGCGCAAAGACCCGGACATAAAAATAAAACAATATCGCCGGGTCATTCCCGGCGGATGCGCCGTTACTTTAACTTACGTACAAAAAAATAATAAAATAATTTGAAATACGAAAAATTACATAATGTTATAATATCATGCGCGAAACGTAAAATGATATCGTGTTTTTTATTATTATTATTATTATTATTATTATTCGGTATGCGCATAAAATATCGAATAAAAAAAACTTTTCCAAAGTTTTCAACAATAATGGTCGGGTATATACATAAAAAGTCGTGTATAGAAGTCGGTAGCTAGTAATAATATCGATATTATCGATACCGATGTTTTGATAATATCGATATATTTTGCGTATGAATATACGTTATGTGTATTATGTGTTGTACACTCTTGTATATGGTAATTCAACTGTTGCGACTCTACCGGCGTACTAATAAAATATTAACGGGTGTATATGGTTTCGAAATAATATTATATTATCACGCGAGTCGTTATTTGTACCAAGGTGGGCTGATTAGTAATGTCTCTTTACGTGTTACTTTAAAACTAGCGAACATAAATTAAACGAAATAAAAACGCGCGTGTAGTAAATCGAATTAACATTGTTTACGTATTATTGTTTTTCTCGACATAACTTCGTTCTAAGTCAATACATTTCTGCCAGCGTTCAATAAGTTTCGTAATGCCGTCCAAATAAAATTGTTCATCTTGAACAGCAACCTACCACCGGCTGACACGAGCTTTAGTTTTCTCGTCGGAATCGAACTTTGTACCTTTAAGATGTTCTTTAAGTTTGGGGAAACAAAATAAAAAAATTAAAAAAAAAAATCACACGGTGCTAAATCCGGACTGTACGGAATGGCTTGAAATCCCAACCATTTTATTAATTGCTCACGTTGTGGCACTGTTTCGTTACTTCTGTCAGCATTCTTGGCACCCGTCTTGCGCAAATTTGTCGGAACTCAAGTTCAGAGAGAAGGTGTTTCGAACGTTCTCTAGAGATTCCTAACGCTGATGTAATATCTTTTGGCTAAGTCTCCGATTTGCTTGAACCAAATCGTCGACATTTTGTTTACGAACCCCGTCCGTCACCGTTATTGGTCGTCCACATCGGATCCTGATCGGAAAGAATCCCGGTCGGCTTCCCCGACTTCATTACTTTAGACCCGTAATAATACCCAACGACCAACAGAACTGATATCCAGAGTTTCGTTACCAAAGACAGAGAGCAAACGTCTATGGATATTGACAGGTTTCTGATCATTTTCTGCGACAAGAAATTCAATTACAGCCCGCTGTTTAAATCTGGAGAGGTCATTATTAAAAGTTACGTACATATAAACTAAAAACGTTCCACTATTGTGACTTAGTACACACTAAACAACTAACATTACCTATTATATGCTCCACAAAATAACTTATTTGAAAAAAAAAAAAAAATGTAAAATAGTTATGAGATAAAAGCATTACTTATCAGCCCACTCTCCTAATTATAATAATATGCCGTGGTTATATTTTTATAAAACATAATCATTTTGTTTACTTTTATTTAGGAGTCTTTAGAAGCAAAAAAAGCGAGTAAGCATTGCCATATAATCGCACGTGTGTGTTAATTTGTATTTGATACAGACAACAAGGGCATTATATATTTTTATTTGCCAAAAAATATATCGATATAGCTGATGTTTTTCGGTATCGATACATCGATATATCGATTTTTAAACAAGTTTGTGCTTCCACTTGATGCGAGTTTTAATGCCGTACCACCTGTTCGTATTATCAGATTTATTTCCGCAAATATTTAATGATTTAGAGTCTAAATACACGTCTAAGTTTATAACTCAAACGATTGTAGGCGTTGCGGGCACGCGTCTATAAGTGCTAGGCAATGGCAAAGGCTATTTTTTATTTTTTTTTTCTAGTAATACGTAATAGCGACTCTAAATTAAAGATATTAAAATGTTTTAAATAATACAATTTCGCATATCATGTATATTCATAATATTATATTCAGATCACTCGTCGGTATCTATTTTGTAAATTAATTAAGCTTATACGTACTATAAACCGCAACGACAGCAGAATAGACGAAATATCGTAAATGGTCGTCACTGATAGGAAATGTTTTTTGGCAACGTTAAACAATACCATTTTCGCAGAAAATCAATCTTTAAACTGTAATCATTCCCCAGTTAAATGAAAACTATCACCGGGATTGTATAGCTAGCAATAGAAATAATTGCTGAACAATATGAGAAATAAATTGTGAACATATTCAAGGTTGAAAAAGCGATAACGTTACGAATGTTACAATGTGCTATTAAAAGAAAAAAAGAAAACACGCGTCTAGGATTATTCTCGGATTCAATCCGGCCTTGCGTAATGTATTTAACAATTTTATATATATATATATATATATATATATATATACTGGTTCCACTCTATATGGCGATATACTGAATATTGTAATATAATATGTTGTAAAACAAATCGAGTTACAAATTTAGTAACAGGACCTAACAATTTCCCGTCACTGCGTTGGCGAAAGCCGCTTTTCAACTAAAGGTTTCCGTTTTATTCGGATCTATAGTGTACCACCATTATTATTATTAGGATATCCTTATTAATACGATACCCGATTCAGAATTAGACGAAGGTACTACACGCGATCTCTTTGAAAAACGATTATATTGAAAATAAACGTATGACCCCCAACTAAATTATACTACAAAAAAATTTAAAAAAAAAATAAAGAAGGGTAAATCCGCATTTAAATATATTAACACATTTATCGTTGATAAGGTTTGAATGGTTTTTTTTTTTTTTTTTTTTTTTTTTTTTTATTGCGGAAGATGAAATATTATTAAAATTAATATTTTTTTTTCTTTTTTTTTTTTCGAGAATAAATGTACATTATTTTAGATTCGGAGAGGAATTTTTTTCACATCACATTATGTAATAATAATATAGCACCGCAGTCATAATCCGCAAGTATTCTGTATTATTATTGTGTCACTATGTCTTTAACCCGCGGCCCACCTAATCTTGATTTTAAGTATAGTGTGTATTTTTTCTATTTTGATAGAAAACAAAAAAAAAAAAAACAAATACGCAGAGGCAATTTCTGATTTGAAACTCCAGTTTGATTCGTGGTTCGTAGATGTCAAAATTAACGAATATTTCGGCGATTTATTTTCAATTCCATTTGGATTATCGGTTGAAGATGTCCCAGAAATTATGAAAATGGACATTATCGATTTACAGAGCAATAGAATATTAAAATAATAACGTTAAACTTTCAATTATTTTATTGGAAATATAATGACACGGAGACAAAATATCCTAATTCGCGAATACAAACCTAATAAAAATAATGTCTGTATTTGGCAGTACTTAACACTCGTGAGCGATGTGAACAATAAAAATTGTCAAATCGAAAACTACAACTCGGTTGACCGGCATTCGCTTAGAAAACTCGCCGAGATTCAAATACAACCGAATAGTAAAATATAAAAAAAAACCATATTTCTGAAAAACAATGTAAATTATCACAGTAATAAAAACTGAACTTTTGTATAAAATACGTGTTTCTACTGCGAACGGGGAACCCCGAGATATTTTTAGAATATAATGTGAGGCCCAGGTTGAAGGCCATCGCGAGCGAATAACAGACCGATTTAGACTCTAGGACTTGGAGACATTATTTTTTTTATCAAATAATCGATTCGCGTTTGTGAACGGCGGGGTTCGATTTAGCGCGGATAGTTAACTCGATGAAATTCGAATAGTGGCGCACATGTGGCGCACGCGGTTTCCGCCGCAGTGGCACGGCGTTCTCGGATTTTGTACCTCGGCGGTAAATTAACGTCCCCGCGGTTGTAAACGGATTCAATAAACCGCGTACAACCGAAAAAGAAAATAAATCCCTATCTCGGACGGTACGCGGTAACTGGTTACGCACAAATCCTACCGTCGCCGCTATTTCCTCATTATTTAATTGATAATTTCATTTTAAAGTAATCTCGGTCCCCGGCATATACGCCTTCTGCCTGGGTACCTATACAGTATATATATATATATATGCATTGCATTTACGATTATCGTCAGTGTGTCGTTTAAATACGTAATAACGCCCGTAATTGTACGGACGAGTAGCAATCTCAGACAATCATTTCCAATGTAGCCAACGTGCATAGTATATAAACGTCCCGAAACTTCGCCCCGCCGAATTCCCGAAGCCCCTTGTACGTCTACGGGTACCTATGCTGCTTTGCATAACGTTAATTAACATGTTCGCTACCATTTTGTCCGCGAGATAAATCGCACGAGTAAAATCCCCGAGCCCTATTCGAATAGAATATACAGAATTGAGTATCGTCTGGACCGAGTTTACGTTTTTATAAATTAAAAACGCTGGTGTGCCGGGACGAAACAAATATAAACCGGCAACTGGAATCGCGACCGAATGAATCGGTTCTTGAACCGGTTCCCGATGGAAATTTGATAGTCGTACCTTTATTGGAACCCATATTTCTCAATTTAAAAAACCGGAACCTTTTAGATAAAGTTCAAACATTATTGATTCTTTTAGGATCTTAGAAATCTGTTCTAAGAAATAATTGAACATTTTATTTAAATTGAATTTTGTTATGATCAAATAAATACAAGACTTGTCTATTTCCATAGTAATATTTTTCTTTTATATTTATCATTTATATATCTTTGGTATTTTTAACTCAAAATATTCGTCTTATACGACCGTCAGCGATTTTTAGCTAAAAATAATACAACCATTCGGGTCTAGCATAGATTATGGGGTTTTCCAACGAGAATGCCTACGAATATTAATATTCGTCGTTTATAGTCAATAGGATTCGTTCGTGACTGGTTGTATATTCTATCGAAATTGACCATTATTATGCCAATTGTACCGACTGCCCTAGTCATCGGATAAAACATCTAAAAACATGCTCAATCGCCATGAAGTTTACTTGAAAATTACTTTCTCACTTTTTTGAAATTTAATATAATTTAGAGTGAATAATAATAATAAGTTTATTATTGTCTCCAAATATTTATTTTGTTGTTAGTTTTATTATTATTACTATTGTTAAAAAAAAAAATGTCTAGTAAGCAATAAATGATGCTATCTGAAACTATGCATTTTTATGAACCAGCATTAATCGGAACCGGGACCCTTAATTTTATATTTTTAAGAACGGAATTGGAACCGGAATTTACTTTTTTTTTTAGGAACCGAACCAGAACCAGAACCGATAAAATCATTAATGTTTTCCTCCAATCCCTCATTCAAACTGTACTCGATTTAAATTATTTATTCAAACGATTTTAAATTTATAAAACTAACGTACTATGCCATTTAATATCGAAAATAATAATTAAAACCATTTTCACTGTTTTAGCCAATCAGAACCGATGAAATCATTAAAGTATTCCTCCAATCCCTGATTCAAACTGTACTCGATTTAAATTATTTATTCAAATGATTTTAAATGTATAAAACGAACGTACTATGCCATTTAATATCGAAAATAATAATGAAAAACATTTTCACTGTTTTAGCCAATAACAGGTTGCGTGTTATCGCCCTATTTATTCAATCAGTTTATCAAATCCACTGTCAATGAAATAATAAGCAACAAATAGTATCTCGGTATAAACGGTCAATAAATACATTCGATCCGATGGCATTGCATTAATGCTAAAACTGGTCGTACACGACACTAACGGAATCTGATCTAAAAATCAACGCTAGAAAAACAAAATAGCACTTAGAGTAAGTAAAACCGACCGTCATATATATATATACGGTCAACGTCAAGATTAAAGACGAAACAATCGATCGAGTTGTAAAGGAGTTTAGCAACGCGGGAAGTCTAATCGCAGACGATAATAGATCGGCGAAGGGAATAAAATGAAGAATAGCCGAAACGAGAGAGTCGGAAAATAAGAGATTATCGCTGACAGACAAGAACTCGAGCGTTAAAACTAAACGAAGAGCTTCGTTAAAACGCACGTCGAGAACTCTGAAAGGGAATGATGGGAAGCGATAGATATGTGGAGAAGGGACGTGACGAGTACTGGCTGGGCAGAGTGGACAAATAACGACACCATTTTGCAGGAAATCGGTGATGGGAGAAACACCGTTGCGCCTATAACGTAAACGAATATGCAACTCGTCTGCAAAGCCTTTAAAAACTGACGTGTGTTAATAACAGCGGAAATTCGTTACTGTATTGCCCGCGAATCGTATTATTATTATACCTGAGCCGACTTATAAATTAACTAACCATCAAAAACGACTGGCGTACGATATAATTTACGTAGATTTCATATTCCAATTAAATCGCGGCCAACGATATTTCGGGACTGAAATACGATATGCCACGTAATTATTATTCAAATTGTTCGGCTTCCGACTTTAAGACGGGTACGTAATTGATTTCTCGAGGATAGTCGACGACGGACAACTACAACAATACTGATTTCAACTTGTCGACGAAACAGGGTATACCGTATTATTATTATTATTCCGAAATATTCAATAGTAAAAATCAATAACGGCACCGGGGATATTTTAATAATTCATAAGTTGTAATTTATTATTATTATTATTAACGTAGGTGTCAACAAATAATACGCCTACGGTAGCAGAAAACACGGTGTCGAGGTGAAATTTAAATTTATTTTACGCATTATTTCGATTCTAATAATAAAGTTCGTCAGTGCGGGAATTTTTCGTTGTCGGCGACGATCATTATTTTAATTAACGCGTCTGCGGATTCAACGTCCACAAACATTGTTATCATTTATCTCTGACAAAACGTAAACATAAAAAAAAAAAAAAAAAAAAAATACAACATAATCATCGCGGACAACAAAATCGTACATATATACGTACGTCGGTAGGGACCGGTAAAAAATTAATCTATTATTAGAGTATTATAATAAAAAAAAAAAAAAAAAAAGAATAAAAAGCCCCTGCACGTTATATTTTCAATTAAGCGGGACCGACCGGGCAACGGGGCCGATTGTTTCGTCTCGCATTGTTTTTTGAAACATATATTCATACACGATTCCACAGACTTTACGTGTATACAGTCGTAACCTGTCACCGAGCTACCATAACCAGTTGAAAAGAGAATAAAAATTCGATTTTAAGCGCCGCGGTTGCCCTGGCGTCTCGGTAGAAAAATAAAACCGTTGGGTGTGAGGGGGGGAATGGCAAAAAAAAAAAAAAAAAAAAAAGGGGGAAAAGGCCCTAATCCGAATTAATAACGAGCAGACGACGTCGACAATAACACCGAAAAAATATACGTTTTCGCTGGGTTTGGCAGTGTTTTCAAAAGGAAAAGCAGAAGAAGAAGAAGAAGAAAAGGTAGGACACTACTGTTCGCTATCATTGTTGTAGGCTTCCGGAATGTCGGGAAGGTATTCTCGAATATACTATAGAAGAGGGGAGTTTGATAACGGGCTATTGCCGACGGAGAACCGTACTGAACGAAGTTTAGTACGATTAAAAACGTTTTGATAAATTAAAATCGAAAATTATATTAAACTATGGGAATTAAATTATGACTGTCCGCGTTTTTTCCGTCTCGAACGGTCGTGCGTTTATACGGAGCCAAAAAAAAAAAAAAAAAAAAATAAAAAATCGTATCCGCATACTTTGGAAAACGCCGTGATTTATACGATTAGTTTAAACTTTAAACGATTATTAAAAAAAAAAAGTTATCGCGTTCCGCTCAACTGTTCTCTTTTATGCCGTTGAGTATAACGCATGATAACGCATGTGTCAAACATTTTTGCCGAGCCGAAAGTTTTATCCGCGGAAGAGTTTTCCGACCATATCTTCCAGTGGCGGCTCGTGGTCTTCGGAAGTGCGAGGGCGATTAAAAAATATTATTTTTTGAAACGCTTAAAATGAAATTATGCGCCAATTTAAAATTGCCACTATAGATTTCTTTCAAGTTAATTAATTTAAACATATCAATATGATTGACATCGGTATTTTATTTAATGTCTATACTGTCCATATTGAATAAACAAATAGAAAATAATTTAAATACAAATTAATATATGCAAATTCATATTTGCATATATGAGTTCATATTTTTTAATAGTGATATTCAATAAATAACTTATAAAACTAGTTGTTACTACTTACTTTCAACTTACCTATTCGATGGACCAGCGAAAAATAACTTCTAAATCCATCTTCTGGACCACACCCATGTGAAGCCAATGGACGTATAAGATTCATCCGTAAACCGACACTTACCACTACTCGGTTTTGATCTCCCGGAAGTCGATGGCGAGTCCTCAATCCGTTCTGAGGCCCTTTAAATCTATCCATAGTATAGCAAAATATTTTTAGAATATTTTCGATTTATCACAAATCTATTATTTAATTATCACCGGCACTTGCCAGCGAATACTAAAATACTTTCAACGTTACATTACTAATTAATAGTAAAATGTATAAAACAAATACACAATGCATATACCTTATTTAATACAAACCAGAATAGTGAATTACACTTTGAACTAAAATATTATACGCATTATACTAGCTCGAAATAATATCTCACGATATAGTATATTATAGTCGTACGTGGCGATTGTAGAATAACTGACTAAGGCTGGGCGAACACTTAAAGAGCAAAACTGCTCCGAGCTGCGCGGAACATTTTGTTCCAAACAGCTCGGAACAAATTCCGTTCACACTGACAAAACAGAACAGAACAAGACACAATAATTCTGGATTAATTTTTGTTATTAAACACCAGTCGTCAAGATTAGCTCTGACGAAGACGACTTATGTGGCAATTTTTATTGAATAAACAAAAAACGGTTAGAAAATAATACGATTTTACATTTTTTGGCCGAATTACGCGAAGACGAGTTTAAATTCAAAAATTTCACTCGCATGAGTTCAGCAACGTTCGACTTCATATTAAATGCAATCAGCGAGACTATAAGATCGCAAGACACAAAGTTTCGTAAAAGTATAGCTCCTGCTGAAAAATGGCATTTTAAATTAATATGATATAATTTTTGTATTAAAATAACGTGTTCGGTAATGTACTAGTCGTGAAATAAACAAGCGACTTTGGTTTTCGTATTTTGCTCGGAGCAATAATAGAACCGGACCGATCAAGACCTAAATGGTGTCTTAATATTAAAGGTAATATTTTTTGCGGTACCTATGCCGTTTAGTGTGAACAATTATTGCGTTGTTCTGACAGGTGGTGACAATTACAAAACGGCAGCTGCATTAATACGATTTTATTCGAGAAATTCGCATATTTTTATTATATCCCCCCCCCCCAAGGGTGAAAACCACTGCGATAGACAAATCCGTGTTCAGATTGGACAGTGCCCCACGGATGATTACAAATTCGAAAATTATTATGACAATACTTTCACGGAAAAAGTTAATGAAAAATATACAATTGAATTGTCGTACAAGACAGTGTAAAAACCGAGCCATCAAATACCAGTCAACCGAGCCGATCTGAGCGCGCGTCGAAACCGCTCTAGTATGGCGCGGCTCTTACGTCGCATCGGCTACATTGTATTTGTAAACTCCGCGTTCTTTTTGCACGATAATTATTTAAAACTATTTTTTTACGTTGTATAATAATATTACGAAAACGCATCACGTCGTGTGTATATGAATGATTATTAATATTTAAACGAATATCTAATTTATTAATAAGTGATTTGTGAGAATTTTAGCAGCGAGGGCGATCCCGAACCAAGGGCTGGCCGTGCGGTATTGTAATCCCGAATTAGTCCGCGGTTAAAGATAAGATAACCGTGATCGTAACAATGTAATTTTGTCGGTATCGCGCGAAGATATTAAACATTGGGCAACATTGGGTAACCGGGGCGGATTGGCCTAACGGGAAATCGCTAAATTAACATTGTAAAACAGAGAATTCGTGTTGTTAAGTAGGTTTGGATATCTGGATCCAGGTGATTGAGAATTTCAATTAAAATGTATTGTTGTATTAAATCAATTCGGCCGGCGTTAAATGCACGAATAAATTACGAATAGGTTGTAATCAACCGACCGGGAGAGCACTATAAAATATAAATAGACGATAAAAAGCGAAATTTCTCCGTTTGTAATGTCCTTGTTTCCCGTATTATGTTTGTGGCACGGTTACACAACTGCGGGGCGAGGGAGTGCTTAAAATCAGCACTTCTAGAACTTTGTATGACTTAACGTTTAAACATTGCCGGATCTTGTTTTGCAATTATAAAAAAAAAATATACGTAGGATATATTTTGTTGAAATTCGAACCAGGGACCGGAACCGGAACCTTAATCGGAACCCATATTTCTCAATTCAATAAACCGGAACCAATCGAATAAACACTAGTGCCAACAAATAGTACAGGGTCGAACAACGTTTATGGGGTTCTCCAACAACATTACCTACGAATAATAATATTTAATTGTTTATAGGAAAGATGATTAAATGCCGGTTGTATTTTCTATCAAAATAGACCTCTATTATGCCAACAATTGTACCGACAATTGTCCTAGTAATCGGATAAAACATGCTTGAATTCGTAGTTTACTTAAAAATGACTTTCCTACTTTTTTTTGAAATTGAACATAACGTTAGAGTGAATAATAATAATAGATTTTATTATCGCCGCTAAATATTTATTTTGTTGTTAGTTTTATTTAAAAAAAAAAAGTAGAGTCCCTAATGCTATTTAAAACTATGCATTTTTAAGAACCGGTACTAAGCGAAACACTTATTTTAAAATTTAAGAACCGAACCGGAACCAGAACCGATAATATCATTAAGGTCAACACGTTAAACAAATCTTTAGCACTCGCATCATTTTACTCTAGTCGTGCCTATGATTTCCGTAGTAAACGGGCCGAAAAAAAAATCGCCAATCCGCCACTGTTGGGTAACACTGCACTTTTAGTCGAAACCAGACGGCGTTAACAGAAATTCTTGTAGGGGAAGAAGAGAGTAAAATATAAGTTCTGTTGTTCAGTTCTCGGGATACGCGCGACGAGATTCTTATAGGTCTATAGGATAAGATATTAATCCGAGAGTCCGAAAGTTGTTTATTTATTTATATATGTATATATATATATTTTTTTTAAAAAAAAATAATACGTTCGCCGCTGGATTTTATGACGGCAGGCCGTACTGCAGCGGGAAGATCGATAGCGTCGAAAAGGAGTTGTAAAAAAAAAAAAAAAAAAAAAATAATGAGAAATCATTAAGGGCGATCGCAGCCGGAAATTTTGCACCGTTTAGTGCGAGCAGCGACCGGCGGCTGATCTATCATTTTTCCCCGTGACAGAAGAGATGCGATAATACTGTAATGGACTTTGCAAACTTCGCCCGGGCTCTACCGCGGCGGCCCAAGGAAAAAGACCGATGGTAAAAATATTAGCGTCGTTAAATTATCGATAAACGGACGGAATAAAATAATGCCCGGGAAATTACCAGCGGATTAAATTACTTATAGAGACTGTATATTGTATTAGACGCGTAACACTATACGTATAAATGCGAATGGGGTTCGATTGGTTCGATGTCGCAGTGTAACGTGTATTTTGTATACGTATGATATATAAACGAGACGTTTACAGTGTCCAAGTGCGTTTTAAATGTGCGACATACTGGCAATTATTATGAGGGAGCTAAGACGTATAGAGGAGCGGGAGTAGGACAAAACGATGAATACGTTTATAAACGGTGGATGGAGGGGAGGCGTCGACGGGTAGGAAGGAAATTTTTTTTTATTATTTCTCGTACCGTAAAATTCCTTAAGTCCACCGAGTAATATTATTGAACGATATTGCCACGAAACCGTATTATTTTGTCTCATATCGCGCGAATATGACGATGCTATTTCGCCGTTTCAATTTTTTCGACGTGCATTTCGCCAGCCATTCTTTTTTCGATTTTCGGTTTTTCTTTTTTTTTTTTTTTTTACCAAAATTTAGTGCGTAATCAGCGTGAATTTGTGCTACAATGGTTCCAAGTTATTAATTTGCGGTAGACGTTTTATAATATTATCAGAGGGTATTCTACGATATTTTACGGTCGGTAAAAGTTTCGTTTTTACTTAGAACAAACAAACGCGGAGAGTAAAATATTTGGAAATTTGGAAATCCGTGTAAATCTGGAGCGTATACTGTAAACCAGGAATGTAGAAATATTTGAATTTCACACTGTCAACAGCCTGAAACTATCGGTGACTATAATATCGTTGAAATAAAAAAATTCCAAACATTCCGGGTTCGTACGGTACAGATTCCGATATCCGTAAAAAAAAAAAAATAAAAACACGAGATGTCGGAAAACTAAATATACAAAACTCGAGGAGAAATTGTCAATACTGCGCCTTTGGAAGTGACCAAACGCCGCGCATACGGAAAACACATGGGTAAGATTAGTAGAGTGCTCCAGAAAATATGGTGGTCATATCGAGGAAACAATTTAAAAAAAAAAAACATATAAATGGCGTATTATATATTAATAAAATTAATTTACATTCGTTGTTTTTTTTTTCTTATTATTTTGTAATTTAACTATGAAAATCGACCGTTCAAACGTACCGACCTGTATGCGAAGTCCGTTTAAAAAGTACCAGCACAAATGTCATTACGACTAATCTACACACGATAACGTTTCAAATTGTAAATAGACGTATTCCCCGCGAATTAGTGGATATTTCAAACAAAACTCGGAGTCGCAATCGTATCTCAGTTTAATATTGCACGTGGTTAAATCCAGTCAGTTTGTTCCGTTCGCCGTTTTCGACACGTCTGAAATTGACGAACAACGTGTGTGCATTTAAGGTTTGCTTGAAACTTGGTAAAAATGATGCAACGGAAAATGATTAAAACCGCTTTTGGGGATGATTAATTAAATGGTTCCGTGACTTTCTAGTGTTTTAAACGTTTCGAGGACAGTCGGCGGTCAACTGAAGACGATCCGCGTTCCGGAAGACCGTCGACGTCATCCAGAAACGATGGTGTGGCGACAATTTGTGAAAAAATGCGAAACGACCGCCGATTAACCGTCCGTGAGTTAACAAAGCGATATAAAAAACGAATTTTGTCGTGCAATTTTACTGGAAAATGTACAGACGAGAAGGGTCGCGCTGCCAAATTCGTTCCGCGAGTGTTCACCACGACAATGCACCGGCGCACATTTAGCGCTGTCGATTCGTCGTGCATTTTTTGGCCGATAATAAAATTGCTGTGGTCCCGCGGACTCTCCCTGTTCTCCGGATCAGGCCCCATGTGTTTTTTTTTTTTACTATTCCCAAGACTAAGAACTGCGTTTAAAGGCAACGATTTCAAGATGTAGAGGAAATTAAAGCGAACGCGGTGACACAACTTAAAAACTTTGGAACAGTTCCAAAGGAATGTTGAAAAAAATGGCTAGACCGCCGGGATCAGTGCATATCGTCCGGTGGACAGTGTTTTGAAGGAAATTATCGTTAAATAACACGTAATTTAATTTTTGTAGAATAAAATCCTGGTACGTTTCGAACAGACGTCGTATATACCGGTCCGGGTGCATGCCGCGACCGGATTTCGGCGCGCCCGAACAATGCGGCGGTTAGATAAAGCCCGGCCCGGAATAACTCCGCGGTGTGCCGCGTTGACACGGGTGGCAGGGGCGGGCGGGCGCGCGGCCGCGGAGGCGGCGACGGCCGTCACAGGGTCCCCCGGCTCGAGACATCCGCCGCGCCGCGATTTTTGAACGCGCCCATTCCCGTCCCGCCGTTATTATAATCCTATCTCGTTATATTATTATTGTTTGTACGGCATCTGTCGTCATAGTATTATTATCGTTATCATTACCATCGTCGCCGTTTTAATACAATACAATTAAACACGTGTATACATATACGCCGGGGGGCCGGTATTTAAACGCCGAATTTTAATATATTTCGGGCGGATACCGGTGTACCGTCCCAAACGCGAAATCCGGGCGGGCGGTTTGCACGAAAATGCGGAGTCGAGCAAATAAAAAAAATGTGCCGGGGGTACCCGGATAAAAATTTCTCAAATGCGCTCCCGCGATTATACGATTAAACAATCGTACAATATTCGTGAAATAATTACACGAAGAGTAAATGTTAACCATTTGGATCCGTTCGTTGTCTTTTCGTATTATACAGATCCATATAATATATCCGTCCTTGGGGGTGGGGGGGTGGGATCCACGAAAAAACGGACCGAATTGTACGCGTAATCAGAAATTTCCAGAATTTTTTTCCCGCAAGACCGCCATAAAAAAAAAAAATGTATTTTACTATACGATATTTTCCATAATAAAAATTATGTTCTTATACATTTACCCAGTTCGTGAAATGCGCGAAACATTGCACGTTTCATGAACTTTCGCGTTTATTTTTTGACACGAGTTTGGTAGAGTTTCTACTTGGAAGTTTTGCTCATTTTTTTATTTTTTTTTTTTTAATCGGCAATATCCCCCCGTCACCCGTGAAGCAATACTTCGGGAGGCGGGTCGCCATCATTTATTTACGAAAACAGTACAATTACAATTTGGAGGCGGGTTCACTAACGATCATTAGTACTTTACGCGTGATGGGGGGGCAGCAGCCGGGCCGAAACCTGCTTGCTGCCCTTACAACAAGGGGCACGACAAGAGTACACGAAACAGACATTTTTAAACGTGTACAGAAAAGTATTATTATTTGGACGAGAATACGAGTTTTTCAAAAATGTCAATCAGAATAATAGATAGGCGCAAAGATTTGAAATAGTGAGAGAGAGAAAAAAAAAAAATGTATTTTCGGCATTTATGATATTTAAAATAAAAATAACGCAACACGCATATGAAATTCCGTCAGTAGTATTTTGTCCTCTACGCGTACCTACATATTATATTAGTTTTTTTTTTTTTTTGTATAGGTTTTTGATCTCTTTAACATCAATTTTCGCGTTATTACTTACAATAACACGTGCAGTTTGTACGTTAATCTGCACCCGCAAACTGTACGTTATTATTATATAATTTACTTGGCCGTTTTCATCGTTGATTTATCGATTAAATTTTTAACAATGACAATAATTATATTTTCTTCGGCTTTTTTTCCCTCGCGTTATTACAAAACATATTATATTATGTTTTGTGTATTTTAAATGCATAAAACCTTCTCCGCCGTTATAATATTATTCTTTGTGAAAGCGAAAATTCAATTTTACACAGTTTACCTAGCTATTTGAAAACAGTCGCGGAAAAAATAAGATGCCAGTAAATCCGATGAAAGGTTACGCACGCACAGCACAAAGTGCTTATTTTAAATATTTCAAACGAGTCGTTTTTTTTTAAATTTCGAGTATACATGAGACGATAATGTTTTTTCTCTTTAAAATTCGATTACTTTCGTCTAATCCAAAAACAAACAAAAAAAAAAAAATCGCGCATTTCAAATGTTCAAAATAAAATACTGTTACGTTATTATTGTAATTACACCCCAAACTGTAAAAATTTGAATCACAAACGCGTTCGTTACGACCACGACCGTGACTCACGCGTTTTATTCTAAATCGAACAATGTTTTATCGTTATTTAAAGGGCGAGGGGTACCCAGAGACGACGCTGTGAATTTTTCTGGTCCTTTCTGTTTGCCTTTCTGGGTAAAAAACAATTTCCCGACTGATTATTTAAGAAAATGCTAAATGGATTTCTTTATAATTTGTTTCCGAGGTATTTGGGTGTTGTTAAAATAGATTTGTGTGTTTGTTTTCGTTCTACTGCATGGAATTGAGATAATATTTCCTACAATTAGTAAATATAATGTAAAATGTATGAAGCTAATAAATTGTCTATTTAATAAACTAAGTTTAATGAGTATAATCAACATTTAAATAATAAAAATGTACATACTCGAGTTTTTTTTTGTATTGTCAATGGCCAATGGCAGGAGCAGTCGAAAATGGAGTACCGGGTCGGGTGCCCCGAAATGCTTGGCCAGTACTTTTTTACCGGCCGGTTGTTTTATTTCGTGTTTTCTTTTATGATCATTGTCAAAAACACTACTGCGCGTATAGCCCCACTGTAACTGTATTGTTTTTCTCGTTTTATTGTTCATTGTTAAATTATTAAATTTATTCAATTGCTATTCAAATAAACGGAACAAAATTGAAAGTTACGTAAATGATTAACGGTTAAAAAATAAATGAAAACGAATAAACATCATGATAACATAACTGGTAAGTGATAGGTAGTTTGGCGCGTAGACGTTGTGGACTCTTTTGTGGACGTATTGCATATAGTACCTACTCTACGGCTTGTTGTTTCGTTGCTAGCACAAATTGAAATTATTTTGATAAGTCGATCATATCGATATTCATTTTGTTCTATGGAATCGTCACGTATAAATATATTAAACACTATTTGAGTCTCAAATCAGACTTGATATTGTTAAAAATTGATTGAATTATTATTATTTTATTGTCTATCTAATTCGAAACAATTACTGACGATTTGCTAAATGCCGACTCATTACATAAGAGAAGTCGATTTCCGTGTCGGAATTTCAGATTCGCCCACTGAAATTAAACATATTGGTGTTAGGGGGAGGGTGGGCTACCTCTATTGTTTTGATATTAATCCGCGCGAAAGAAATTTTACATTTTCCCAGTCGAGAACAAATTGACGGTTTATTCGTATTACTATTGCCGTAATACGATTTTTTTTTTTTTTTATGTCATTGTTTTAGCGTTAAATACACGCGCACCGTGTAGAATTACATAACCTTACCCAACCTAACCTAACGTAGAATTATATTGGCCATAAAGTTAATTGCTTTTAAAACCTGTAATAACTTTCATGTGGATTTTATTATACTGTATAGTTACCTCTATACGCACACAGCGGAGTTCGCCGTGTATTTTTGCCCTGAAAACTTCTTTTGTCGTTATCTTATAATATAGTGAAAATGCTGACACATTTATCCCCCGGTGAGTTTAATCTTTGCCGCTATTAAGTGTTTTATGTGTACTCCGGCAATATGTCCAGCAAATCCAAATCCATTCTAAACAAAATTATATCAATTATTTCTTTGAACCGACAAGAACCTAAAAGAACCGAAAACATTTTTATTTAATTTAAATACGGGTTCCAATAAAGGTTTCGGTTATCAAATTTTCCTCAGGAACTGGTTCATTCAGTGCCCGTTCCAGTCCCTGTTGTGAAATTTAAAAACACAATTAGAATTCGTACGTTGGCCGCATACAATCAGCGTCGCGTATATATTTGTATTTTTTATCCTATCCGGATAAATGCGAAATAAGTCACCCGAGTCTGATACTGAGCCTAGATAAATACGTTTTTAATCATTGTTATTATAACGTATTCATCGGAAATAATATTGAATTTATATTAATATACGGGTTTGTAAATTAACTATTAAGTTACATCGATCGTGCACAGCCTTTTAGAAATGTTAATGCGTACCGTGTGTACTAGATATTTAACATTTAGTTTTTATGATGAGTATTGAAGAAAAAAAATGATCTTCATTTTTATCATTATCTAGATTATTAAACTTCTATCTTTTATCTTCATCTAGATAATTATGTCAATTATCTCTAATTATTATCTAGATAATTTAAAATTTAATATACTTTGCAGAGTATTTCGGTACTCTTGAATATCGACTCTTTTGACTTTTTTTTTAAATTTCTACCTTTAAAATCGGGTGGGGTGGGGGGGGGTTTACATACTCTCGTAAAAATATTCGTGTGAATTAAAAATAAATATTCCGGAGTGATTTCCCGTAAAGTCTCCGCACGAATCGATACATTCGAATCTTCTTGTTTTTTTGAGATTTTCAAAAAAAATCTCTTATTTCTTTCGACTCTTTGAAAAACTTCTTTATTCGCTATGATGTGTGTTCTGTCTGGACTATTCTAAGCGTTTGCTTATAGCGCCGTGTCTCAAACGCCAAGAGTCTTTTTTTCTTCTGGTCACCGCATTTCTCACTTCTATACAGCTCTACGCCCCGAGAGTTGAAAGGTTGAAATGGTTAAGCGTTCAAATCGATTTTTCAATAGGTTTTTTTTTTATTTTAAATTTTAATAGGATTAATTGTATTTACATATCAAGTTTGTTCGTTTTTTGTTAATTTTACTATGCTAATATTACGTATACAGTATGTGCGCGCAGGGTGTGTCTGGCCGTGTTTGTACCGTATTTATAATATTATATCTAATTTGTAGTATATTATTGTTAGTTGTTACAATTTATTGCGGGTTTTCGTAAACCACCATTACCCGCCGGATAATAATGGCCAGCACCGGTTTTCGGAGGGGATTCTTTGATATTATCTTACGACATATTTAACGCAAAAACAAAAAAAAATAAATTTAATT
Source organism: Tuberolachnus salignus (assembly GCA_956483605.1). NCBI lineage: Eukaryota > Metazoa > Arthropoda > Insecta > Hemiptera > Aphididae > Tuberolachnus > Tuberolachnus salignus. The sequence continues at coordinate 36,506,806 of OY101432.1, forward strand.
AACTTACACTCACGAAAAATACATTTTTTTTTTTTTTTTACTTAATCTATTCAACGAAAACAATTTTTAATCAAAGAGATGGACATTCCAGAAATACCGGACATTATTGAGTAAAACTAACATTACTATAACGCGCAATTCGTATTAATTTGCCAATTGCTTTTTTTTTTTTTTAAATTTCAATTCTTTTTTTCTGGGTGTTACCACCGGGTGACCACTCTAATCATAGGATTCATTGTCGCTTATCAAACCTACACGTTGTACAATTACTATATAGATTGAAGAGTTACTTAATTAAACAAAACACACCGGATTCACAGCCTAAACTCGGAACCTAGGGGAATTTCAGACCCACTGGACCCCTCCAGCCCTTGTAAAACCGCCACTGATTACGACATTGTGTTGAAAAATGATTAGACAATTAGCAAAGCAGAGACGGAAGGGCAAAAAAAAAAAAAGAAAAAAAATCCTAATAGACATAATGTATATAAAATCGACGCGATAATATTATAGCTGTGGCGACGTCCCTGTATTACGTATATTATTATTTTCATTAAAATTTACTGCGACATAAAATTTAAATTACATCGCCGCCGTGCCGCCGAAACTCGAAACGCGCCGGCCGTTTTAATACTTAATTTGTATACACGTAAAAAACCGTATTATATAATAATAATAATAATAATAACAGCGAGTAGGTATAAGGGTGTAGTTATTTTGAAACCACACAACATCACGAAAAATATGTATTTTTTTTTTTTTTTCGTAAACGAATTCGTAATAACTAATAATATAATATTGCCGTCGCGATCCAAGACGTTAAAACACTAATTTGCATATCAAATCCGTATTGCACCGCGTAATACGATATACTTAAAAAAATAAATAAATAAAAAAAAAAACTACTTTTATACGCGTCGTATTTATGGTTCGCGCCGAAATACGTATAAAATAATATTGTTCGGGGCCCCGGCCGGGGTTGACGATTTAAAAAGTTTAACTCGGCCGAGTTCGTATTTGTAACTTTTTGCTTTTGACTCTCGAACAACTCGGTCGGTATTTCCACCACCGACCGGAATCTTGACAATGCTACGTTATTACATCGTTCAATCGCATATTATTATGTTTGTTTAATCATTTTTCACCGTGCGAAATAACAATTTTCCACAAAAAAATTAAATTATATTAACTCGAGTTAATTTTCAAATTAGATTTTTCAATTCAACACGGTCGGTTTGTAATACGATTGAACTTTTAACGTGTAACTCGTCAATTTTTTTTTTTTTTTTTGTCAATTGACTCGTATACCCAACGGAATTATAATATTGCCCGTTAACACTTGGCCGGCCTTCGCGCTCGTACTATTGTAATTTATTAATATTCCGAAGACGCGAATTATTATTATTATTATAATTCAAATGTCGTCTTGAAATTATGACCCGTCGACGGTTTCAATTGTAACGACTTATATTATCACTACAGTAAAGTCGGTCCGTATATGAAATTCGAAACACTTAACTATAATTATTATTATTATTGTTATTATTATACCGAAAATGGGGGGTTTTTGTCGACAGAGAAAGAGCGGCGAGAAAGAAAACGTTAAATGGACTTGACTTCGTCGAGACTGTCGTCGTGACCCCGACTCCATTATACGGCGCGTATATTTTTCGCTATTGGATAAAGTCGTTTGTCATGACGTATAAAACCGCAAGGATCTCTACAAATAAACAAATTTAAAAAAAAAAATGGATTAAATAATATTTTTAATTGAATTAAAAAAAAAAAATAATAATAATAAAAGTTTAATAGTGCTGGACGAATTTGTATCCTTCTAATCTTTAATCTGAAAAAAAAAATATATTATAATTTCCATATAAATCGTGGGATTTCGTCGGTATCGATGGGCGCTGTGCGAAATCCTGTGATTCTAAATATTTAGATTTAATCTGGGTTTTGGCGTTACTTTTCTGTCCGATAGTATAATATTTAATCGTTTGTTGTATGGAAATCTTTTTTAAATTTCGATTTGGAATTTTAGATTCGATAACCCCCGAAGAGCACCAAAAGCCCTAAAATGCGAAATAAATTCGTTTTATTCTCATTAAAAAAATGTACGAAACAAAATTTCTAACGAAACGAGCATCGTACAGCGAGTTTTGAAAAACAATGCGAAATTCCAGTTCTAATCGTAGACGTATTACATTAAATACAAATAGAAATAGAAAGAAAAAAAAATAATTCAATTTTTAACGTGGTTTAAGTATCATAAATATTATGGTGAGATATGATTATAGTACACAGTCGATTTTACATTTATACGTATGATTGAATTCTTTCTTTTTCAGTTGCGGGTTCGATTTGGATTTCGAATTTTATTATATTTTCGTGTTCTGGGCGGGCGGGGTATACTATTTGTTATATCGTAATATGATGTTATTCAATTTTTTCATTTTTTTTTTTTTTTTTTTTTTTCCAATTAACACTTTTTGGATTATAGTAAAACACGTCTGGAAAGGTTTTACACTGTACGGGTACTACGAGCAGTAAAACAAGTGGGTTACTTTAGATTTTAGTCTAAAATTTTAATTTGTATAGTATATTCTGTCGGTATAATAATAATATGGGGATACGAATCTTGTAAAAAAAAATTATTTTCAAAACGTAAAAATCTGTAGGTACACACCACACGTAACGGTACGATTTTTAAGTAGATTCAGTAAACCTATACTTAATTGTGTAAATGTGCGAGTCACGACGTACAATATTATTCGGTTTTTTACTAGTTACATTTGTACTATTTCGCGATCGCAAATAATAATTACAAACCGTTAGGATTAAAATGCATAAGTCTGTTATTAATTTCAGTATTAGCTATGGTACGCATAACAATTAAAAAGCGAACGCGATACGTATTATTTTCATACTTAAATTCCGTTAAATAAATAAAACAGTAATGCGCTAATATTATTTTAATATCGCGCTGAAATTATCTACGGGCGAGATAAAAGCCATAAAATGTATAGGTTTTACACTACGTGCGTAAATTAGAAAACTATCCGGCTATCGTATGGATTTTAAAAATTTTTCTTTTCTTTTCCAAGCCCAAAACAAACACATACTTACCGTTAAAATTGCTTTCGCATTCTTATCTCGTCGGTACGTGTAAAGTTTACTTTGACGGAAAAAAAAAATGCTACATACCGCCTTTGACTCGACGTGGGAATTTATTCTCCACAGCATTGGAATAAACGGTTAAAAATATGTATTTCAATAATTATTATGTGTTCGACCGCGATCGAATCGCGTTTTGAAAAAGACAATACTGCGCGTATAAAACGTGATGTGCGTTTCGGTAGAGAGAGAGAGATACACAAATAATATTACGCGAAATCGTATACGGGACGCCCGATGGGTGCAAACGGGGAGAATATAAAGGGAGGGGTACGAAGCTTAAAAAATTGTGTGTGTCAAAAATACCCTCCCCCCCTGGAAATGCTCCGATTGGGAGGGAGGAGAATGAAGAAAAATTGTTCAGTATTGGTTTAGAAATTATCGAAGATCAATGCTACACAGTGGGGGTAGCCCGCGCACAAAGTAAATTTAATAATGAATTTTTACAATAAAACTAACACTGTGAAGACACATTTTACTAGTAACAACACTATCGGCACTATCGTCTTAGAATAAATAAATCTAATAGAATAAACACTAATAGTTGTTTAGAAAAATCGTTTAACAATCTGCCCGTTCTCTGATTTTTAGGTCCGGGGAAATGGGCAAATTCAAGACCCGACACCGGGATTCCTTATTTACATATTTGGCACACAAACGAAAACTATACCGAGACGGTTTCCGACGTTTTGACGTTTATTCGCCAATTCCGTATACCCAAAAGCTAAAGATATTAATTTTTGGACAATAATATAACAGTCAACAGTATTATTATCGCTGCACGGAGTCGGACGCTTGCTGCGCGGGTGTCCTTAGAGAGTTGCCTGAACTAATTAAATAATGAAGCCGAGAACGCGTGAATCTATGAAAAACTAAATGCAGACCTCGCGATTCGCGTTTAACGGAATCATAGCAATAAACATGTAATATAACGGAATTACACCGACAAAAACGTAATATATAACCGAGGATATGCGTTTATCGCGTAATACAGTCGTAAATATTCTCCGACGGGAAATATCTCTGCTATTGTCGCCGTTATGATGGAAACCTCACGGGCAATCGATAAACGACTTCGTCGATACTACGAGGTGCGACAATAAAATAACGAGACTTTTTAAATAAAACCTAAACTATTAACGTTATCTATAAAACGATTATTGAAATATGATTAGAAAACACTTATCTAAAAGTACTATGAACACTGATGGCATCGATTCATTTTCTTATACGTTAGTAGCCTTGTTATTAGTGCGAGTTCGACTATACTGCCGAAAAATGTTAGATATAAAAATCGAACAACATGTGTTAACATTAAATTAAAAAAAACTGCCGCGGAATCGTTTCGTATGTTATGTGAAGTTTATGGTGAAGAATGTTTATCAAGAGCTCGTGTTTTTGAATGGCACAAACGGTTTTGTAGTGGAAGGGAGGACGTCGAAGACGATGATCGTTCTGGACGTCCTACCACGTCTTCAACAAACGAAAACGTTGAAAAAATCGACAAAATTAATTAATCAATATTATTATAAAGAGGTATTGATTAAATTAAGAGAACGTGTCAGAAAGAAGCGACCAGATCTATGGAAAAATGGCTGGGTTCTTCACCAAGACAATGCTCCAGCTCACAGTGCATTTTCAATTCAACGTTTTTTAACTGAAAAACAAATTTCTGTACTTCAACATCCCCCCCGTACTCGCCAGACCTTGCTCCTTGTGACTTCTTCTTATTTCCTTCTTATTTGTTTTCCCATTTTCAAACAGTTGATGACGTAAAAATGAAAACGGCAGAACTTCTAAAAGGGCTGAATGAAAGCAATTGGCAACACTGTTTTCAAGAATGGCAGCGACGTATGCAACAGTGTATTGATGCTGAGGGAAGGTACTTTGAAGGTGATAATCATTAAATTATAACATTTTTAAAATAAACAACTTTTATTAAAAAAGTCTCGTTATTTTATTGTCGCACATCGTATATACACAGATCTTTTACGCTACGAGTGTGTGCCCGTAAAGTTTTTTTCATAGAAGCTAGATTTCTGGTCGAAACGATGTTGGTAGATTAAACAAAAAAAAAATCATTTACCCGTTAACCGTTTATTAATTTAATTTAATTAACTTACATTTACGATAAATACCTTTTTTTTTTTTACTTAATCTATTATTCGACGAAAACAATTTTTAATCGAAGAGATGGACATTCCAGAAATACCGGACATTATTATGTAAAACTAACATTACTATAACGCGCAATTCGTATTAATTTTCCAATTGTTATTTTTTTAATTTTCATTCTTTTTTTCTGGGCGTTACCACTGGCCACCGGGTAGGTAACATCTCTAATCATACGATTCGTTGTCACTTATCAATACTACTAAAAAAAAAAAAAAAAAAAACCCTCAACAGTAAAATCAATACGCTCGGAATTTAAATCCAAAACGGGTTAGGTCCGTGAGACTGCAATGTTGTAGGTATTTTCCGAATAATCGTTGAACGCAATAATATTCCGAAAAATAAAAAAAAAAACGCTTTACGGATGTTATATCAAATTAAAGCCCTCGCGTTATATCGCACACACATATATATATATATAGTGCGATGTCAAGCGCACAAGACCGGGGTTATCGGAACAAAAAAAAAAAATAAAAAAAATACACCTATTGTTTTACGGAAATCTAATATAATCGAAAAATGAAAAAAAAAAAAAAAACCCCGTAGTTAGCCGTGGCTATATTAATCGAACGTCCAAAATCGACCTCGTAATGATAATATATTATATGGCGATGGTTTTTTTTTTTTCTTGTTTTCTAGTATTGTTTTCCGAAATATAAAAAAACCGCCCGACCGATGAATTATTGAATTAAACGTGCGATCGAAAATCGGGATTTTCGGTGTGTGGGGGGGGGGAAGGTTTTTTTCAATGGCGCTCGGCAGTTATAAGTTTCCATTACTAATCCGGCATTTCCGACCGACAGACATCCGCGCCAAATCGGCGCGATATCTTTTCCGGTCCCGTCCGTCTCGGGTCCGGGAAACAAACGAGGAAATAAGGCGTCGGCACGATGGCGAACATATTACTGCGTTTATAGCGAATTGTCCAGGCCCGGAATTCTCTGAGGCCGATCGGCATCATCGGGAATTTCCCCGGCGTGATGTTTTTGTTCAAGTTATAATTTTAAAACAATAATTTTGTAGCAAACAAATATCTGAAAAAAAAAAAAAAAAATTATATATTCTATGTTCAGGCCAGGGACGGGAAACTTGATGATTTTTTCGGTTTCGGCTCTTGGACTATAACTAGACATAACGGTTTCTGAAATATTTAAATTTGGTTCCAGTTCCATAACCGGTTCTTTTAGGTACGGTTCCAGTCACTAGTTTCGACAATGTACACTATACGGGGTGTCCCACGGAGGAGATACAACCATTGCGGTATCTCCTGTGATAATGAAAATAATCAAATTCTGTTTTTTTTAAATTTATATGTTTTGGTGAAAAAAATTTAAAAAATGACATCATATTTTATGATTATCGAAAAAAAGTTTAGCCATTTTTTAGAGTTTATATCATTCTTCTGAACATTTTCTCGAACGTTTCAATTTTTAATCATTTTTTCAGTTTACAGAAAACTAGTGTATTGTTTATAGTGTTTATTCAGTCTATCTTATAAAATAAATAGTTATTATTTTTTTGTCAAACATTACAAATTTAATTGAAATATGAATATTTATAGACCTTACTCCTGTGTGTTGTACAAAAAAAAAAAAAAAACAAGGAAAAAAAAGAATATGATCAACTTCAATATCTCATGAGATATCGCGATGGTTATATCTTCATGGGACACTCTGTATAGTCAGATTTCTTAAATCTTTGCCGGACTCCGGTGTGATACTATCTGGTTTCGTAACAAATATTGTAATATTTAATACGACTGTATATTACCCAACGAATTTAAACATTAAACCGGGTTGCATATTATAATATTATTATTGTAAATCGATAATAATTATATTTTATATTCTTAATTTGTACTCGTCATCGGGCGGACGCGAGTTAAATAAAAAAAAAACGTAAAGGTTCGGACCGCATACGAAATGTATAATAATTTTGAAACAGAAGATGACAACGATTATTGTAATAATGAAAAATACGTATTAAAAAGCCACACTTGTGTGAATTGTTCAATCTGTTGCCATTTTGTATACATAAATACTATTTATATTATATTTAGAATTTTAGATCGAAGTTATAAAAAAATTAAAAAAAAAATACTCAATAAAATATCAAATTTGAATCGATATTTTTATGTATAAACCGAATACATTGGAAGAGTTGCATATTTATAATAGAGTTAGTAGGAAAATAAGTTGAAAAACCTTGGAAAATCTGAAAATTTTAGGGGATTTTGTGATTATTTACTTGAATTTCTAAAATGTAAAATGTCTAAAAAATTATATTGCATACAAATTTGTTGAGATGTATTACTTATTTGTTTACCTTCTCATTTTTTAGAAATTTCATTTTATTTTCTTATCATAGGTGGGGATGGAAAATGTTTAAAAATTGTCTAGAAAACATAGAAAAATTGGGGAATTTTAGAAAATTCTTACTTGTGTCAACCCTGAGATTTCAAAAATAATATTCTATACCAATATTTTTTTAGATTATAAATAGAACTTCCTAACTATTGTCTCGTCTCGTTTTACAGTGAATTCCGATAAAATTAATTTGTGTCAATAAAATGGTAATTTTCTATCTTTTCTTCTGTATATTCATCATTTTGGTTTTATACATTCAGTCGCGTATGCTATTTTTTTCGCGTTTGCCGTTCTATTACCCGATGATGATTTTTTTTTTTAAATTTCCAGACTTTATTTCGTTTATTTTCTACATAATTTTTTTATTTATTTATATTACATATATTATTTTCATTATTTATATTTTTCATTTGATATTCAAATTTATGTTAAAATTCGTTTAAAACACGACGAAACGTATTCCGTCGTTGCAAAATGTTATAATACGGTTTACGATTTAAATTTATCATAAAACGAACGCGGAAAAGCGTGTCGACACCATATTTTCAATATGATTTCGCTCAAAACCGTCCAAATATATGCCGCTTGAGTATAACATACACGACGGTTACAGTTTTGTTTTTATTTTTTTTTTGTAAATTTGTGTGCCCTCAGAAATCGTCGCGATTTTCCGGCGTCGTCGTCCTATAACACACGACCGATTCAGAGACGGACTGTTATAAGAACGGCGGTGGACGGGTATACGAAAAAACCAAAAAAACCAAAAAAAAAAAAAAACACCCGAATATAACAAGTACACGGACAGCGGTGGACAGGGCTGGGGGAGTGGCGACCGACGGGATGGTGTCGCCGAGCGCCGGTGGCGCGATGCGTGCGGTGCGCGCTCGAGACTGGCGCGCGCGGCTTTCGGACTTTCGGTAACATCGTCGGGCGCGCGCCACGGAGAACTCACACCGTCATCAGACGTCTCGGAGTGCGGACAGTCGTAATTTTCGGCGTTTTTCCTCACATTTTTTTTTTCCTCCGCGAGCGATTCGTACGAAATATCCGTCGTCGTCGTCGTCGTCGTCGTTTTTTTTCCCCTTCACGACAAAGTGACAATATTTTTGCCGCCAAACTCATCCCTCCCCCCCCCCCCGGCAACCGGCGAGAGATGGACAATTTCAAAGGTAAACGTTAATAAAAAAATTAATATGACAGTAGTTAATTTTGTCGTTTTGATTGTCGCGCGCCGATTTTACAAAAAAAAAAAATACAAAGTAAACAACAAACGATTTAGTTAATTTTAAACGGTTAATTAATTTTATAAATTAACTTTATAATTTATTAATTAACCGATTATTAATTTTTTAAATTTTTTTTTGCGTTACCACACGCGAAAAACGTACGCGATTTTTGTCGTGGTGACGTCGAATTTGGCCGCGCGTTTAATTTGCCGAAACGATAGAACCGCGTAGAATTCAACCGTTCGACACTCACAAATAATATTATTTTAAAATAAAAAAAAATGAAAAATGCGCACTCTAAAGACGCACACGTGTAACGTTTTGTTATCTTTCACAGATATCGTCGAACCCATCAAAACCCTTTAAAACGACCGGAATGAACGCACTTTTATATATACTCACTCTGTACATACTCGGTAAGTACGTTTAAATAACGTTTTATATGTTTTACGAGTTCTATTCGTGTTTTTTTTTTTGTGTTGTTGTTGTTCCGCGTGTTATTTGAATATTTGTACAAAAAAAATTTTTACTCTCCGCACAGTCGAAATAGGTTTTCCGGCTATGGTTTTGATTCGCAACGCTTTGGACGTTATTTAGAAAATAAGGATAGTTTTAGTGTGTGAATAAAAACATTTTAAAAAAAAATCGTCGGTGCTTATTTTACTAGACGATATTTCTGTCTTGCAAATTACAAATATCAAAAAAATAATTCTACGGGATGAAATATTCCCGGTAAAATCAACGTCACTTGTTGCCATATGGTAAAACAACATTACAAAACAGTAATACATCTATACATAATAATCATTAGATTAAGGCGCGTTTTTTTCACGCTCAAAAAAATTCCTAACAGGAAAAATGGCTCTCGTTGCTCGTGGAACCGTCCGATTTAATTTTTTTTTTTTTTTTTTACTTACGATGAAAAAAGACTTTCTACTATCCACGTTGATGTCCGTTTTTCAAAGTTTTAACCTAAAACTCGAGTCAATTTTAAGGTGTTTTTTACCAATATTATTTTATATAATTATTTAAAAACAAATAAAAAAAAACCGGAGTTCAACGAGTCGTTTTGGTCCGTAAAAACGGCCGTATCCCTTTTTCCTTCGTGTATCGGGCATCACATTAATGAAAAAGTCCTAAAATCGAGATTAAATGTAATTTTAAAATTGGAAAAACGGCCCCTTAATGCGATTATTAATTTCCACAATACAGCTTCACTTCAAACGCACAATAATCGTGTTTCATTTATTCCGTCTAGGGGCCTGCACGCAAACTGGGGTTTTTTTTTCGGCTCGAAAACCATTTCTATAGGATAAACTCTCGTGGCTCGTACAGTCGATTCGATTTCGATCATCTGATTTTCGTCGGAAACAGAAAAACAGCATTTACAGAGCGCATTTGGCTCGGACTCTGAAAATTATACTTCTAAACGCTAGAATAATTACAGTTTGAACACGTCCGACTTTTTTTTTTTGTTAAGGTGGTGGTTATTGGTTACATAATCGAACGTCGAAGTCCAACGTAGAAAGTTTTCCTCTGTCCGACGGGAAGAAAAATATTACCGAAAGTTTTTTTTTTTTTTTTGTAAAACATGTTTTACGAGCAAAAAACCGGGTCGTGGTGCGCGGGCCATTTTGAATTTGTTGTTAACCAACAATTATTGTTAAGACTCGCTACTTATTACCGTTAACGGTTGTGTAAACAATTTGTAAAAAAAAAAAAAACCATTAACCCTCGACGTGTATATATCGGGTTAAAAAAAGAAAGAAAAAAACACAAGACCGCAAACGAAATTTACAATGTACAAATAATTTTGATATTTCTTTAGCGGACGCGTACGCGCGCGGGCAGCGGCGGGCGACGCGGGCTAATCGCCAGTGTGTGGAATAAAAAAAATAAAAAAAATAAAAAATACGCGTAATAATAATTTTCGCGCGATAATAATATATAGTAGATGATTTTTTTTTTTTTTTGTTTTTTAGAAAACGATTCATTTCCCCTCCCCTCCCCCCCCAGCTTCCGGTCAATTATTCATTGGATTTTTATTAATCGAGCGCTCGCCGCACGATACCCAATCGGAGAAATAGTATACGTATACCGCGTTTTCGTAATAATAATATATTTCGCGAATTATTTATGTGAATCGTTTAGCGGTTGACATTTCAAATATTGGCCGAATGTTAGAGTAGAGCAGAGTTATTATACCGCTTAATGCCGGAAAGGGCCAGAAGAATAATGACGCGGCAAAAGTATATAATATAATAAAGCGCGCGGCGAGCGTTTATAGAAAGAACAAAAAAAAAAATAATAAAAAAAAAAAATACACAGTTGAATATTATTTTCATTACATTTTTACTAAATAAACATTTTTTTTTTTTTATTCCTTAATAATAATTGTGTATAAACAGCGAAATACTATGTACACTACTCGTGTACAAAAAAATAAATAAATAAATAAATAAATAAATATCCATTTCTTACGGAACACGACGATGGTTTTTCTCCGCGGGCCCTCTTCGGATTTATATTATATCGTTTTAATATAAGTTTTTTTTTTTTTTTTTTTTACAACGCTCCGAGTAGAACAGTGTTTCCCAACCGGTGGTCCGCGGTCCCATAGATTTTTTCTTCGATTTCTATTAATTATTATTTTTTTTTTTTTTAAATAGCGAAAAAAATTACGACTTATCGAGGAACCGTATAATATTATACGGTTATCTTATCGTTGTTGCTACTGTAGACCGATAAGTATTTTCCACGTTTATAAATGTATAGGTATCAGTCACACAAATCACACTAAGTAGATTATTTAGTATAGTAAAGCATAGTTATAGTTATAAGTGAAGTATAGTAATAGAATGTAAAGTAAAATAATAAAAATTAACATTTTTCGATAAATTTTATGTATTCTTGTTAATGAGCAAACAAAAGGGTATTCCTGGTTTTCGTAAAATTGAGGTGGTCCGCGACCTATAAAATACTGTCGAAGTGGTCCGTGGTGGTAAAAAGGTTGGGAAACACTGGCATAGAAAAACGTTTTCGTTTCGGTATAATATTGTATTACGCCCAAAGATATATATATATATCATTTCATAGCGATTTATTATTTATTTTATTACTATTATTATCATACCTCTCCGATTGAGTAATCGATTTCCAACGGAAACAAACTCCGCGCAAAATATTTAAATTATATTAGTCGTTAAATATTTAACAAGAAAATCAAAAATAACGAAAAGCGACGTAGGATAATCTAAATGTTCAACGATCATTGCCCCTCCGTTTTGAAAACTTATACAATAATATATCAAGTTTAAAAACGTATTTCGCAACAATACGAGCAGAGCACCGCCGAAATACAATTAACAACGTAAATAAATTACATTTGAAATAGTGTTTTTGTGTGTGTTCTTTTTTTCCGCTACACCGGAGAATCGTCAAATTTCAAAATGCCTCGTTAAACAAAACAAAACAAAACACCGAAACTCTTAAATTTTATATTAGATAGCGATACCACCCGTACAGTTCAATTATATACTTTTGTTATAGTTGTCCAAATTGTCCCGCGCACTAAAAAGTCACGAGAGTCATCGGTAAAGGGTAACAATATTAAAAATTAACAACACGTGTTAATTTGGAATCTCTGTAAACAGAACGGCCAGGGGACGGGACACTGAGACACGATTGCCCGGGAGGCGGCACAATTTTTCTCCCTAGTGGCTTAAGTAAACCCCGGAAACGGACGAAAATAAAACCGATATATCGTCGGGTTTTTCAAACGTTTAGAAGAAAAAAACTGTTGGGATTGGGGATCTAGAAATAAAAATGTCACGTACAAAGTACCACCGGGCGGAAATTCCTTTATCTTTTAAGGTGGAAACTTGAACGTAATTGTTACTAACCGTAAAACGAAATCTTGACGAAACCAATGGCTTCAGTCGGCACACTCGGAATCTATAACTAAAAATCGCCACAAAGAGTCCAAAACTTGATTCATTTCCCGCTGCTAAAAATCCACCGAATGTAAGCGAATATTTTTTTATCGCTTACGTTTAATTTAATTTGGATACATAAGCCAACGCATAATTATATTATAAAATAACATTCATATTTAGATTTACTTTAAACAGTATTTGTTCTTTTGTCGATATTTTTTCATAAATACAATAATCGTTTAGTAAGGTAATTATAATTTTTAATGTAAACCGCGAGACGGGGGGCGAAACTAGAATTGTGGAAAGTTTATGGGGTCGGCCCCGTGTAGGCCGTTTCGAATTTCCCGACGATATTTATAAGGCGACGAAATGCGTATTTCCCCTAGTGATGTGCAAATTCCCGGGAATTTAATTTCAGAAAATTCTCGCGGGAATTTATTCGAATGACTACTGCGGTGTACACCCAAACATATTATACGAGAATACGACGACTTTTCGACGATTGCAAAAGTATATTACACACAATACGTACATGCGAGTCTAACCCGAGTAATACCAAAAAGCGAAAACCGTCAAGTTATTACACTTAAACGTGAGTACTGCATCGCCACTTATTTTATTGCTTAAAAGTTTCCCAGCGAAATATTCCTATTGGTACATGTCTGAAAAACAAATAATAAAACTATTATTGTTGTTGTTCATTTTTTCGCGGACGAGTTTACAATTTTGTACCGGTCCCCGCGTACCGATTGCGCGCGAAAATTCAAAACTCCCGGGCGTTTTGAAATATTTTTCCGTAGGACGTTTAGCGTTTTGTTTGCCCGTGTACGGGGGCGTATTTATTTAGAAATTAATGGGTGGGACGACACAAAAAAAAAAAAACCTAAAACGTACATCGTAATCACCGTTTAACAGCGACGGATTAAACAATTTACCGCCCCTTCATTATTATTATTATACGGGGGTTTTTTTTTTTTTTTATTATTTGTTTAAACCAGAGAAAATATATTGTTAATAAAACCATTTACTATTTAAATGTATATAAAACGTCGTGTGGTTTTAAAATATTGTGTTACCTTAAAAATTTCAAATTTTAAAGCGGGAAACATTTAAACATACGCGAAGTAAATCGTGTTCATATTAAATTATTGTTTTTTTTAAACAAATTATGAATGAAATGTGTAGCCGATCGCTAACGATTTGTATTAATCCTGATAGTCATAGGCGTAGCTAGGGGGGGTGGCGGTATTTGGGCTAAGCCCTCCCCCCATGCAAATATAAGACCTCCCAGAATTATTGTTGTCCAGGTAAATTGTGCTAATTATATTGAACTTTTGGCGAATGGCAATAATAGTATTGGTTGCATTTTAGAGTTTGCAATCGCCATTGATCATTTTATTTGGACTATGAAAAAAAATTTATTTTTCATTCAAAAATATAAGGTATGCTATAGTAAATAATTCAATTTTTGGTGTTTTATATGTTATAGTTGTACTATATTAATGTATATCGATTAATTTAGAATTTACTGAAAGTCGATTTGCATTCAGTTCAAGCAGAAATGCTAGTTGCCAAACACCGTATTCAAAACGATAATAATAATGAACCGGCACACACAAATCATAATATAATTTTATTCCAAAAACATAAACAAATTTTAACATTTCCAAATTTATATAAACTCCCAAACTTAGCTCTGACACTACCACTATCAGTGATAGTAAATATTGATATTTAATGCCCTCCCCGCCACAAATGAAAATGCTGGTTCCTGGGCACTTGGATACGTGACCACACAGTCGGTTCACGCGATAACTCACAAATAATATAGAAAAAAAAGAAAAGAAAAATAAAAAAGAGTTTTGTTCGGAGTAGAATATATTTGTTATTACAAATAAAAAAATAAAAAAAAAAATGGTTAACCGCGGTTTGATTATTATCTCGTAATAATACAGGGTTATTCAAAATTAATCGTCCGATTTAAAACGGTTACATATTTGTATGTTTTAGGTTTAGAACAATATATAAAATAAAAGAAAAATATGTAAAGTTTAATTAATTGTAGTGATCAGGATCAACGTTTAATCGTTGAAGTAGCCGGGTTTGAAGCGTTTCTAAATACGATTTACTGTGTTTTTAATAAAAAAAAAAGGAAAAAAAGGGACCGTAAACCCGTGTCTTTGATATGGCACAGAACACATCAATGGTCGTCCGTACCCCATATGCGGACGTCATGATGGTTCACCTTGCCACTTATGTGGCAGGTTGCTGCTTCATCACTGATAACTGCGCGAACAGCGCAAAACGTCGTACGTCCTGCATAAAAATCCTAAATGAATGCCGTTTCAATTAATCGCTTTAAAGTCTGCAACAATTGCAATCTATTTTTTTTTTTTTTTTTTTTTAACCTTATTTGAAACGATTTCCATAGTTTAAACGCCGCTCCGAAACACGCCAAACAGTTGTTGTCGGCTTGCGCGGTCGGGGGTTAACGGAAACTCTGCGCTGAAAACTCTCTGTCCGATTCTTTCCGCGTTATCATCGGATACGCGATGTTCGGCCTGCGCTATTTTTTTTTTTTTTTTTTTTTTTTTTTTTTTTTCTTCGCGCAAACAGCCCAATTATTCAAACCGAATACCGTCGACGTGCGCTCTGAACAGTCGGCGCAAACGATGCCGCCGTAGCGACGACGAAAACCGCGCAGTTATTACCGCGATTACACAAAACGGTGTCGGGCGCTGCTGTCCGGCCGACACATTTGCGGGAACTGACCGGCCGCCAGGCGATCGTTTCGATTAGGCGATTTAATAACATTCCAAAACTTTGCGAATACCCTCTCTCTCTCTAAACTAATCGGTATACAATTTGATAAGATACGTTTCATAACCGTTTTAAATCGGCGGCGTTAAGCATTCCGACGAACAAGCCCGGTACATGGGATTAAATATCATATAGAAGTATTTATTTTAGAGGGCGGGTATTTTTTTTTTTTTTTCTTCCCACCAGCGCGTTTAAATTTTCGAATAAAATCTAATTTAAATTTACACGCGCACTTTACGCCGGGCCGCTTTTCGAGCGCGTGCGAGTGCGTTTTGCAGTAAAACGGCAAATTGAAATATCTCTGCGTCCCGCGCCTTAGTTTCCGTACTCAAAACTAGTAAAAACAAATTAAAACGGCGCGTATAGACGAGAACGCGCAAACAATTTGTTTAACTATTAAATTATCTTGCGTTTCGTATTACGGTTACACACAACCGTCACTTTGATCGACAAAAGTTAATTATTTCGTGCCGTCCCCGTGTTTGCTGCCCGGCGCGGTTAAAATTCGCCGTTCCGATCGGTTTTATACAAATATAACGCAACAACGTAAATACGACGCGCCCCCACCAATAACGGAAAATCGGAAAAAAGAATACAATGTACGTAGAATAATAATAATAATAATAATAATAATACTATTCCGAGTACGGTTATATTCCGACGATTATTCCCGATAACAATGTTGTCATCGTCACGGGTCCCGTCGATTTACATAAATCGCGTTTAAATCACGATATAATATCTCGTATATATTAATATATTAAATTGACTCGTGTATGCCCTGCGGTACATCGATAGTAGAGAATTACAAACGTACAATTCAAACAAATAAATACCGTAACGAACGTAAATACGCGTAGCCGTATAGGGAACCGTACGATATCCGTCGGCGACCGCCTCCCCGGCCGCTAATATGATTTCGGCTTTACGGTAGGCACGGGCAAAAATGTTTGACACATCGATTTTTGATGTATCGATACGTCGTTTTTTTTTTTTTTTTTTTTTTGAAATATCGATTTATCGATGTTTAAAACCATCGAAAAAAAATGTTTTACCCTTTAGCTTTTAGGCCTGCTATCTGATACACATCTTTTTTATCTGTATTCTGTACAGTGTGTACTGGTTTTCTAATTACATAATGAATTCAAGAGTTAACCATTGTACCATTGAGAGTGCCATTGTTCAACTTTATTTTTTTTTTTTTAAATACATATAAAATACTTGTCAATTATAAAAACCGCGTGTAAATGACATATTTGAAGTTGAAGCTGTCGGTAATATGGACAATGTTAGAGACGGATCATCAACATCTGAAGTTTCCAACTCTTGCCACGGTGTAGCCGTGTTGACTTGGCTTTTGAAACCATAACATTACTACGTTTACTAGTGAGACGTCCACTTAAATTACTTGTGTTGCCTGGAAATAAAATTACAGTTACCAATCACTAACAAGTTAGTTATAACAATTACAATTCATAATTTGTTATACGATGTAATTATTTATTGTGAGTTGATACTTAGTATTATAAAGCTGTTAAAAAATGTATAATAAATATATATTGTGAAAAAATATTTTAAATTAATTGTATGGGAATCAAAAAATTGTAAAATAACTTTTTTTAAAGTATTTCCTTGATATATCTTTATATTATAAAATATAAGTAAACAAGAAAATTACTTGCCACTTGTTTTTAACGTTTTCTGGCACAATTGACCAGTGGCTGTACCATAGTTATTTTTCGTAAATTATTTCCATACTATACTGCGGCCCATCGTTTCGTTGACAGTGACCAAGACGTAAGTGGTTAGATCACGATTGTTGATCACAACGAATTAGCAAAACAAATTATCACGTTTAAAAGTATCAGTTGAAACTTAAGTCGCAATTAACATTTCGCACCACAAATCACAATAATAAACAATTAACAAACCGCACGAACGAATATCGAATATCAACGGACGACGATTGACAAATGACAAAGTTAATTACAATATATTATAATTAATATTTGATTTTTGGTTTTTGACCGTTGTCCGTTGTAAAATATTACGATAATATGATAATAAGCAGTGTGGTTAATCTATCTGAAATCTGTTATCAGTTAATCAGTGATAATCAATAGAAAAATAATCAAAAATTTTTATATTATATAAAAAAAAAACATCGAAGCTTAACCTCGATGTTTTTTTTCCATGTATCGAAGACTAAACATCGATGGTAAAACATCGATGTTTTTTGCCCATCCCTACTTTACGGCCGCCGCACTTGGGTCGGTAACACGAATGCAGACGATTTTTATTTATTTATTTTTTTTTTTTTTTTTTGTTACCTCATTCGTTTCTTATTATACACACGTATTTTCGTTCGTATTCAAATTTTATAAATCGTCTATCGTTCTACCGTCACGGATTGCCAATTGTAACACGACGACGGCCCAGGTAAACCGATACCGGGTAGTTGCCGATAAATTGTACGCTTCTGTGCTGTGGCTATGCATTTTTACGTTTATTGTTTGTTATAATATATCGTATATACTCGTGTAAGAGAAGTGCTAATAATTTATAATCAATTAAAACAAACATTGCCGTTATTTTATAACCGTAGTTTAATATTATTATCGTCAATTTATTGCCGGGGCTCGTAAGTTCATGCACTAGAAAACGCATAAATATGCACGCACTCCGTGCACTATAAACATGTAAAATGCGCCGCACTTAAAAGTTCGGAAATATACATACAATTTTAAAAATATGCATTTGAAAATATGCGCAAAAAAGAAATACCTTTTTATCTTACAAAAAAAAAAAAAAACATCAGTGCATTGAGAAATTAGTTTTTAAAAGTAATATTTTATTTCTTTTGGTTTTTATTTTACTTGTCGTCAAAGGTTTCTCATCTTTAACGATCTTGATTTTTTTTTTTTTTTTTGCAAACTGTAAAAATCATAAAACCCATAGTCATACATGAATAAAATTAAACCGAAACAAATACTAATATTATGTAAACATTTTCGTGAAATTAAATAAGAAATAATCATTTCCTCAATTTATACGAAATGTGCGCTAATAACTCCAAAAAATCTACTATATGCCAAAATACCCAAAACATGCACTATTAAAATTTATATTTTTAATACTATTGTTATGAAACGGATTTATGCTTCACTTAGCGTGTTCTCCTGTGTAGCAAAATGAACATGCAAATGCAATGATCTTACGAGCCCTACTCATTACTATTAGACCAGAGGTTCCTCCCCCAACTTTTTTAGACTATCGCCCATAAATAGGATTAGATATTAACAAATACCCATCCCCCCCTACTAAAAAAAGTTGAGTTAAAAAAAAAAAGAAACGAAATATAAATTGTATTTATAATTTGTTTTAATTTTTCAAACGAAGATAACAAAAGAGTTTCTATGACAACCAACAATGAGTAATTGTAATGTTAAGCAATGAGACGGTTAATAGTTTCGGCCAAAGCACATCTTATGTCGTGTTCCTAGTTCAATAGGTTTCTTGCTTTTGTTTTCATCGCTACCATTGTTGAAAATCCACTTGTACACTTGTAAGTTTTGGAAATAAAAGGATCAGTATTTTCAAGGCTTTGTCCGATTAAAATCGGACACCAATTTTTCGCCAAAATATTATTTGATGGTAATAAAATAATCGGTGTCATTAGGATTAGGACATAAGGTAATCCCCAAAGCTATTAACATCAAATATAATATTGCAATTACTATTACAATCGTAGTACACGTGACTGATGTAGAATTAATAATGTAGGGTATAAAGTACGTAGAATAAAAAAAAAATTATTCCAGTCTTTACCCATCAAACAGTCCTGTTTTACCCCTTGGAGTGTGATTACCCCCAGGTTGGGAACCGCTGTGTTAGACGATGCATTTAGAAAATCCGTCAGTGCGGTCTATTGTATGTTATTAAATATAAGAAGCGTTCTATTTAAACCTATTCGAATTTATCTAGAAGGATTTATCGTTTTATCATTTATCTAGATAACCGAGAAACAAATTATCCGAGCCAACATCCGAGATACACAATTTAATCGACTAGATAAAAATGTTGTGTTTTTAATATTTAAATATAATTTGGTTAAAAATATATTCTATTTATACGCAAGTAATACGAATTATTATTTGGACAGTCACTGGTACTGTCGACAGTGACGTACATAATATTCTTCACGTTGTGATTATATTCAATTTCATTACAGAAAAAATCGAACCGAATTTACATATTAATAATTAAGACCCGGAAGTTAATACACTAAAAACTACCAAATTATGCATGCACGTATGCGCTTAAAAACACTGATATATGCCCTTAAATTGTTTTTTTTATTTTATTTATAATTATATGTAAAAAAAATACCTTTTAACACTACGATTCGTATTTAAATTTCATTGACTGGTAATTGAAAAATATTATTTAATTATACATTTAAAATAAAACTAAAAATTTAAATAGAAAATGTGTTTTGTAATATAATACAAATGAATATGTTTCTTTTAAACATTACCATTCGCAATCGAAGACTTTGATACATTTTCAAATATAATCGATCGGCCAACATGTTTTTATACACCGAAAAGCTCCATGTCAACTGACGAAATTGGTGTGAATTTAAAATATAATCATTCCATAGATCATCCATTGTGATTTCTTCTCCCAAAATAATTTTTGAAATTTCGGATAATATCTTAAAGCCCAGATTCTTGTTCAAACTTTGTATAAATTATAACGCCTTTAGAAAATGTAACTTTTATTTTTTTTTTCGACATTCTCCACAGTTTTGATTGTGTTAGATTAAAAGGGATTTCTGCGTGTCTAAACAGGCAATAACCGTATCTAGAAATCCATTTTTTGTATAAGTGTGGAAACTAAATTCGATTCTGAATCTGTTTCTATCATAATTTATTTTACTTTTTCATTGGCCAGTGCGTCATAATTATTAATAATGCTAGGTGATGATGTTTTACGGTGTGGCTAAATGAATATCGCGCGGGCGTGCAGTAAAAAAAAAAAAAAAATTGACCTTGCGCGCATTATTAATTTTGTGGAAAAAAATTAACGCTTTATAAACGGTTTTTATTTACGACGGAAAATAAAACAAAAAACCACCTGAAAAAAACCGTAATTTATTGAAACGATAAAAGAAACGTTTGTTACGTTACATTATTCCGTTACTATACGTACCACTTATTTATTTATATAATATTATATTATATACGAATGGAATAACACACGAGACTCGGTATTAGGTGAACTTTTTACACGTGAAAACGTACGGGGAAGGAGGTAGAAGAGAAAAAGTAAGTTTTCCGGACATTGAATTTGAATAACCGGTCGTCCGAGTCGTATATATAAAAAGAGTATAAGTTTTGGGGTTGTCGGAGGGGAAAAAAAGAAAACTCCGCGGGTTTTTACCCTGGCTGTCCAATCTTTGTCGTCGTCGTCGTTTTTGTTGCCGTCTCCACGCAAAATATTATACCGAAGGTTAAAAACTTTTCGCATTCACAATAATAAATTCGTTCGATTGATAACACGCGTATATCGTAAAATAATAACACGCCGCGCCGTTGTACAGACAATTTCATCGCAGTCACGACAACACGTAAATAAGTAAATATTGCCGGTACGTTTAAAACAAAAGACGATTCGTAATTAAAAAAAAAAAAAAAAAATTCTTCGTATCTATAATAACGAGTTGAAAATTTAGAGAATTTCATGTTGGCAAACGCCCACGAAGTCGTCTCCCAAATGTCGTCATCTACGAATTGTATCTGAATAATTTGTAATTATAATAATGTCACTAAAAACCTAAAAATCAAAACAGTTATCTGTTTTTTATTTAAATAAAAACGAGGTTATCTTATATTTTATCTAGATAAATATTTGTTTAGTGTTATCTGTTAATTTAATCCACATAATTTAAAAGTAGTCTGTGCACAGCACGGGTTTGATCGATTTTCTTTGACTTATTTTTAGTATTTAGCTTTTTATTTTCTCTCGGTCTTAATTAATGAGAAAATCTTACGGTTATACAGGGTGCGGCAGAACCGACTGACGAGTTTTGATGGGCTATAAATAACGAACAGTAAAACTTAGAGAAAGGTTTTTTTTAAATTTAAATCAGTGTTCAATCCAATTTTTAAAAATTAATTTTTGAAAATTATATCTTCAAGATGGCGGCCGTCAGCACTGATACACTGTTTTAGAGGATCTCTGAAGCTTTCATATGATTTTCGGCATATTTCGACTGGTATGGCTTCGACTTCCACTTGGAATGGTCTTTCATGGAGCTGCCGTGGGTTATTTGTAGCCCAGTATCGTTACAGAAAAAAGTTGATATCGGAGGAATTTGCAGAAGAATTTGCTGACAGAGATTTTTACGATTGCCGTAGTCAGTAGCATTTAACTCTTGGACAAGCATTCCATTTATAGGGATGGAATGATAAATCTTCGTGAACAATTCTCCTCGAAGAACGGTCTGAGATTCCCAAAGCTACAGCGTGTTCCCGGGCTGAGCGTCTTGGTGACTGCTCAATTGACTCTCTAACCAACTGCACATTTTCGGGAGTTCTTACCGTTCTGGGTGCTCCGTGTCCCAGTCTACTTAGGGTACTTCCGGTTTCTTCCAAATGCTGTATCCACGATTTGATAGTGTTAGCAGAAGGAACAGATTCGGCACGTGGAATGCCGAAGTGTATACGAAAAGCCCTTTGTGTAGCGATCACAGAACGATTATTTTCGTAATACGCACGAACGACGAAACCGCGATGTACACCTGTCCAGACCATGATTACGAATAAAAACGGCATTACCGTACAATTCAAAATATACCACTTATTAAGAAGGCCTGCTCTTATCTTATCACAGGCTAATGACCTCATTAAACTCGTCAGTCGGCTCTGCCGCACCCTGTACTAAAATCGTGTCGTCTTGTGACTTGATGTTAATACAATCAAATGTAAGTATAAGGGATAAGTATATACGTTTCAAAAGTTCATCGCCGAACGCATATTGTCAGATATACGCATACTCGGACGGGTTTTTATGTAAATTAAAAACGTCGTCGGACCTAACCTAACCAATAGACACAAAAAAAAAAAAAAAATAATAAAAAATCTTGACTGTCTTGTTGGCGGGTGGTTGTTTAGTCATAGTATTTTATCGGAACAACATTCCGGCGCCACTGATTATGGTTATTCCGTCGTCTACTGTATATATATATATATAGAAGGTCACGTGAAATTGATCGATAATTTACTCTTTTCCAACCCCAAATCACCGCTATCGTCATCCCCTCTAAATCTTTGTGGTGGTCGAACTGCGACCCTAAAATTATTATAATGTGAGACCTTGCAGTGTATATTATTATATTACACCCGTACGAGTATATACGTATTTTCACATAGTTTTACTCACAAAAGTCACATTCGGACCCTGGAAAACTATTTTAGCTGAGATGTTTTTCGTCTGGAGGCGGACTGCCCGAAACTCGTATTTATCGATACCTACCTACGGCAATCTCTTTTAAGGACATTTTTCGACATGTTTCACCGCGTAAAACGGCCTATATTATTACATAATATTCTAGTGTCGAAAATATACTAGAAAAAATAGGGGGAAAATATGGGGGAAGGATTGCCCTGTCGGGTAGAGTTCCCCCCGTAGGTTGCGATATCCTCCAAACAAAAAACAAAAAAAAGTATCGAAAATATACTCGCGCCGCCGCCGCCGTCTATATAACGACGGCCTTTTGTAATTTAAGAGTACGGCCGGAATTCCCAAACGGACTATTGTACACCACCTCGAACTCAGTTTAAAGATCGATTTATCGTCGTGTAAATACAACACGTATAGGACACGGTATCGTTTTTTTCCTCTTTTTTTTTCTTTTTTTTTTCGTTTGGTTAATTCTGACGATTACTCACAAAGCTCTTATTCCTTCCGCCGCCTCCGGAATTCGTCGTCGTGTCGTACGGGCATACTTATAGAACGCCGGTTCCCAACCCGTGGTACGCTAAGAACATATTTTGATTAGCGTAAAAATAAAAAATAAAAAAAGATTTTAACAAAAATGTACCTAAATATTAGTTTACCCGCGGAAGCTATGAGTAGGCTTGTATACAATTTACATTGTATTATTATTATTATTATTATTGTTATTAACATTAAATGTTATTTGGTTTATTCGATATTTATCAAACTTTTACATTCAGTCGTTCAGTTTATTCACGAGTGTCACGCGAGTCGTTTTACGTCGTATATTTTATATTGAAATTTTATCATTTTTCTCGTATTTTGCAATGCAATTAATAACCAAGAGATTTACGGAAATCAAAAGTACATATACCGAAGAAAAAAACCAGAAAATACAACCAAATTGTAATGACGATAGTTACTACAACCGAATTAGGATTTGTTGTAAAATCTGGTTCGGAAAATTCTATTCCGTTACCACAATGTGAAATTCGCCAAGACAATACGTTAGATAAACGCCACCAATCACCGAAGGACCCGGGAACAGAAAATAAACCGATTGAATTTTTTATTGAATTTTATTAAAAAAAAAAAAAAAAGTTTTTGGGTCGAGTGGTACGTGAAAAATGTCAAAATGGTACGTAAGTGATACGCGCGGATATAAAAATATTGGGAACCACTGGCTTACAACACGAAATCGGTCAGCGGTTCCGTCGTTTCCGATTGGTGTTCCCGTTATCGATGATAACGTTATCAATTTCGTCCAAACAATTCTATCGGTTTTAATATTTTTGGTTTTTACGTTATAGTATTTGCGTAATCGCGTTCGATTTTTCGCTGGGGACCGTCAATGTCTTCGCTACACAAATAAGTGATAGTTAATTTAATTGTTCGCTTTTCGAACGTTTTATGAAATACAATTTGAATAAAATAAATTAGTAGGTGCCTATAAATTACTGACGACCGCGGACTAAAATTCAGTCCACGCCGTTTGGACGAACAATTCACAATATCCACCGGTTAACGGTCCAGTGGCGGCCGGCCCCTCCTGTCTTTCCCGTGCACGACGCGCTCGTACTCTTTATGTATACCTGAGTATTTCAGAATATCCGTAATAATTATTATAACTGTTGTTATTCGGATATTTTGTTGGACCGTTGGACCAAATCCAGTCTCGTCTACCGCCAAAATATTCGTTTATTCTTGTCAAAACGTCCTTTTATTTATGTTTTTTTTTTTTTTTTTTTTTTCTACTCCGTCTTCCCCGAGGTCTTGTCCCGGATTCGGATTGTTTTCCGACACTGTCCGTTTTGTGAAATATTTTAAATAATAATAATAACAATATACGTGACTATCAATGAATATTGGATTATTTCGTTTGTACGCCCATCGGTGGAAATCAATGAATTATTCCGTCGACGAACAAAACGACACACAATAAAACCGAATATATAACCGACCGGCCGATAATCTATACGCCTATATCTTTTAAATCTCCGCACTCGTTTTACTTAATGAAATATCGCTCATTAACATTAAAACGCGATTATTCGTATTTGGAACCGTTTTAATTATACGGGCACGAGTTCGAAATAAAAACTAATTAAAATCCTATAAGTACACGTTATCTCTGGTTTAAAAAAAAAAAATTTTAAAAAAAAATCACACCTATATAGGTATATGTTTTAAATTAACTAATTTAATCGTATCCTAAAACTATACAATGCACCTAATGTATAATCACAATTCGTGTTAATTTTAAATAACTTGACGCGGTGAATAATATTATTAATGAAAAAAATAAGAAAAAAAAAAGTACGTATTTTTTTTAAAATTAATAAAAAGCTTTCGAAATTAATTTAAAATTGTTTTTCTCCCAAGAAGAATGCGTGAAAATGTGAGAACTAAAAAAAAAAAAAAAAATGAATAGAACAAAGTAAGCTGCAGGTAAAGTTAATAATATTATATTTCAAACTTAATTTTAAAACCATATAATATATTCAACAACGCGGTGTGATTTTTTTTTTTATTTTTTTTTATTTTAGATTCTGCAGAACGTATAGTAAAAATATGAATAATATTATTGCGGTATTACAATATTTCGTGTTGTTTTTATTTTTTTTTCGTATTTACATGTAAGTAGGTACATTATATTATGAATGTTTTTCTCGAGTAAAAGTTTTTATACCGATTTTGAATTCTGCAAGTTGAACAAAAAGACAATACAACTCCGATGGATAATTTTTCGTAATAATTGTTCAATTATAATTTTTCCATAAAATAAAATAATACCCCATGCATTTATCATACGCCAATATTTTTATAAAAAACAATTAATTTTCGATATTTTTATGTTATATTATCATATTTATTTCAGTATATCTCGAAAACGTTTAGGTCTAAAGATTTTTACTTTTGTATTTTTGTATTTTGTTTCATATTTTTCTATATATATATACATTTTTTTTTTTTATATAACGGCGATTTCAATTTTTAATTTCATATATTCTGAACTTGCTTGTTACAAAAATGTTGAATTTTTATTTGTATATAACTGCGATATTACGGTACCTGCAACGGTTTTATTGTTTAGAAGCATTTAAAGTCTATTATATTATTCGAGTATAGTACGCGGGGTGTACAAAAATACAATAATAATTATTACAACTCCGTTTTATATTGTATTGTTTAACGCACAATGCTCGTAAATAATAAAAAAAATATCGGTTATTCAATCGATACGCGTAAAAATTCAAATATCTAGAAAATATATTCTATTTCGCCGGGAATACGAAATTTAATAAGAGACTGTTATTTTTTTTTAAAAAAAAACTAACAATGTTTTTGTATAACTAAAAAAAAAAAAAAAAAACAAAAAAAAATACAAGTTTTGTATAAAACGAAACTGTACTGACTTTATAACCCCAAAACAAAAACAAAACGTAAATAATTAAAATCTCATAATAAAAATTTATTATACGGCAGGGACGGGATCTTTAATGGTATTTTTGGTTCTGGTTCCAATTTGATTCTAAAAAATAAAACAATCGGTTCCGATTCTTGAAATTATAAAAATAAGAGATTCAGTTTCGATTTCCGGTTCTTGAAAATTCATCGTTTCGAATAGAATTGCCCATTGCTTATGAGGAATTTTTTTTTTTTTTCTAATAATAAAATTACCAACAAAATAACTTTTAAAAAAAAGTGGGAAAGTCGTTTTCAAGTTATTTTTCATGGCGAATTCAAGCATGTTTTGCAGAAGTTTTATCCGATTCCTAGGACAGTCGGTACAATTGGAATAATAAAGGTCTATTTTGATAGAAAACACAACCGGTATCGAATCCTCTTAACAATAAACGACTATGTATTGTTATTCGTAGGTATTCTCGTCGGAAGAACCCATTATCCGTTGTTCGACCCTAATGTTTGTACTATTTGTAGATAAAAATCGCTAATAATATGATTATTTCGAATTAAAAATACCATAGATATATAATAGAAAAAAAAATGCCTACCAAATTTGCACCATGGGTGGGTCACTGTTATTGGTGAAAGTTTGAAAGGTAGCATATAGATAGGAATTTAATTTATATCTTTATACAACGATAAATTTCAAATGAAAAACGATTCTGAGCGAAGTGATATTATTCGTGTTTTTTCATTGTTGCGATGCTAACCCAGAAATCAACATGAATAAAAAATAAATAATGAAATTCGAATTTGACGAAATCGTGTTTTCGGTCAATTTTCTGCCACGTTAAAAACTAATAGGTATATCGAAACATGTCCTCCTTTAAGTACCAACTAGACAAAATTTGCTACGGGAAACAGTAAAGTTAGTGTATAGATCGGATAAAGTAATGTATTAGGAGTAGTATTCACAGAAAAAAAAAAAAAAATTAAACATCATTGTATAACTGCAAGATCCCACGCTCCGCTCATGATCAAAAAATATTTCTATGGAAAATGTACACGTCTTGTCCTTAGTTCGATTAAAACAAAATCGAATTTAAATTAAATGTTCAGTTATTCCTTAGAACCGATAAGAACATAAATGAACCGTATAAATGTGTATTTTATTTAAAAAAGTTCCCATTCTGGTTCCGGTTCTTAATTTTTTTTTTTTTTTCGGTAACCGGTTCCAATCCCCGACATACGGTATAGTAATACGTATATTATTATCGTAAAAATACAGTAGTATATTTATTATTTTTTTTTTTTTTTTCCCCCAAATACAATTTAGCGTTTTAATTTTGAAAATCAAATAGGCTTATATTGAATTATAAATATATTCTGAAAATCCTATTTGAATTTCCTTTGACAAATGTACAAATATATATTCTCGTATAACACGAATACGTGTTTAATGTTTGAAAACCACCGTTATGAATTATCGTTAATACCGCACTACGCATTTTACAAACAATTTACGATAATAATAACAATAACAGACGCAGATAGTATTGCCATTCAATTGTGTTTGTGTTTGGCGATTGATAGATTTCGACGATTACCATACGGGTTTAAAACATATTATATTTATTTCGATCGGGTGAACGATATTATTTTTGTTTGATGATATTCGATTTTGTGCCGCATAGTTGTGTTCGGCCCAGTGCACAGTGGGCCACAATCACCGAAAACCCCGGTCAAAATTAATATTACCCAAAACCCTGTTATGTTATCATCATAGGTTCATAGGTGGAAATATACGTTTTTAAATTTGTTTAAAAGATTTAGATCATATATTTATTTACCTGTATAATCTGCACTGTTACGCCGGACCACGAGTGTTCGCTTCAGATTTTCAAATAATAACGCCATTGCTATTGTCCGATAATATAATACGAGTACCTAACATAATAGTTTCGTATATTTATATAAAAAACCATGTTAGCGTGTAAAAGTCTTAAAATAAAATTTGGATCCGAAAACTCCAAAAGTGATTTATATGTGTAAGGAAATTACCTAAAATCCAAAAATTAATTGTCTTATTCTCATTCAAAAGTACCTAAAACGAATTCGTGACAATACGAGCATCGCACGGTGGGTTTTGGACAGAGAAAAAAAAATGCAAAATGCCTAGAAATCTCAGCCTTACTCGTAATACATTTTTAAAAATCCAACCGTAGTGAGTACTTTAAGTTTGGACGTTTCTTCGGCGGAAATTTCACGGAGTTTCTACGGGGCCTCGGTAGAGTCCTGTGTGTTTTTTTGACGTTAGGGTTTAACATTTGAATGCAAAACAAAAAAAAAAAACAAAAGTACTTTCCTCGTCGTTTGCTTGTTGGGCACGCACACTTATTGCCGGCAGTTCAAATACTACAACAATATCGGTTTACATATCAGAATCATGTTCGACGCGGGGCCTACATCAACCGTGATTCTGGTAGTATATAGGTACGCCCCGGCATAATCTACTCCAGTTGCCGAATTCCGACGGATAGGCAGGCGTATTGAATCGTACGCTTTTTTAGGTCGAAACACTACACAATCGTAATTACCGATCAAAATATGACGGCAAACAACCGATGAAGCACATGTACCGCGTACGTCGCATGCGTGCGAATAATGGCCGTACAATTTCACGTCGAACCGTCCATCGAACATTCCGACCACTGCGGGTATTTCAAAACCGAGTGTCTGGCCGTCGCGTGATTTCAATATCGGCCGCTGCGGTAATAGTATTATGTCGAATAATGTAATATATTCGACGGTATCGTGTAGCAGAAATACCTGTAGGGGGGCTGGACACACTTAAACTGAAAATATCGAAGAAATCGGACAACGAATATTGTTTTACATTTTCCCGTTGTTAGATTTCGATTGCAACGACAAAAGTTCTCTGACTGCGAACGACTTTTCAACTCGCTCCGGTCGTCAAATTCAGAGGTGGTTTCTGATTACCGAATTGTGTCTGGCTCGGTGCATTCAAGGGAGGTATATCGACAAATTCGTCGATATTCCGGAATAACGTTTTAACCGGAAACCGGGAAGAAACGTCGCGAAAACGAGTTTTTCTTATTTAAGATTTTGTTTCTTTGTTCTAATTCGGTAAAAAAAAAAAAAAAAAAAAAAAAAAAAAAAAAAAAAAAAAATGCGGAGACCCGAAAATGTCATCGAATCCTGAAATTATTCTTTCCTAGGCGTGGTACAATGTTTAAAACATTCTGTGTGTATTACGCAGAGACAATTATTTTGGCTCCTAAAAAACCCTCAAAAATCTATTATAAAGTTGTTTATTTATCATTATAGCCCGTTGTTATGTAATCGTCAAAATCACGGCATTTTATTTTAGTTTTTAATCGTTTTTCGTTTTCAACGCGTATAGAAACATTTTATATAAACTAAATTTCCTTATATAACCTACCATTTCAACATTCCACCAACAACAGTGGCACGGTGAGAAGTATGTTGGTTTTTTTTCATACTCATAATACCATAATAGATGTCATTGTTTAAACAAAACAAAAACATTCGATTATTTTCACGTGTTGGTAATATTATTATTTTATATTTATATACAATGTGATTTCTGTTTATTCTAAACCCTCTCACCCTAATTTTATACGCATATTCAATGGATTCATTCAAATTCGGTTATTTTTTATTTTTTTTTTTTAATCTATATTGTACATACATTTTTTTTTTTATATACCGTTTAAGGAATTTCTGGTGAAAAACAGTAATATAATAAACGCCGTTTTTGTTTTTCAAATGAGAACACACTACGTTGTAGGCTTTCATTTCGCAAACGGACAATATTATTGTTGGGCTATATAATTTTTTTTTTTTTTTTTTTAATATAATAATACGAGTTCGTCGGATTTATCGAAGCGGCGCCGAGAACGCTTAAATTGCTCACTCTGTATCGCCCGGTGTAATGCGATTATTTTTTTATACATTTTTTTTTTTTTTTTACCCGACGCGATTCACTTTGAACTATCTATATATATATATATATATATATATTTTTTTTTATTGAATATATAATATAATAATATATTTTATATTTATTTAAACCGCGTAATATGTATATTGTATAATAATATAAACGTTTGTGCGCGGCGGCGTTTACTTTGCCACGCGCGACGAAATACTACAAAGCTTATTTATACAACAGAAAACTCCGTACACGCACAGGTAAAACTTTTGACTCCTCTATAGATACCGCCATCGCCACTGCAGTGTGCACGCCGGATTTCTATTATATAATATAAACGGACGACGGAATTGCGTTTACGTATACGAAGTCGGAGACTCAACATGACACGTTTTATATATATATATAAAAAAAAAAAAAAAACTCGCGTGTAGTGCGGTCGTATTAGGCGAATCCGTTATTCTAATTGTATATGCAGACTTGGCCGGAGAATACCCACGTGTAAATACCGCGTGTAAGACAGCGGCCGACCGCGTATTATGCGTTCTGATTGGTTGGCACCTTATCGTTAACTGTACAATTCGCCGTTCGGGGCGTTGGTGTAGTTTTACTAGGTTTTTTTTTTTTTAGCTTATTTATAGAACGGAAAACTCCATACACGCGCAGGTAAAACTTTTGACTCCCGTATAGATCCCGCCCGTCGTCACTGGCAGTGTGCACGCCGGATTTCTATTTTATAATATAGACGGACGACGCAATTGCGTTTACGTATACGAAGTCCGGGACGGCGTAAGGTTACACGGGACCGAGGCTCGACACGTTTTATTAAAACTCGCGTGTTACTGTGATCAAAATCGAAGTCACCCCTATGCACAGTGTCCATCGTCTGCACAGGTTCAACACTTTTATCAATCGCTTCCTTCAAATATTTTACCACCCAACCAAACACATTCGCCACAGTCTTCGAACCCATCTCCGAAATCGGTATATTATTCTGTGAGACAACAAACATCTCCGCAGTCTGCAGTTCATGCTCCATCTCCAAGTATACAATAAATTTACACAACAATCGCCAATCTATTTTCAGAAACAGAGTCTTCTTTATCGTCATATTAATAAGCTTTTGCCAAACAGCAAATTGGAACGAAATGCTTAAGAAAAAATCCAATGTAAATGTAAAACAATTATTTAAATTACTTAATTTCGGTTAAAATATAATAAAATAAAAATGTTTGGCCTATGTTTTTTTATATTATATTATTTCTGTTATACAAGTTTTTTTATACAATACATTTAGTCATTTTAGAGATTGATTAGGTATTAATTTGAAATAAAATGTTCATGTTTATCTTGACATAATCGTTTAGTACTTCCACTATTCCCTGACAAACCTCTGGAATAATTCTCGATATAATTTGTTTTGATATTTTAAAAACGTAAAATATACTGGAATATGAGTTTCCAGTGGCCAAGTAATGTAAAGTGATAACTAATCTTTCTGTTGTTGGAGTAGCTTTTCGAAACTGTGTATCTTGTTTTTCAACAATTGGAGTTATCATTTCAAGTAATTCATTGAAAGTTTGAAAAGACATTATACAAACATTTTGAAAATGTGTTTCATCTTCTTTCCGCAGATCACTGAGTAAATCACTACCATCATAAATATTTCTACTTTTAAACAACGATTTCATCCATCAACGCCGATGTCGTGGGTTTTTTATTCTTTTTCTTTAAAAGTGAATGTAAATTTATATAAAGTTTGCACTCGCGAGCAATAAATCGTCTTCGTCACTTGACATTGTTGTACACATTTGTAAACATAAAAAGAAAATATTGATAATATTCAATTTAGGCTCCTCGGGAAGATACCAAGACACTAAAGATTAGCTATTGAGATAAAACAATATCGAAAAATAAAACACATATGACCGACCACAAACGAATACTCTTCGTTGGAATTCGTTGCCATTCTCTATACAGTGTGGACAAGGTTTTATGCGAATCCGTTAATTCTATTGTTTATTAGGTTTGCCTGGATAATGCCTACGTGTAATTACCGCACGTAAGACAGTGGCGTAGCTACCGCATGGGCAGCACAGGCAGTTGCCCCGGGGCGTCAAATTCTTTGGGACATTTATATGTCTAATAGAGGCGCTAGTGATTGTTAAGTATTTGGTTGACAAAAAAAAAAAAAAAATATGGTTAAAATTGAATCAATATAAAACGTGCATGTGAAACAGGCGCAATAGCTTGTTGTTCGCGCCAATTTAATCGACTGCGCTTTATGTGTCAACCGCAGCAACAATCTGAAAATGCTGATAGAATATGCTGAAAGAGCGAAGACTAATGTCTAATGTCATTTTGATACCCTAATTGATGTTTTTGTCGAAGAAAAAGCAAGAAAAAAAATGTCGATTTGTTTATTAATGGTACTTGTTTTGTAATTAATATTTGGCAAATTTCATTTTTATTGTTAAGTATAAAGTAAGGTGAGTATATCATAAAAGTGTATTAGATTTAGATATAAATATAAAGTACGAATATATACCTATGTACTCGTACGATGGTAATGTAAATTTATCCAATTTAGGTTTAAAACAACATTTTTTTTTTTTTGTATTAATGATAACTATTTTTATCGAAAAAAAAAAAAAATAATAATAATTAAAAAAAAGGTCAAAGAGTTGAATTTCTATTTTATATTATAGGGGTGAAAAAATCTTTTGCTTAAATGTGTGGCTACGCCACTGCGTGTAAGAATGTGGCCTGCCGCGTATTATGCGTCCTGATTGATCGATCCGTTATCTGTTAGTATATAGTTAATTATATATAATCCACTGTACACCGTTGGTGTAGTTTTTTTTTTTTTTTTTTTTACGAACGAGTGTCGGCCGATACCATATTTAAGGCTGGTCGGGCGTCCGTGTAGACCAGTGGTTCCCAACCGGGGGGGAAATTTCTGTACTGGTTGGGGGGGAATTTAGTGATGACGAAATAACAAGAAATATTTTATTTATAAAATTAAAAACAATAAATTAGTTTTCGGACGGTCGCCTATTGATAACAATTTTAGGAGTATTTTATAATGATTGACCTATGTAGGTAATGTAATATTAAAAGGTACAACATTATTATATAATCTAATCTAATATTTATTCAACTATTCTATTTTCGGGCTATCTGTCGGCCTCCGATAACGGATAATGGAATCCAAATATACGTAATATGACATGACTTCACGTTTACACGACAGTTGAGCCGTACTATTACTACCGGCGATACGTACGTACGTAAAATGTGTTCGAAAAAACGAAAGTACGATGAAAGTTATGTTCAATATGGATTTACATCCATCAATATTAATGGAGAAGAGAAACCTCAGTGTGTTATTTGCAATAAAGTTCTATCAAATGATTCTATGAAACCTACAAAATTAAAACAGCATTTAGAAAACGTTCATCCTCAACATAAAACTAAGGATAAAAGTTTTTTTGAACGTAATATGAATATGTTAAAAAAAATGAAACAAGGTGCGACTGGAGTTTTTCAAGAGACCAATCACAAAATTACTGAAGCTTCATATGTTGTTGCTTTAGAAATAGCAAAACAAAAAAAACCACATACAATCGGTGAAACTTCAATCAAACCCTGTGCCCTTAAAATGGTAGAAATTGTGTTGGGAAATGGATTAGAAAAAAAGCTTGCTTCAATTCCATTATCAGACAACACCATTCAACGACGAATTGACGACATGGCAATTGATATCAAAAATCAAGTAATCCAAGAGATTAAATCTGCTGCCTTTGGCCTATTTTCAATTCAACTTGATGAATCAACAGACGTAGCGTCATGTGCCCAATTACTGGTATTTGCAAGATATGTTCATTCTGGTGTCTTTAAAGAAGAATTTCTTTTTTGTTCTCCTTTTGCAACCACCACGAAGGTCACAGATATTTTGGAAAAAGTTGCATCATTTTTTGAAACAGAAAATCTGTCATGGAATAAACTCTGTGGATGTTGTACAGATGGAGCACCAGCTATGATGGGTTCAAGATCTGGATTTCAAGTACATGTGAAAAATCGGTCTCCAAATGTAAAAGGTTCTCATTGCATGATACATCGTCAAGCTTTAGCTTCAAAAACTCTCCCTGTTTCATTTGCTACAGTTTTAGATCAGATAATAAAAATTGTGAATTTTATTAAAGGAAGTGCCCAGAATTCGCGACTCTTTAAAGAGTTATGTACTGATATGGATGCCGATCATAATATGCTTATTTTTCATACAAATGTTCGATGGCTATCAAAAGGAAATGTAACAAAACGAGTGTTTGAGCTCAGAGAAGAACTCAAATTATTTTTCGAAGAAAATAAAAAAACTGAATTTTGCAATTGGTTAAATAACAAAGACTGGATTACACGTCTTGCATATTTAGTTGATATATTTGAGCATCTTAATAAACTCAATTTACAAATGCAAGGAAAAAGTACAAATATAATCAAATACGTAGATTATTTAAGCGCTTTCAAAAACAAAATACAAAATTGGAAAAGAAAAATCAAACTAAGCAGGTGTTCAATGTTTGAAGAACTTTCTTCACTTTTTACCACCGATAATGACGATGAAACAGTGCCTGAATCAATTAGGACTGAAATTGTTCAACATTTAACTGCCCTAGAGGACGAATTTGAACGATACTTTCCAGAAATCAACGGAGATGAGTTGGACTTAGTGAGAAACCCATTCAGACTGCAAGTTGAAAATAATTCCCGATGAATATCAAGATGAATTTTTGGAGCTTAAGACGGATTCAAGTGCAAAAGACATATTTGATGAAAACTCTTTAACGGAATTTTGGCCATTAATGATCAACTCTTATCCAAAAGTGACAGAAAAAGCTCTCCGTGCATTAATCCCATTTGTATCTACGTATCTTTGTGAATCTGGGTTTTCCACACTTTTGCAAATAAAAAGCAAACAAAGAAATCGATTGGATGTGGAAAATGATATGCGTTGCGCGTTGTCAAAAATATCTCCAAGGATTTTGGACTTGGTGAGGAAAAAACAATCCCAAATTTCTCATTAAATTTTTTCTAGCTTTCTCCAAAATTGTATTTAAAAATATAAAAATAATATTATTAAGACATTAAGATTAAGTTAATTTATATTTTGTTTTTAGAATTATGAAAAAATATATGTCATTAGTTAATAAAAAATAATTATTTCGTATCATTAAAACAAAAAAAGGTCTTTTTAATTCTAATTTAGGGGGGGGGGCATAGGATTTTTGAAAATTTACAAGGGGTGCATAGAATAAAAAAGCTTGGGAACCACTGGTGTAGACCAACTATCGTAATTCGCGACATGAACACAATATAACCGTAGTGATAGTAATGAATCGTCGGGGTGTTAATTTGCCGATAGAAACCGTATTACCGTCGTGTAAAACGCAGCTTTATATACGAGGTCTGTTCAATAAGTACCAGGACAAATGTTATTACGGCTAATCTACACGCGATAACGTTTCAAAATTGTAAATAGACGTATTCCCCGCGAATTAGTGGATATTTTAAACAAAACCCGACATCGCTATCCTATCTCAGTATAATATTACACGTGGTTACATACAGTCAGTTTGTTTCGTTCGCCGTTTTCGACATGTCCGAAATTAACGAACAGCGCGTGTGTGCGTCAAGTTTTGCTTGAAACTTTGTCAAAATGATGCAACGGAAATGATTAAAACCGCTTTTGCGGATGAAAATTCATTAAGTGGTTCCGTGACATTCGAGTGTTTTAAACGTTTCGAGGACAGTCGGCGGTCAACTGAAGACGAGCCACGTTCCGGAAGATCGTCGACGTCATCCAGAAACGATGGTGTGGCGACAATTTGCGAAAAAAATGCGAAATGGCCGCCGATTAACCGTCCGTGAGTTAACAAAGCGAACCTCGATTGCGTCTTGCCGTGCAATTATACAGGAAAACGTACAGACGAGAAGGGTCGCGCTGCCCAATTCGTTCCGCGATTGTCCACCACGACAATGCACCTCTGGCACATTTAGCGCTGTCGATCCGTGTATTTTTGGCCGATAAAAAAATTGCTGTAGACCCGCGGACTCTGGCTATTCTCCGGATCAGGCGCCACGTGGTTTTTTTTTTCTGTTCCCAAGACTGAAATCCGCGCTTAAAGGACAACGATTTCAAGACGTAGAGGAAATTAAAGCGAACGCGGCAACAGGACGCGTAGCATTGGAACGGTTCCAAAGGACTTTTGAAAAACGGCAAGGTCGTCCGGAGGAGAGTATTTCGAAGGAGATATCTTAAAAAAAATAGTTGCGCAACTTGATTTATTGTAATTATAAAAAAATAACACCCCGGTACATTTTCGAACAGACCTCGTACAGTGTATATTAAATATTATTATGATATACGGTACGCGTTACGTATAATAATAATAACGTTGTGCCGGTGATTAGTGTACGCAAAATGGCGGCGGTCCGCGTTCAATGGCGGCGATAAACCGAGCAGGGTCACTCGTTTACCGGGCGCTGTGCGCACAGATAACGCCAAACGATAACATTAAATAAATATGATCTTGTATAGCTTTGACGTGTCCGAATTCGCAGCTGATTCAATTACTCGCGTCATCGCGATAATAATAATTCGCCGGCGCGCCGCCCGAGCATTTCGGTTAATTACGGACGAGCGAACAAACTATAAGAGGCACCGCCGCCGCCGTAAGCAAATAATACGATTAGTGTTGTAGTCGCGGAGATTGCACGCCCATAAACCATTTTACATTTCCGGTCCGTCCGTGAATTGCTCATACTTATACATTATATACGTGCATACAGGGCGCGGCAGTGCCGACTGACGAGTTTTGATGGGCTATAAATAACCAACGGTAAAACTTAGAGAAAAGGGTTTCCTTTTTTATTTCAATCACTATTCAATCCCATTTTTAAAAATTATTTTTTGAAAATTATATCTCCACGATGGCGGCCGTCAGCATCGATACACTGTTGTAGACGATCTCTGAAGCTCTCATATGATTTTCGGCACATTTCGACTGGCACATGGCCTCGACTTCCACGGTGATTTTCTGTTTAATTTCTTCTATGGTATGTGGGCGAGGTTTAAAAACCTTATCCTTAAGGTAGCCCCAGAGGAAAAAATCACACATTCTTAAATCTGGGGACCGTGTTGGCCAGCCTATGTCTCCTCTCAGAGAGACCTACCGCCCAGGAAACATTTGTCGCAAGACAGCAAGTGAAATTCTAGCTGTGTGCGCTCCGTCTTGCTGAAACCATACATCTCCCAAATCATGTTCTTCAGCCATTTCCTCCAACCTATGCTGCAGATAAGTTTCCAACATCACAACATAACGAGCGGACGTGACAGTGACGGTACTGTTCTCGTCCTCAAAAAAATCGGGGCCGATCACCCCAAATAGGGACACAGCACACCACACTGTCACTTTAGGAGAGTGGAGTGGCCTTTTGCGGAGCTGCCGAGGGTTATTTGTAGCCCAGTATCGACAATTTTGTTTATTTACAGTTCCAGAAAGATGAAAATGGGCCTCATCGCTACAAAAAAAAGTTGATATCGGAGGAATTTGCAGAAGAATTTGCTGACATTAATTTATAGGGATGGAATGATAAATCTTCGTGAACAATTCTCCTCGAAGAACGGTCTGAGATTACCAAAGCTACAGCATGTTTCCGGGCTGAGTGTCTTGGTGACTGCTCAATTGACTCTCTAATGAACTGCACATTTTTGGGGATTCTGACTGTTCAGGGTGCTCCGTGTCCAAGTCTGCTTAGGGTACTTTCAGTTTCTTCCAAATGCCGTATCCACAATTTGATAGTGTTGGCAGAAGGAACAGATTCAGCACGTGTAATGCCGACGTGTATACGAAAAGCCCTTTGTGTAGCGATCACAAAATGATTATTTTCGTAATACGCACGCACGACAAAACCACGAAGTACACCTGTCCAGACCATGATTACGAATAAAAACGGCATTACCGTACAATTCAAAATACACCACTTATTAAGAAGGCCTGCTCTTATCTTATCACAGGCTAATGACCTCATTTAACTCGTCAGTCGGCTCAGCCACACCCTGTATATAACTCTACCACCGCGATACAGTGGTGATGGGTGGCAGATTTTATATATATATATATATATTTAATCGCGGACCGGCGATTATCTTTTATATAATATAATACAGTAAGTTCCCCGTTAAAACGGAAAATCCCTTTATAACGAATGTCATAGAAGTCCCTTACCGAATAGCAATGAAAGCAATGTTTAAATGAATCTCAATATAGTGAAACGATTGATTTTTTTGGAAAAATCCCGATACAACGAACTATTTGCACAGGTAAAAAATCGATATGTATTCTCCCTTCTCAAATCAATCTAAAGGCAACATGCGGTATACGGTTTTATGAAATTATCAACCCATTATTAGATTGTCATTATGCATGACCGTGTTATCGTTAACGCGATAACGTAACCAGCGGGTGACAAATATCCAAAGAAAACGCAATGGAAGCTATCGCGAATGGATATGCGGAGCTTGGGATGATATCAGTCAATCGATAATAACTTACTGTTGGAAACATGCAACCGCCACCAAAGACGCCAGAAGTGGGCGAATATGATGAATCAAATACGCACGACATCCAACAATCTGAGCTAGAGCAAATTTGGATCATT
This sequence comes from Tuberolachnus salignus, assembly GCA_956483605.1. Lineage (NCBI taxonomy): Eukaryota > Metazoa > Arthropoda > Insecta > Hemiptera > Aphididae > Tuberolachnus > Tuberolachnus salignus. The sequence continues at coordinate 36,546,107 of OY101432.1, forward strand.
GCGTAAAAGAAAACGTCGTTTCCCGACGACGTGAATTTAGAAGATTATCACAGTGCAAGATGACAACGTTCCGACATATCACGGACTAACCGAAGTGCACAACATTCAATCCATTAAAGACAGCAAGGATGAGGCCACCGATGAAAGTAGTGAAGATGAAGAAGCTGTGATGCGAGACGATGTGCGCAATCAATACCTTCAGAAACCTTATCAAGTTCGGAAGTAATGCGAACATTCATTACATCACAAAGCGATGTACCAAACTTCATCTTTACAAACATTCATAAACTACAAAATTATTTACTTTCTATTAAAACCTGCAAACCTTGTTCAAAAGAAAATTGTCGATTATCTATAATAAAGTTATTTTTTTTTTTCGCAAATTATTTACATATTTCTATTTGAATAACATAATAATTTAAAATTTTTTTTTGAGGTTAAAAAACCTAACCTAACGATAGTTAGGTGGGTTGTTACCACTCCCCTCCTCCTCCGAAATGTTTTTTAAAAGTCGAAATTAAAGTAATATGTTATTGTACACTATACATTTTTTTTAATTGTTATATGTATAATTATGTATAACCCCCTCGAAAATAACTAATCTTAGTTGCGCCACTGACAATGGGTGTAAGCGTATTGTGGTCTATATAACACAGTTGTTTATCAAAATCAACAAATGTATATTTAATAGAAACGTTAAAAAATTGACGGTTTTGATAGTATTAAGATACCAATATTGCAATTATTAAATCAACCACCTGTTGGCCCTATGTTAACAATAACAGTTTAGTGGTTTTAATATCGATTTTCCATTAATTTTCCATAAACGTGTTTTTGTTTTGTGTACGATTTAAGACACATTATATTTCATTTATAGTGTCTAAATTGTGAAATATGGATTCTTTTTTTTTCCTTTTATTAATTTCATCTCATTACCGTATAATTATATTTTATAAATACAATTTTAAATTTCGTCAATAGATAAATCCGTATCGAAAAATGTGTATTTCATTTGAGAACAGAAGTAACAAGTGGGGACGCACACAGTTCAAAAAGCGATAGTAATTCAAATATGTAAAAACAGGATAATTTCCTCCTTGAAATTCGACTATAAATGTACAATGGTGAAAGAAATTTTATTTTTAAGTCTCCATAACCCCACTCGCTCTTCTTTTATTTTTCCAATTCGGGTGCCGAGCGTATCGAAACGTTTATATATAGTTTAACTTACACGGATGATTCCGAAGTAAATCGCTCGGAAAATCGGCGTTAAGACTTTTTTCGGTCCGTCGCTCCGATACATTTTTAACCACCCTCCCTTGGAGAGTCCGGATTAGGTTATCAAACAGTGTTTTACACGTGTACTTAGGTCTAGGTGCATGTGCGCACTTAACGACCGGAATAATATGCACGCGGGCGATTTGTGAAGACTTGTGTAAAAAAAATGAAAAAAATATATATATATTATTGTAAAGACATGACCAGGAATAGAGTAACGATTTCCAGTCGATTTTTGGCGAATAAAGTAATTAATGTAATAATGTAATAATGTAATAATGTTTTTCATTTTTTTTTTTTTTTTCTACGGTTTAAACGATCTCCCAATAAAAAAAACAACGCAACGGGAACTTAAATTATCAAGATAGAAATAAATGAACAAGTAAGATCGTAATAATTGATAAGGAAAAAAATAACCAATATTGACAAAGTTATGAGCAGCGGAACGTAAATGCGTATAAAATATTTTCAAGCGAATTTCTGGGTGATGATTTATCAACATTATGTAAACTTTTACGTACCCGCGGCTAATAACTTTGTCAATATTGATTATTTTTTCTTATCAACTGTAGGGACCTTATTTGTTTCTTATCTCATCTATTGTTCGGCGGTCTTTTAAACTGTAAACGAAAATAAAATACATAATGCGGAAAATATGATTATACACGAAAATAAATAAATACATTTCGGTCCACAAACAAAATCGAAAATAACAGAAACAGTTGTTGCGTAAATATTCCCGGTTATTCCTCGTTATTACGAAAACTGCTGGGAAAATCGAAAAAAATTACGCACCGTCTAGACAAAATTTGCTATACCAGAAACAATCGGTTCCGGGAGTCAATGGTCGGAGCAAGTTTTGAGTAGAAAAGTCGGTCGCAGACGGAAAAAAAAAAAAAATTAAAAAAAACGCATGCCGTAATATAATTAAAATCGACGAATTTTTCGTTTCGCTCGGAATCTAAAAAAAAAAAAATTAAAAAAAAAATATCGTTAAAAAATAAAATAATTATAATTAGAGCTTGGATTTCAATGCATAATAAATAGCAAAATAATGTTACAACTGCTTGAAAAATGCAAAAAAAAAAGAAGCATATTTATTTATAAAAAAAAAAATGACCAAAAATTAACTGAAATTATAATATTAAATAAAACAAATAGAAAAAACTAGTATTATAAAACTTTCGAATTTAATAACATACTAATAATCAGCGACTCACTAAGCACTAAAGTAGCACTCAAAAATCCCATCTACAAAGTATGAAATCACTCAAAAATTCTAGCCACTCTTACCGCAAATAAAGAAAAACATAGAATTCATGTGGGTACCGTCCCATATCGGTATAGCTGGAAACGAAAATAGCAGATAAATTTGCCGATCTCGCGACAAAAACCATTCCAAATCCAACCATAAATAACATTTCCTCAAACGACATTACAATCTTTATCCACAAAAAAAAAAAAAAAAAAAAACAATCACGAAACCTGGCTAAACCATTGGAACTCAATACCAACAATAAACAAACTGAAAAACATACATGCCCTAACTGTAAAACACATAATTGAGGAATGCACAAAATAAAATAATGCAATACGTATGGACATCAAACATGCCGAGAGCAGCATAGAAGAGCACGCGACGAAGATTATCAAATTCATATTAATATTATAAACGAACTGTTCTTTTGTGAAACTCGCCTTATATAACACTTAAATGAGCACAATGTGTAATATTATGTGACATACCCATATGTCAGGCTAATAACCATTGCACCAACGAAGGAAGGCTAAACTTGTAAATAAAATAAAAAAACTGTATTAAATTCAAAATAGAATTAACGGATTAATTGATTTAGTCTGTTGTAAAACTTCCACGGCAATCGCCGGCGACCAGACAAAAAATTATCATATGCATAGAACCATCCCTACGGAAGTGATTGGTGCATATTTAATAATGCATGCCGTTTCGTTTGAATGAAACCCATGGAAATTAATATTCGATGAAACACCGCACACGAGTGTGTTGTTAGTGTCTGGTAATTGTTTCCAGCGTTCGTTTTCTGACTGAACGCGGTTTAATTTAACCGGAATTGCGGTTGCAATACCTCCCCGTTTAGTTTCATCCGAATTATTTTCTGCTGTTTAGACAATATTTATACGTTTTGTCGTAAAAGCATTTTTTTTTTTTTTTTTTTTTCCATTAAAAAAAAAACCACGAACTCTAGTTGATTTATTGATTTATTTACAATCGGAACGGAATTGAAACGAATTCATGTATAAAAATTACGTTTCTATCTCGTATAGAAAAAAACTAAGCATATGGCTTTGAAATCCGAACCCTAATTGTATTATTATAGTGTATATACCGAAGATTCTCCCGGGCCCGTCCCGTTATTAATGTGCGCGTCGTATGGCGGTTACCGCGGTATAGCGAACACGGAAAATATTCTCGTATTCATTATTATTATTATTATTATGTACGATTATGTTATTAATTTATTGCGTGTATAGAGGAGAGGCGATACGGGCCGATACGGTGTTAAAATATAATATTACGGTGTAGATTTTACGACGGGGTAAGGCGCGTGTTGTCGCGTCGCCGTACGGAATAACGCCCCGGCGTTATACAATTTAATCGCGATGTTTTTCGGGGGTGGTGGTGGTCTGTCTAATTGATAATCTGTGTCGGCCCGGGTTTCTTTTATAATATATTATTATCGTGTAATTATTACGGTGTACGCCGCGTATGCGTGCGCGCGCCACAAGAGGATTTCGCGTTTCGCGTTCGACGCGATTATAGTTTTAGCCGGCGGCGTATTTATTGGCAGACGCGCGCCGGCCGGGTGGGCCGGCCGGAAGTTTCCGCCCTCTCGCGTCCACCGTACGGCGGTCGGGCCACGTTTTAAAATCCGTCCGTTCGGATATCCGTAATCCGAATGTATGCGCGTACCTGTATATTTACTATTCCGGTTTCTATCTTTGTTAATCGATTATTCATAAATGCAATCGAGAATATTTTGATGCTAGTAATAGTAAAATCCACAAAAACCGTTTTAATGACTAACAAACAAATATATATATTTTTTATTTATAAAGAATATTTACAATCTGTGTTTGAATATCAATTAATAAATAAATTTGATAATTTATGTACAATTTCGACTTTGAATAATGTGAGGAGGCAGGCCAACCAGTGATGGAACTCAACATTTAGATGAGTAGATCTCTGCAATATTTTCTCTTAAGCCGATGGGTGAGATTTATGGGTTTTAGGATTTGCGATACTAATGGGTTAGTATGGGAAGGTAGATTAGAATAAAAAGATCTGTAATGTTTGGTGGCTAATAATCGTTCGACTGTATCGATTTTTAGGTCAGAGTGCAGTGTAAAGTTGGATACGAACCAAGGTGCGGAAAACATATATTAAGCATACTTAACCGTGATCACTACTTTTCACGTAGCGTGTGCATTTGTGTATTGAGTAACTCTTTTTACGGTTACGACGTCCTTAAATATATATATATATATAATATACAGTAGAAGCCGCTTATTAGAAACACTTTGGGACCAAGGTGAAATGTGTCAATTAACCGATTGTTTCTAATAAGCGATTGGTATGATTTGTACTAAAAAAAAAAAAAAAATGAAAAATATATTTCTGTTAACATGTATATGTATTTAAACCATCCTTCCGTCGCAACAAATTTGTCTTTCCCCATTTTCTTTGCCAAGTCTTCTGCTTTTTGACGTAAAAGTGGACCATTAATACGGGCATCTTTTTTTTCTCACTTGTAAAAACCATTCCTTTAACGCTTTGTCTACAACTTCTTCTTTTCCAGCTCTTTTTCTTTTCCGACTATTAGTTTCATTTTCCATTGTTGCGCGTTCAATATTCGAACGATCTTTTAAAATCCTATTTAATGTGGAATGAGAAACGTTTAAACGAGCTGCGGCATCACGTAAACTAATTTTTGGAAGCACATCGTATGACTCTAATAACTCGCACTTCTGTTTCGAACTTAAATCTTGGCGTTTAGACATTTTTAGATTTTTAGAAAAACGAAACACTATTCACCTTCACGTACGCACGCTGAAACTGAACTACAAACGATACGCCCAGGGAAGAACATTCTTATATAGGTACTGTACTTACGATAAAGTACAGTAAAAATAAACGTAACGACAGCAAAGATAAGATTATAGTATATTGGTTATCGCCAAATAACCGGAATTCTTTATAAATAATCGAAATAATTGTTTCAAATAACCGATGTGATGTTTGAATAATCCGATTTATTTTCAATGTTCTAATATACGGCCGGTCCGTCCCGGGACATTTTGTTTGAATAATGCGATTGTATCAATTATCCGTGTTTCTAATAAGCGGCATCTACTGTATATATATAAATTGTTTATGATTAGGTGTTACCACTATTTAGTTAGTATTTCACTTGGTGAAGTAAATGATTACCTACAATCGCTAGCTTTTACTTTCGGGTTAGTGTCAGCTCGACGTATGGGCAGACCATTGGTATCGTACCTTACCATTTGTACGAACCGCGGTTTGCCCAGTCTCAGTCAACCTTAAGTCACTTTAGTGTTTATAAGTGTTCTTTATCGTCTTCAAACCTTTTTCCGTTCAACATCCACTGAGCAGCCGTCAGTCAACGGTGACTTCGCCGTTACATAGTTCTGAGCCGTACTACCCAGTCCGGCTCACTACATCCCCAACCCCGGAACGATGATCGAATACCTCAAATTTTAAACGTCTCAACAATACAGTTTTTAGTTTTTATATCGATTTTTAAATTACATAATTGGTAGAATAGAACAAAATATTTTACACATTTGGTCGAAGTATTCGGGGGTTTGATTTCTTTAATTTTCGTTTTTTTTTTTTTTATATATATATAACTATTTATTAACTTTTAATAAAAGCAGCGTACGGTAATATTGGTGTTTTCGACAATGCCAGTCGACATACGGGCTATTGCTGTATTCATTGACAAAAATGTATCTACTATTGTTCAGATAGTTTTACCAAGACTTACGAAACATCAGCGAAATCGTATTCAAGTATTCAATCTAATACACCAGAAGATTAATTCAGAATTTTGATATTTATACCTTTTTTTTTTTTTTTTTTTTTGGACATATTTATACCTGCAATTAAGTATAGATTTATCGAACATAAAACCACACAAATGAAGTTTTTGTAGTCTATTGTCAGAAATTACTATTTCCAGTACTAATGCCATTTATAAATCGATTCATCATTATGATATTGATTTAATTGATCATAAGAAAGAATAAATTCCAATTTCGGAGTTGAAACTTTGAATACGAAAAGTTAATACACTGCCTACAAAACCCGAAAACGTAATGGAAGCTCTTTCAATATGTAATGATATGTACCCAAATATCTTAAAGGGCCAGGTTATCACATTGTCTGTTTTAGCTGCAACTACCGATTGATATTTCTCGCCATTAAACCGTATAAACCTACACACCTAAGGAACTCAATACCTGAGGTAAATATTTGTCAATCGCCCAAAAAATATAATTCTTAAATAAACGTTCTAAATTTTGAAGTGTATTTTGTTTCGGAAATGACGTAATGGCCTAGCCGTGTTATTCATTCATCGAAATTTAGATATTCAGACCGATAAATTGGCGAATAAAAAAATAAAACTAAAGTATATAATATAATGTGTAATTCTTTAATTTGAATTCTTAAATAATTATTTAATATAAAAACAGATTAAAATTGAGCTAAATGCATTTTATATTGATTTATACTGAGTTATTTCATTATTAGCCCCCCCCCCCCAAAAAAAAAAATAAATAAAAAGTTTGTAAATACGTCATTGGTTTTAGTATAGCCGTCTATAATTATTCGATATTCGTGTATTATAATAATAATAATCGGTTTTTTATCCGGCGTTGTCGACTTATCCGGATACGTTTTTAATTATCTTGTATCTTATATCTAGATAAATAATGCCAAGTTATAATGCCTAGATAATTCGTTCTGTACAGATATACCTTTTTCAAGGCGTGTATACGAGTCAAATTACGAAAATTAAATATTATATAAATTACATTCATATCCCGATTTCGAAGCTGAAATTGATTTATATCAATTTCAGCTTCGAAAAGCTGAAATTGGTGTAAAAAAGGTGTAATATTATTACACCTTTTTTTTTTTTTAAATAACATCTAATAAAATTTTTAAACGTTATCATTATTTTCGATAAATTAATCTGTTATTATTTTATCTAGATAAATTAGGGTTATTTTTTTTTTTTATCTATTATCTTGATAATGTTTGTTGTTTTTGTAATAATATGATTTAATTTTTTTTTTTTTTTAGAGCATATTTTAGTGCAAATCGTACGATTTTTAAAGAATTATTATATTGCATATTTAAGCATTTTTTAGTGCTAAAAAAAAAAAAAAAATAGGGCGAGGATTTTACTGTCAGACAAAAATGTTTGCACTTATAAGTAGTCCGATTTTAAAAATGAAAATATGTCTAAATTCATCGACAAGTTAACTTTCCATCGGTTGAAACAGTTTTATCAAATTTATAAACATTTTTGCACAGATTTGTCAATTTCCAATGATAAATAAAAAAATGTTCATATTAAAAGTATACTTGGACAGTAAATTTGTAAGTAAATTTGTTAATAAACTCATAGATTTTTCCATTTTTAAAATCGTATCACAATGAGTACCTGGGTATTGTATCAGGCGTTTTGACGAAAATCGCATAAAGTTTGCAGGGGCCTTAAAGCAAAAATATGAATAAAACAAACTTTTCGAGAAAGACCGATAAATAACAATTGGAACAATGATAAAAGGAAAAGTTGTATTATTTTGATTAGAACTATTTTTTATATATATATATATATATTTAGTTTAACGTAGATATTTATTTCGGTTATCCGCTAAAGACAAAAAAAAAAAAAGCAAAACATTGTTTTTGCGTTATAATATTTGGATTATTGAATTACGAGCGTTTAAAAATGATTCTGTTCGGTGCCGGCGACGGTTCGGGACTCGTTTCGCAAACAACGGCACCACCGTAATAAAAACGCATTTTCTCGCGCGTCGGGGTGGGATCGTAAGAAATATTTTTTTCTCCGTAGAAAATCGTATAAAGTACGCCGCACTGCGAATACACTCGCCGGACCCCGGGCATCGAAATCCGAAAACGCCCAGTAGCTTGGCGCGCGGGAGGACGGGTGCTAAAACATTGTTAGTATACAAGGCACTGGGCACGCGTGTAATTCAATAACGAAGTTTTCGTATTTGTAAGTATATAGAATATTTTCATTGTGAAATCGACTTTTTATTATTTATTGTACCCGTCAAATTAAAATTCGAAATTATGCAATAACTTTGTTGTACATATATATATATATATATATATATTTAACGGGAGTTGTTATACATAATTGCGTTTAATACCATCTCTTTACAATTTAATTTAATTTCAAAGTTTTCCCGTTTAAGTGGCTGCTTATACAAGTTGTAATTAATTAATTATGATTAATTTAAACCGAATAATTTCAAAGTCTCCCGTCAGTTTCTAATCAATTATGATACACACATACATATATATATATAACTTTATTAAAAAAATACACTGCAGTTTTCGCCGAACGGTGAATAAATAACAAACGTTTCCACGCGACGACGACACGATTGGATTCCACTAATTCAAAACTTAAATTCAACTCGGCGTATACTATTTATTTTAAAAAACCATTTACGATTTAACGAGGTTTTTCTTTTTTTTTAATTAAATCACAATCAGTTGTCACAAACGGTTTTCAGTCATCCGACGCACAGCGATAATACAAAATTATTATATATATACACACACTGCCGTCCATATACTCGTATAAGTTTTATATTTTATTTTGTTTAACACTTTAGTTGAAACGTTTTTAAATTGAAATTGTTATTTTGAAAAAAAAAAACAGTTGGGAAGTTGCGAAGTTACTTTATAGAGTCCCGTCTATATACAATAGAAATTGGGCATTCGATTTACATTTGTACGCAACGATAAATCAATGCTAACGGAAAACGATTCTGAGCGGAATTCGATCAATCGTGTTTTGAATTTTTACGATTTTCATCGAAATGTACACTTTAAACGCGTATAAAACGTTTTTTTTTTTTTTTTTTAACCGTAATAAGTACAACTTATGACGAATCTCGTGTAAATTCGTCAAGAATTTCTGCGCGGCCAAAACGATATTGGCCACAAAAACCAAATTAAAACTAAAAAAAAAAAACTCGACGGTTTCGATTACCTATAAATCGTTACGAAAATCGACATTTGTCCTCGTCTAGACAGGGCTAATATTAATTTTCTATCAACATTTTTGGTCTCTATAATTATTTTTAACCGAATTACAGCATTTTTAAGAAGAAGAAAAAAAATCGAAAATAACGAAACGGCATTATTGCCGTAAATTTTCTCTTTTATCCTACGTTTTTTTCCCCGGGATTTCCCAACTATTAAGAATACTACAAGAAAAATGAAAAAAAAAATGACCTCCTCTCAATGCACCAAATGCATCCAAAATGCTTTCAGAAAACGTGCAACACTTGACAGTCGGACCACGTTTTCTGGTACAAAAATTGTTTGCAGGCAGAAAAAAGACTTTACCCAACCTTACAAAAAAAAAAAAAAAAAAAAAACCCCACACACATATTACCATAGGAAAACCAATACGTTCATCGCTTCGCTGAGAATTAAAAAAATTAAAATGTTCGCAAATATGTTGCGTTCGGATTTATGCTGGCGTTTACGAGTCGTTTTGTGCCGGGGACACGATTTTCCACGGTTTTTTTTTTACGGCGAATAATTTTTTAAACTGGCACGAAACTTCCGGCGCGCGCACGATGAAATTTCTTATACGTTTATTATTATTATTATTATTATTATACGCGTAATATTTTATATTTTCAACGTTTCTCGTGGGAAATCGAATACAATAAATACCTACGAGTATGTTTTAATCTCGAACGCGCGCATAATACGTTCAATTGTCTTTTAAGCAAACGCAAACACCGCGCGTGCGAATCGTCGGAACGGTATATAATATAGAGCACAGACTTTGAGAAATACTACAAAAAAAATAAAATAAAACGGTTAAATAAAGCAATAAATCTCCGAAAAATCGTCTGAAAAAGATAAAAAAAAAATACACTGAAATATAAATGTAAAAAAAAAAAATAATAATAAAAATATAATATCCGTATGAAAATTTGGTCGAATGTATTTATTATTCTCCGGCGAAAATAGCGTTAACGTTATTACTATTTATTTATTCGTCGTAAATGTTTTGTTAACTAATTTTTGAGATATTAATCAATAGATAATAATGTATTGTATTTATCAAGTGTGTATTGTGTTCCGGAACAATTTGTCGGGGATATTGTTTTGTCCGGTGATATGCTTTGTTGCGTTTTGTAATCTTTTTTTTTTTTTTTTTTTAAACGTCTAGAAATAATTTTTAACCCATTTACGCGAATATTACTTGATCATGGCCTATTAATGAACGTACAGTTAATAAACTGCGATCGAATAGGGAATCGAATATGGGTCACAGCGGGTCCGTTTTAATTTTCCTACGCGTTTTAGCCGACCGTATCCGTTTAACGGGGGCCCGTTGGACGCGCGTCTCCTTTTCATTTGTACGACTGTTAGCTATTATTGTTATCGGGCGAATTAAAATTACGCCGATCTCTGGTTTTGTGGCGAAATAATTAAATTAAAAAAAAAAAAAAAACCAAAAAAACCACGTCAAAATATCGAGAAACGTTACGTATAAACGAACGAAATTCGTTCGTACCCCGTCGAGGGTTTTCGATTATCCGTGTTTTTGACCGCGTTTTCCAAGACCGAAAAGCCTTAATAATCTATAATTCGTATTTATTTATTTGCTCTCGGTTTAACAATGCGGATTTTATGGAGGTGTTTCGCAGTGTTTTGATTTTATACTATTCGATTTGCGAAATTAATTATTATTCGATTTGCCGCGTCTGTGTGGGAACGCACGGTTATCCCCTACAATTTGTCCGCTATGGAACGCGGGTCTTTCCTCGTTTCCTGCACCCACTCCTTCCAATCCGAGCACCGGATTTATTAATTACTTCCGTACGGATATATGTCTCGGCGTTACTACCGCTGACCAGTATATGCTGACGGGGTCTGTACAAAAAGTACCGTTTTTAAAAATTACAAAAAATGAAAATTATTATTATTCAAACATATCGAAATACTCTCCTCCGGACGATATGCATGGGTCCCGGCGATCTTGCCATTTTATTGAAAGTCCGTTGGAACTGTTCCAAAGTTATAGCTTTAAGTTCTGCTGCCGTATTCGCTTAAATTTCCTCTACACCTTGAAATCGTTGTCCTCTGAGCGCAGATTTTAGTCTCGTATCAATAAACCCACGTCTCCGTCACCTGTGATAATGTTTTTTTTTTTTTTTTTATGAAATTAACATCGGCAGAACGATTTTTAAAGTCTTGACAAATTGTTAAACGATTTTCTTTTTGCTCCAAAGTAAACAATCGCGGAGCGAATTTGGCAGCTACCATTTTCATCTGTAAATTTCCTGTTAAAATTTCATGACAAGATCCATTCGAGATTTATGCTAATTCACGAACGGTTAATCTGCGGTCATTTCGCTAATTTTTGCCACATCATCGGTGCTATATGTCGACGGTAATCCAGAACGTGGATCATCTTCAGTTGACTGTCGACCATTCTCGAAACATTTAAACCACTCGTAAGTCACTGAACGACTTAAGGAATTATCCCCAAAAGCAGTTTTAATCATTGCGTACGTCTCCGTTGCAATTTTTTTTCCAATTTTCAATCAAAACTCGATGCACACACGTTGTCCGTTAATTTCGGTCATGTCAAAAACGGCGCACGGAACAAACTGACTGAATTTAACCACATGCAATTGAGATAAGATAGCGATTTGTTTAAAATATTCACTAATGCGTGGGGAATAAATCTATACATAAATTAAAACGTTATCATGTGTAGATTAGTTGTAATGACATTTGTCCTGGTACTTTTTGAACAGACATCGTATAGAGGGAAAAAAACAACAAAATAATTCGATAATAATTGTATACGTTTTGCTGAAAAATTACACCCTATTAATTATACGGGGGCGCCATCGGTTCGCGCCTGCTATTATTATTGTTATTATCAGCGGCGTTATTGTGGGCGGAGGGCAATGAAGAGCACTCAAATCTTTGAATTTTTCTAAATAAAGAAATAATACACTACATTAGAGTCTTTTAATATTGATAAGATAAAAATATTTTATTTTTTGTACTCAAATCTATATATATGTATATATATATATATAAATCAATTGCCGCAAGAATGTACGATCGTCACTCGTGACCGGCTGGACCGATTCGGCAGATTTTGTCTTTTTATTGTGTTCGTAATTATCGGGACAAGGTTTATATGAAAGAAAATAATTGGAAAATCCATCGGAAAAGTCGGAAATCCGGAAGAATACAAAAATTTCAATATAGAATGAATAACATTTGTTGATTTACTATGGAGACCAAATAGTATAAATAATTATACTAAATAAAACGGCGAGTTTGGTTATTTTGGCTACATTTCGTTAAGATTCTCGAAATGGTGTGAAGCAATTTCAATGGTCGATACATATGTAGTAGACCGGACAATCTACCAAAATATTCCAACGGATGCCCTGGGCAGGAAATATGTGGTTCATCCGAATAACATTGGATGTTTTTACTTAAGAAAGTTGTTGCACGCGATCAAATGTCCTTTGCGAAGGGAATCGACAAATAAAATCTTTAAAAAAACTGTCTGCTTGAGTGTACGATCTTCACTGGCTGTAGGCCGAGGAAACGGTTTTACCATAATACTATAATACCAATGATACCAACCAATCTACCGTTTCAGTTTAAACGGCTTCAACTTCCCGTAAAATTATGCTTTTCAATGACCATAAATAAGGCACAGGGCCAAACTTTGGAAAACGTTGCAGGTTTATACCTAACCGTCCAATGTTTTTCCTATGGTCATCTGGACGTGGCACTGTTATGTGTCTCGCGCAAACAAAATCTATTTGTGCTGGTTCCAGAAATTATTTAATGCATAAGGCAAATTGATACTTGAAATTTAAAAAGTAAAGCAAAATAGTAATAAAGAATAATAATAAAAAAACGTTTAATTGATTTTAGACAGAAACGATTTTTAAAAAAGCACACATCATAATAAAACCAACGCATTCCATAGTTCGTTCTGAATATTAAAAATACGATGCGCGGGACAGCTAGACGATTCCGGGCAACCAACGAAATTGGCCCGAGCAAAGCCCCGGGGGATTTCATAAATTGTCAACGTAATCGCGCACGTTGTTGCGGGTCATGAAAACGAGAAAACTATCGTTAGCATCTTTCGTTTATTTTTTTTTTTTTTTTTATATGCTATGAGGTGATTAAATTCCAAGTCCTCTGATCGTTTCGTGATACGATGCGTTGGACAAAAAATACGATTTACATCAGGCCCGCCCCACTCGCGGTATTCGATTTCGGCAAAAGAATTACTGTGCCCCCTCCCCCTTCCCCCTACCGCTAGTTTTTTAACCCCTGTTACGTCACTGACGATTATTACTGATAATGTTTTTTTTATAACTATTGTTACGTAATACACTCCCGGGCACGACGGCGCGCGCGTGACTCGATGGGTCTAGTTGCGATTGTGTACCGGTGACCTCCCCGGGAGGGGCGGATAGGGTTGGGGGGGATACTCGTTATGCACATTGTATGCGACGCGTAGTCGCGGGATGGGACGGGATGGTGACGGGACGGGACCGGGACGGGGTTATTAAAACAATAATAATAACGGCGACGATGAATATAATATACGGCGCGCGACAATAGTCTCGCGAGATGCGGCGGGACCGGACGTAGATTTATAATAATAATAATAATAATAATAATAATAATGGTTTTAAAATCCAAAGTATATATAAAATATACACGTCGTATATAAAAGAATAATTATTTCGGGGATTCGGTCGGCCGGCCGTCTCGGGCGGAACAATAGGCGAAAAACAGACCGTTTTGACCGAATACGCCGACGAATCGCGCGGTCGTCCTGCGGCTACGGGACCGGGTTTAGGGGTAACGCGGTATAGAACATTACGTACACGTATACAAGTGCGGTCGGGAAAACGCGGTTATACAAATGTGTATTTTGCGTACGTATACGTGTATATATATATATATATATATATATATATATATATATATATATAAATAGAATAGACCGCCGTAGTCGTCGTCGTCGTAGTCGTAGTCGTCGTAGTCGTCGTCGTCGTCGCCCTCGGCTCTGTTTACGTATACACGCTCGCGGTAAAACAAAAACGTATTATTATTACGTACCGCCGCCGCCGCCGCCGCCGCCGTCGTCCGGAGTCGGGACCGGCGAGTCCGCGAGTGTATCGCCGGCGGCGCGGCGCGCCTTTACCCGCTCGACGCGACGACGACGACGACGACGACGACGACGACGACGGCGGTTTAAATGTATATATATATATATAAAAATAAAAAAAAAAATATGAAAAAAAACCGATATTCGTATTATTATTATTTATTATTCGTATTACTGTTGTAATTATGTTTGCATAATAGGCCGCCCCTGCCCCACTCCGGACGCGAATAAAACGCCCTTACAAACGATATTTTTCCGGCCATCGAGGGCCGGTCACAACGTCGGTATTATCGCGGGCCGATAGCCGCGCGCCCTGCGAAAATAATTCGAATTGTTTTTTTTTTTTTTTTGAAAAAAAATTTAAAATTATAAACTATTGCGATTTCTGGATTTGCGAGTTATTTGTCAACTTTTCAAATGTCGGCTTGCGTACGTGCGGTCGAATGTCGTAATACAGCGCGTTCATATTTTTCTCTATTTCACAATCGAAAATGTCTGCTCACGTACGTACTGCGTACTTACAAACGCCGCTATCATTTTTCGTGCAAATTTTCTGATTCCCGAGAATGTAGATACGGGGAGACAACTACGAAATTGAGGTAAACAAAAAAAAACTATAATTTTTTTAGAACAACGTCATTCTGCAGAACAATGACTTCCATTTTATGTCCACTGGAAACGATTCCGGAAAAATTTGTATTTCTTTATCATCATTTTTATAAAAAAAAAAAAAAATCCATCAAATCTTGTGTGAAATTCGTTTTGCAATTTTTTCACGGGGCGGGGGTTGTGTTTTGTTTTAGAATTTAGAAAATTTACACTATATATCGATCCGAATATCATTAAAATATTCATTTTCGCCGTCATAAAATTAGTATAACATGTACTAACGTGTACGAGAAACTATTATTATTATTATTATCACGTGACAAAAAGCACGTGTGTTGTAATATCGGAAGCGGGACGTACACGTAAAACATTCGATAAAATAATCATATTTTAATCGCGATAATCATGAATCGATCTATTCTGTCTACGATGACAATAAAAATACGTCGTCGGATAACTTGGCACGGCGGCGGCGTTTTTTGTTTTTTTTTTTTCCTGGCGATCGTCGCCCGGACGGCGTGGCGCGAAATTCACTACTAACATCTATAGTCTAGTCAATCTTGCGTATCGTACAATCTACGTCCTGTATTTTATTTAATAATATTTAGCCGTTTCCCTGAACGCCGCCGTCCGAATGCAATAATACTTTCTGTTTTTATTATTACGATTCCAGAACTAAACGCAGTTTTCTTGCAAATTAAAAAAGCTTCAAGAGAAAATAATTATGCAACACTGCCAATGGCTCCTTCTTACCACAGCAAGGATCCAAACGCCGTGTAAACCATAGTTAATAAAGTGACGGCGGGTACCATCCCTATACTTTATGCACGGCCGCGTTCTGTGACCGATGAGAATTCTTGTTACCGCAGTAGTAATTGACAATGATAATTATTTTATTATCGACAATTATAAAAAAAAAAAAAAAATTTATCGGTTTTGTACGAGTTGGTACGAGTTGTGTGTATTTAGACCTAATCTTCATTGTATGTCGTACTTGCGTGCAATTATATTTTGTCATTTGGTTCTCGCGACTATCCAAAATAGATCAGCGTTGTTTTTGAACGATTTTCCGCAATAGAATACACTAAAATTCGAGCAAAATGCTGTCACTCTGTGTGACTCACATTGAGAGCAGTATGAACGCGAGATACCGTGGTTCGGTCGGTAACCAGTGCTAAAATGTCGTGACCGTGTTTGGTTACACAATTCAACTCTTGCGCCACAGACGAGTAAAATATCGGGCGGTTATCAATTATTTATTATTATCAAACGTTATCATTTCGTATGCGGCTTTCCGGAACGGCGCGAACATAATAATACTTTATTGGCCGGCATACCGGGTGGTAATGACCGATTGTTTCGATTTCTACGGTTTTAGCTCGGTATAACATGTTACCCGTGTTGAAAAACGCCAAAATACGACCGAAACCCCTCAGGTTGTCGCTTTATGTTTTTTAAACGACGTAAAAACCAACTCCTTTTCTACGTCACCGAATCCGTGTCAATATACGTACGGTATATTATAACGCTGTCATACGGATCGAATTACTTGGTCGAAGAATCACTGCCGCGGCCGTTATATAAATACGATTCCGAGACTTTCCGCTAGACAGTTTAAAAATAATGGTATTATACACCTACGTATTAATAACAGAAGTCCGTCAAACGGTTCCGGTTTTTTTTTTTTCTATGATTATCTAGACAAAATCATTATAAAAGGCGATCCGTGCAACGGCATCGTGTGCACTTATGCTTTATTTGTCTAGAGATAAAACCGAAAGTGGAGGTGGCGTCAGACAAAGACAAGCTGCGCAGCGATGGATTTCGAATGGCCTCTGAAACTAATCAAAATATCTTGTCTTCGCCTTTGCGGTTTTAATTATTTGTTTAGATAATAGATTGTATTATTATTATATAATTCACTATAAAAATAGTGTTTTTTTTTTTTTTTATATTCAAAAAATTCCATTAGTCTGACCTGTACTAATAATACGTTCCGAATCCGTGTACTACATGTGCACTTGGCAATGTCGAGCGAAAAATATCATTTAGAGCTGCACGAAAACGGCTTGCCTTACTCCGCAATAAACCGATATTTTCGATTATTTCGCAACAGTATTTGTTCAATTTCATTATATTTCAAAAATATAAATAATATATATAATGGTAACGTTATGTTCACGTTGGATAAGCGCGGGCATATTATACAGGGTGCGGCAGAGCCAACTGACGAGTTTAATGAGGTCATTAGTCTGTGATAAGATAAAAGCAGGCCTAAATAAGTGGTAAATTTTGAATTGTACGGTAACGCCGGTTTTATTCGTAATCATGGTCTGGACAGGTGTACATCGCGGTTTCGTCGTTCGTGCGTATTACGAAAATAATCGTTCTGCGATCGCTACACAAAGGGCTTTTCGTATACACTTCGGCATTCCACGTGCCGAATCTGTTCCTTCTGCTAACACTATCAAATTGTGGATACAGCATTTGAAAGAAACCGGAGGTACCCTAAGTAGACTTGGACACGGAGCACCCAGAACGGTAAGAACCCCCGAAAATATGCAGTGGGTTAGAGGACTTTTTTGAGGACGAGAACAGTACCGTCACTGTCACGTCCGCTCGTTATGTTGTGATGTTGGAAACTTATCTGCAGCATAGGTTGGAGGAAATGGCTGAAGAACATGATTTGGGAGATGTATGGTTTCAGCAAGACGGAGCGCACACAGCTAGAATTTCACTTGCTGTCTTGCGACAAATGTTCCCTGGGCGGTTAGTCTCTCTGAGAGGAGACATAGGCTGGCCAGCACGGTTCCCAGATTTAAGAATGTGTGATTTTTTCCTCTGGGGCTACCTTAAGGATAAGGTTTTTAAACCTCGCCCACATACCATAGAAGAAATTAAACAGAAAATCACCGTGGAAGTCGAGGCCATGTGCCAGTCGAAATGTGCCGAAAATCATATGAGAGCTTCAGAGATCGTCTACAACAGTGTATCGATGCTGACGGCCGCCATCGTGGAGATATAATTTTCAAAAAATAATTTTTAAAACTAGGATTGAATACTGATTTAAATTTAAAAAAAAAACCTTTTCTCTAAGTTTTACTGTTGGTTATTTATAGCCCATCAAAACTCGTCAGTCGGCTCTGCCACACCCTGTACAATGTGCATTTGTTTTTCGGTCGATTATGAACACACACTACCCATCACAATGCGTCGTATATAACGAGCAGAAATAATACTAAACGTTTTATTATTTTACAGAAACGAACCGACCAATCGCGGTACTCATAATTAATGCGCTGTCGATAATACGAAAACGTCAATTTTCGTATAATATCATAAATCCGGTGTCGGATCGATTTTACGATCGGAGTTTAAACGCGGTAGACATAGCTTTCCGACTGTATAACGGTTTTGTTGGTATTCACATTTTTTTTTTTTATTATTTTTTTTTTTTGGCACCGTCGCTTCGTGACGACATGTTTTATGCGGTAAATTCGTAATGAATTGTTTATGCCGTTAATAATTTCAAAATCTTAAATCCGCGTTGCCTTTACTGCGTATACGCTAATTCCCGGCAAAGCGTTACAACATTGCGCGACATGATTAACGCATTTCATTACTGCGGTATACGCATAAATAATCGTTTTTTTTTTTTTTTTTACTCGAAACTTTGGCGTAGATTTAACTTTAAATTTACTCGACACTTGCATTTAGAATATTTATCGTTATTATAAATTAAGTGCAAGCGTCATACTATAGGTACCGATATTCAACGTCTCACGTGTACGGGCAATTCGAATGGAATATTTGAAAAAAAAAAAAAAAACAAATTAATTCAATTTATTTACTCGTAAATGTGTTGAACAGGTCGCCGTATGAAAATCGAAATGTAATGTATAAAGAGTAGGAAGAGTTAATATTTTTTTTTTTAAATAATGATTAAACAACTCCGTAATGATAGTAAAAAAAAAAAAAAAAAAAAAAAAAAAAACAGAAATCATATTTACTAAAAGTCCCCCGGAAAAAAACGCTGGATCGTGATAAAAGACACCCTGTATATATATATATATATATAAAAAAAAAAATCAATTTTTTATCTTTTAGTGTATGGCATAACTCGCTGATTTATTTGGTATTGTATTATGTCCAAATAGCGACCCCCCCCCTTTTCCACATTTTCAACTTGAAATTCAAACGCAGAATATTTTCTCCTGAAACTTTTGATAGGTTCGGGAATATCGACCGAATAGTTTATTATTTATAAGTGTTTAAAGTTTGTATATAGGGTGGTACAGTGACTGGGTGTATAGTTTAAGAAAAATGCACGGGGTGTAAAATTATTTCCTGACCGCCTGACTTTTTTTTCCTTTTTCTTTTTTTTTATCACAACTTTTAACAATATATTTTATAATAATACGTTGGCAAACGTGCCCATCAATATTTTGCATAAATTTTATAATTTTTTTATTTTTATATACATACTATTGTTCGCTAGATATTGAAACCAAAGACAATATATAGAAATAAATAACAATTTTCTTTCTGAAATTAATGCAAACATTATAACGAATTAAAAAATAATAAATAATGCGTAGTCGAGAGGGTAACCGAATTGACAAAATAACATAAGTACTAATCGTTACTTGGTAAACCGGTCACAACAACAACACAAAAATCGTAGTTTTGTGTTGTCCACGTCAGTCAACGTGTCGTCGACAGTTGTCGACATTTTATTATCAGTAGGTGCGCTGTGGGAGCAACGGGGGAAACCGCGGTGACGAGAAAAATTACTCGGGGGGGCTAAGCCCCACTGCTTAATTATATAGGTTTCAGTCGTCCTCTTCCCATGCCCCCCCCACATAAATTTTATATTGAATATTGAAATAAAACTCGAAACGTTCGAATAATCGTCGACATTGTAGATTTGTAAACAACAAGGACAAATGAATGTATAAAACAAATAAAACGATTAAAATAAATTTGTTGACAAATAATTTGGAACAATATAAATAAAGTGTTGAATTATTCTGCAAGAGCACTTTTAATATATTTATTTCAAATATCCGCTAAAACAAAAAAAAAAAAAAAATGTCGAAAATAATTTTTAAATTATTAAATTATGTAATTTTTACGGTTAGGTTAATTGCGACGGTGCAATAATTTTTATTTTTATTTTTTTCGTTTAAAGTTGAAAATGTTGATGAAAATCGTTTAAATCCAGGCATATTTTAAAATATAATTAACCGAACTTTGCTCAGAATCGTTTTATTATTGTTGCGTAACAGTTATATATAAATTAAATTTAAAAAAAATAATTGAATTAATTATTTTTAATTCCCCTCTCCTATATCCTACGCTTTTCCGACTTTCCACGTGCAACGGTGGGCCCCCCCCCGCCCACGAGTGTTGTCATTGGTTTATTTATTTTATTTTGTTTTTATTTTTCCTTTTCTCGTAAATACACAATATGCCCACCTATACCGATGTGGTATATATTTTTTTTAATCGGACCGAAAGTCCGCGGATTCTACGATAAATAAATAAACAAATAAAGAAAATGAATGAAATAAAAAAAAAAAAAAAATGATTGCGATAATATATTAGGCAGTACCCGCGAATTCGGTCGACGATAGGTTAGGTTATAGGACGATAGTCCTGCCGGGTAATGGACGGCAAAGTCGTAAAATTTCAACGTACGTTCGCCGAGATGATGTGTTTTCCAATAACGTTTTCGACAAACGCACACTAGTAGTCGGTAAATTTAGAAAAAAACACGACATCCGTCTATGTATGGGATATACGAGTATAACCGTATAATCGATTTCCGATCAACGCGGTCAGAGTGGTGATAATAATACGTACACGTTGTCAATATTATACCGGGACGCGTGTTCGACGTGAATAAGTAACAAGCGGGGTTGGGATTTTATAGCGTTTAAAATTGCATAAATACACGCCGTGCACGCTTATCTTATAGAAGGGTAAATACGCGCTGAAAATTTACAAGAAAACTAACAGATTTTATGCACGATTTTTATTTTATTATTAATATAATATGTGACCAATTTTGATTTAATAACTGGTAAAAAAAACGCGGAAACACGGCATAGGGTCCAGAAATAGCATTAAAATCTCGCCAAATTGCAAAATACGCAAGATTAAATCATTTTAAATTTCCGTTCGCCGAGTCGCGGAACAAATTTTAAGCTTACTCCGCCATAATCTTAAAAATCTTATAAGAAATATGCAAACGCTATAATAATCCGGCCCTGGTTAATCTATGTGTCTATTTACGAGGTGCGACAATAAAATAACGAGACTTTTTGAATAAAAGTTGTTTATTTTAAAAATGTTATAATTTAATGATTATCACCTTCAAAGTACCTTCCCTCAGCATCAATACACTGTTGCATACGTCGCTGCCATTCTTGAAAACAGTGTTGTCAATTGCTTTCATTCAGCCCTTTTAGAAGTTCTGCCGTTTTCATTTTTACGTCATCAACTGTTTGAAAATGGGAAAAGAAATAAGAAGGAAATAAGAAGAAGTCACAAGGAGCAAGGTCTGGCGAGTACGGGGGATGTTGAAGTACAGAAATTTTTTTTCAGTTAAAAAACATTAAATTGAAAATGCACTGTGAGCTGGAGCATTGTCTTGGTGAAGAACCCAGCCATTTTTCCATAGATCTGGTCGCTTCTTTCTGACACGTTCTCTTTAATTTAATTAATACCTCTTTATAATAATATTGATTAATTAATTTTGTCGATTTTTTCAACGTTTTCGTTTGTTGAAGACGTGGTAGGACGTCCAGAACGATCATCGTCTTCGACGTCCTCCCTTCCACTACAAAACCGTTTGTGCCATTCAAAAACACGAGCTCTTGATAAACATTCTTCACCATAAACTTCACATAACATACGAAACGATTCCGCGGCAGTTTTTTTTAATTTAATGTTAACACATGTTGTTCGATTTTTATATCTAACATTTTTCGGCTGTATAGTCGAACTCGCACTAATAACAAGGCTACTAACGTATAAGAAAATGAATCGATGCCAGTGTTCATAGTACTTTTAGATAAGTGTTTTCTAATCATATTTCAATAATCGTTTTATAGATAACGTTAATAGTTTAGGTTATATTTAGAAAGTCTCGTTATTTTATTGTCGCACCTCGTATATAAATATATATAAAATAAAAGCCCCATTTTTAAGCGATAATAGTTAAACTTGGAGTTTACTACGGGCATCGCCCGTTGAAAAAAAAAGGTAATAATCGATTTCTCGTGGCTCCGCGCACACAGTCCAAATAAGCTCCGAGTTGTGCATTTCAAAAAAAATTAGAAAAGAAACAATAAAAAAAAAAAAAAAAAAAAAACACACACCTATTTTTCTTTTTTCCGTTTGATTTACGTACTATACGTATAGAACACGCGGGGCAGTTTGTTGAATTTCGCGAGCGACTAATTTACAGCGAACACTGCGAATAATACTAATAATAATAACAAGTGAACAATTTATTTCCGAGTTTAGCCGCCGTTACTGCGTTCACGTATACACACAAGGTATACGCTTATAATACATCCGGTACCCGCGTACCTCTACCATACCTACATATTATTTGTATTTTAAGGAATTTCCCGTTTAAAAGTAAAGTTGATCGCCGACATTTGTTCGAAGTCGTTTTAATATAGTACACCACTACCCCCAAAACCGCAACCGCCGCGTACTCAGCGTCACTCGGGAGAATACCTCTGGTCTCTTAAGGCGATATTTTATTCTCCTCGTTTTCTCTCCGTCGTCGCTCGAAAAGTGTATACGTACGTACACGAGTACGCGTACCGGCAAAACACAAGAGATGTTTCGATAACCAATATGCTCCGGCCCGGCCGGTGGCCCCTCGGAACACCGCCGGGTCTCCGCTCAACACATCTGGACCAGAAAATAAATCAAACTATAACGGTACAACGTTTACAGCGTTTATTTACATTTTTATTCCGGGCCGAGACTGTTTCCCTAAGCCCATTACATAGTTTTGCTTTGTTAAACGAATATCTAGATACAAGAAATATACGATGAAATCATAGTGCAACATTTAAACGGAATAATGTCTTCGTTAGAAAATATATTTTCCCGTGAGTGAAGATATGTTACACTGCGACGAAATAATCGGGTTAAAAACACATTTTGAATAAAAAAAAATCGACCAAAAGAAATCTCAGAATGCAAACAATCTATTGAAATTTCCACCGATCCATTATTAAAAACTTTGTTCAACGAAATGTCACTAACGGATATTTGACTAAAAACCCAGTACGGATACGTATTCTATTTCCAACAACATATCTTTGAGAAACATTTACAATATTTTCTAATTTAACCCTGTATTGCAGTGGTTTTAACATTTATGATTATTTTGTGTCGTCATTTTTTTGGAAAACCTTTTTGGAAATCTAGAAAAAATTGTCAAATAAAGTGCAGCGGGAAAAAAAGAAAATAATAATTTCGGGTGTCTTTTTCGACGGGGTAACTTTAAATGGTGGCCTGGATTAACTTCAATCTCTCGGCCTGCATTCGGTTCCCACTCGGTCCCTGGTAGCGGGGGAATAATACGCGCTTTTCGTATTCAAACGAGGCGCCTCGTCGTCGTCGTCGGAAAATAATGTTTAAGTGAGTTCGATTTTTCCCGTTTCATATAAATCCATTTGATTTCGTTTTTTTCCCAGTCAAAGGAATTATTATTATATCGAGCGCGGGGCAATTAGGGTTTACGTGCCGTTTCTCCTACGGATTCACTTCTCGCCGCTCCGGCAAATATAACGGTATATTAATTGTTCTTATATATTTAAAATACGAAAAAACACGTATCGATTTATCGGTCGCCTATACCTCTATCTATATTATATTATTAAATAACGTTTAAAAGAAGAAAACAAAACATATCGGCGGACGAGAGAGTAAGAAACGAAAAAAAAAAAAAAAAAAAAAAAAACGATAATTTTTCTCTCGACCATGATCTCCTTTCGTCCGAAAATGACCTTTCCCAATTTCGTCGCACAATTTTTTTTTCGTCCAAATTAATCGCACGCTTTTCAACATTTCCGGAACCATTTATTAAAATCATTTATGTTTGTTAATATTTACTTATTATAATTTATTATTACTTTCCGAGTATTTTGCACTGGTTTTACAATATTAATTTCAATGAAGCCATTTTATACTGCATTACGAACACCGACCACGAACCCGAGGTGACACTGGAATACAATATGCCAGCGGTTCTCAACATTTTTACGTCCGACATTTCTACTTATTCATTTTGAAAATATTCACGTACCGCACATGACAGTGACAAACCTAAATAATGGCCCAAATAAGGGATAATGGGCAACTTCACACTAGGGCATCACAATTATATAGGGTGCCGAAGTTTAGACGGACATTTGAGTTTTACAGACTTTTGCCATTCGAATAAATAAAATCGTTTTATTAATTATTTTATGACGGTTGACGTAACTGATACCACGACCCCCTCTCTCCGTGTTTAACAAAAAAGGAAAAAAAAGGAAGACGCATCCGATAAGTCGGTTAAAAATTCGGCTCATTTTGGAGATTTTACCGCATCAGGCGCAATAGTTGCAGGTATGGGACGCGCGGCTTCGATCGCCACTTAAATAGTTTCACTAATTTTAATAGTTTCCGGTAACAAACGAATTGCCAAACCATTCGGGTGTACTACTCTTGACGGTCGGGTTTAACGTATTTTGAAGTCTGCGACTTGTTCGCGATTAACATTATATATATATTTGACGATCCTGTTCAATAAACACTGTCAATAGTACACCGGCAACTTTGTTAGAATATGGAAAATAAATATTCTGACGTATCCTCTCCCCTCGGCCAGCCGGAGTCCGCGAAACGCGAAAATTGGAATTTTCGGCTACGAATCGGAAAACCTAAACGTATCGTTTTTTCCCCAGATATTCCGACATATTTTCCCCGACGCCGAAATTCCACGAAACGTCCGGGAAATACTTTGACGGCCGATCTTGCACCTTTGACGATACGTTATACTTAGGACGACCGTACGTACTCTTTTTCGTAGGACAGTACTCTTGTTTGATGCATTGGCCTAGTGTCCTTAACAACAGTGAGATGGTAACAAGTACATGAAAATGTAATCATTTTTTTTTTTTTTTTTTTTTTATATTTGCATTATTCGTTTATATTTCATGGTTCGACCCGATGCATTTTAATACAGGATAATATATTGCCACTTTAGTATGAACCACGATTAAATATAATATAATGGTTGGCATCAATCAACATACAATTGGGTAATAGCAGGAAATATTGCTAACAGCTGATAGTAATCGAATATTATTAGGCACCGTGGTTCATTCAATTTGTAATCAACGTTGTGTTTTATCAGGGATAGTGGCCATCATATTACGGAATAAAATAATTTTGTGTTTAAAGTATTATTTTGCAATAATTTCTTACGTTTTCAATGTATTCGATTACAAAATATTTCCATCGTAATGACACACGCCCGTTAAGTTGATATTGTAATGAAATAATTATTTTTTATAGTTGATAATAAAAAATAGAAATAATAGAGTAGTAATCGGATAAAAAATGTCTATAGACAGAGGATGGCCTATGGAGCAAAACGTGTAAAATAGTAACCGTACGTTGGCCAATTATCTTAAAGGAGGCGGCTTTTTTTTTTTTTATGTTACGATAGAGGAGCTATGTTTTAAATAATGTAATTATTAATTTTTTTTTTTTTTTTTTGTTGATTTTTATATATCGGATCAACCCGTAGATATATTATACCGCCTCTATACCGTCTACGGGCGCTTTTGATTAGGCATCGTCGTAATAATATATGTACCGCGAAATAATAATCGGAGGAGAAACGACCGAACGCTGCGGCGGGAGCCCTCGTTATAAGGCATATAATATTAGTATAAATATGTGTGTGTGTATATATATATATATATATATATATATATGTAGGTAATCCGGTTATCTGTCCGTGGGGGATTTTCATTTAGAGGCATCCCGAGGTTTCGACTTAAAAACCGCCCGGGCGTATATAACGACGAAAAGTCCCGTAAGTACGTACGTATATTACGTTTCTATACGTACGACGTTAGATAAAATATTTTTCGCCGGTTCGTGAAATTATTACAGACGGCGGCGGCGGCGGCGGCGGCGGTTAGGGTGCGTTCGTGTTTTTGACGTAAGCGGTACCGCCCGTTATACCTGTAAACCGTACGCGCATTATTATACGTACGTATATTAAAACAACAACAATAATAATAATAATAATAATAATAATAATAATAATAATTATTATTATTATTATTAACTATACCGGCGATAAAGACGGGGAATACGCATTCGGCACGAACAGCCGGCGACGTGCGCAGGAATTCGGTACGGCGGCGATGCCGGAACGTAATAAACCCGGTACCGCAATTATATCCATTATATTTCGATCCGACGCTTAATCATTTATCAGTTGGGCTAGGTTCACACGAAGAAGTTTTTAGTCAGTGTTCACGTGAATTACGCGGTTTTACGCGTTAAGCGCGCGTCTCAGTCGTGTTTTATATGTAATAATTATTGTTTTTAATGTATAACACATTAATAAGAACATCATACATTATGTATATGTTGCATTGTTCTTAATGCGAGTCGTTTTAAAATTATCCATTATTTAATATACATTTGTTGATGATTTATGTAATTGAAATAAAGTGATAATACATGCCAAGAACTTTACTTTTTTTTTTTTTCATCTGTACAACCTTCTTCAGAAAAATTGAGTACTATTTTATTCCCAGGCATTTCTTTTTATTATTTTATTTTAGTAATAACACTGGTCATGTCCCAAGTCGAGGGCCTCTTTTCGATTTCATCGATGAAAAATTCATTATTGAATCCTTCCATTGTTGACGAAATAAAAAGACGTAACGCCTTGAAAAACGCGTTGCAACCGAACACGTCAATGCAAACCTGTACAATGTTCAAACGCGCGTTGACAGGTTTTTTGCGTTGTCACTGCGTTACCATGTGTACAGTTAATAGCAATTAATACTAATTGTAAACGTTCTTCGTGTGAACCTAGCCTTATCCGTTACAACCGCAGCACATATTTCCGACAACAAATTCTGTTGTCAACAGGCACGTACAAAGTACTTATTTATATTGATGACCGGAGATCTAAAGTAATAATGTTTAAATATATATATATATATATATATACATGATCCGGTAGTGAAACGGGATAATTTCAATATTTAATTACTATTTAAAGAATTTTTAGCAAATATAAACATTAAGTGTAAGAGTTACCGTCTGATGTTCAATACAAAAAAATAAAAAACGATTTTCTATACGCCACGTTTGCCAAATGACCTCCGTTGCAATGTACGCATTCTTGTAGTCAAAACTGGAAGTTTTGCATGATATTTTGCAGCATATTAACGGGAATTGTTTCAATCTAGTCCCGAATGCGTTGTTTGAGGGCTTGGATAGTTTTCGGTCGATTGGCCTCAAACACTTTTGATTTGAGGAACCCTAATACAAAAAAAAAAAAAAAAAACCACAAACCGTTAAATTGGGTGAGCGAGGGGCTATGGGATATCCCCATTCCGTGAAATGATGCAGCCCGAATACAAAGCATTCGCAGAATTCATCGAAATTCTTGAAGTGGTGCTTGTTGCCCCGTCTTGCTGGAAAAGTGTGTGTTCATTCACTGGGAAAAGGGCAAGTTGTGGTGTAAAAAGTTATGAATAGGATCCGGCTTTTGTATGCATCTACATATTTGTATTAAGAGTATACAGTTTGACGGTAGTAAGAAATGTGAACGATTTGTCTAACAGAGAATGCACAGACCAAAGTTTATTTTGCATATAAATGCATATTTTAGGGATGACGGCATATTTGAAGAATTTTGCATATTTAAGCATATTTTGTATTCAAGTTCATTAAAATAATTATTTTATTTTTATTTCAACGTAGAAACTAGATTATGATTTATGATTTATGAGTTCATGACGTATAGTCCGGAAATAAATTGTATTTCCAGTGTCATTTATTTCTGGTCAGGTTTGGTTAGGGTAGTTTTGAATATTTATTGTTCTTTAATTAATGTTATAAGTTGATATCTGCACTTAAGATATTAAGTTTATCTAATCGAGTTGCATTGATATTTATGAAAGAAAAACTATATATATAAATGCATATATTTTTGGTAAGAGCATACTTTTTGAAAAGAAATAAGAGTATATCAAGTGTATATTTAAAAATTTTTTAATACATAAATGTATACTATTTTAAGCTTTTTAAATGCATACAAATTCGGACCCTAGTTATGAATCGTTGTAACGTATCATTTAGAATTAACGGTTACTGCATTTCAGCTTTTTTCTCTATTTGCCGGACCCTGTATATAAATAATAATAAAAAAAAAAGCTCATGTGAGGGGGATATATCCCCCCATCATACCTCCTGTGTTCATCACTAGGCATGGTTGTGTTCGTGAACGAAAAATCAAAATATCGGCTACATAATATCTAATTTTTTTTTTTTTTCAAAGAGGAATTTATCGTCATTGACACAAAAAAAAAAACCTATCCCGTGTGCTAAAACCAGATTTTTCAGAAGAATTAAAAAAAAACATACTAGAAACAACAAACAAATCGCCAATGATTGACGTAAACAAATTGTATAATGTTAATAACCTTTTAAATTGAAAAAAAAAAACTTAGTGAAAACCTCGAATTTTTTTCTACGGTGATTTTTTAATATAAGCACAGAGCTTATCCAATGACTACAGAGTAAAATAATAATAATAAATGTTCCCATCATTGTAAATTGACAATTAAGGGAACCCAGAAATCGGAAACTAAACGAAATAATTCAATTTTCGTAGTATAAGGACAAGTGTGATCCCTCCACTCCATTTCGCCAGTGGCATATCCAGGGCCGAGGTTAAGCGGTTAAAACCCCTACCAAAATGTCTTGGCTATATATTTATTGAAGATGATGTTTATTTAGTTTAACCAATAAAAATTATATTCTATTGGTAATGAGAATTTCAAATGTAACCCCCATTCCCGCGAATTTTTTTTTTCTGGCTACACCACTGCTTTCACAGCCGTTTTCAACGCGATTACACTGTATATGTTCGAGTCGAAATAATTCCCAAGTTTTGAAAATTTCACTTAACAAATACGATTATATTAATTTCCATACCTACACAGAGACATCGTTATTAATAAGTATCATTGTTTTTTTCGTCTTCGTGTACGCGGTATTTGTGCGAATAAATCGATTGTATATGCACGTCATCAAAGTATAATAATATCGAACTAATCGTTCATAAATATCGTATAATGGTTATCGAAGTTTGAACGGTTGAAAAGGGGCCGGAGGAGGAGGACGAGTACGTATTGATTGATTAATCTAATTTTGTGTTTTTCTTATCCCTGTATTTCGTATAATCCTACCGGAGTCTAAACTTTAAATAATTACGTGAAGGTAACATGAATAAACCATTTTCTAGTAGAGACAGGCAGATGCGTAATAGTTCTACGTGTACGTCCGAGTTTCGGGCGAGACGGGTTTCTACGACGGAAATCGAAAATTCGATTTTTGTATTTTTTTTTTTTTTTTTATGTTTCTCGATTTTTCCCCCATTTTTCCACGTGGGGAAACTACGAGGAAATTCGAATAAACGACCTTACCGACGGGCACGTCGAAAAAGACAAAATTTCCAAACCGTCCCCGAATTCAACAATTGAACAGAGCAGGAATTTTGGTCGAGAAGTGTAGTTGACAGACGGGGGAAAAAAGCGCTCATCGCGGTAAAATCCAATAACACATTGACTGGCTACGCTCAGAATCGAAAATATAATACCAGGGTCAGTTATTACGACGACGACGACGACGGTCTAAAATGTTATATATAATATCCATTATCCTCCGTCCATTCCCTAAGTATCGATACGGAACATATTCCGAGTTTCGGCACAATAGAAAAATGAAAAAGCTTTTATCAGATTTGAATACCTATGGTTTCATAACTTTATAATATAATTATTTTTAAAAATGACCTCGGACTTATATAACTATTACGTTTTAGAAAGAAAAAAAAAAAATAATAATAATAATAACAAATAATAATTCTTATGCGTCTACCTATTTTATAGGTAAAGTTTCTACTTTTTCTTTATTCGTACCTAAATATGTTATTATATTCGTATGCATATACGTAATACATCAACTGCTACTATTGGGTTTCATACACGGACGAGTAAAAAGTTTCTGCCGTCTCGGCGTTTTACGTTGTCCACTAATCTGCGAGTCCACTACACTACACCTACAGTCGCGAACATCAAAACGAACCGAATCGTATTTCATTCGTACGATATCGCAAAACCGTTATCCGTATTAAGTTGATTAAAAATATATTATGTCGTGATTTTAATGTGGAAATTATTCGGAAAACAATATATCCGACAAAATCGTATTTTTTAGACGAAAATTAAAGTTAATCAGTAGGTATTAATTCCAAGGCCGTTGGCTGGGGGGGGGGGGTCGATGAACGATATTAACGTTTTCTGTTAATTTCGATTCAGTATTTTTGTTTTAATTCAGTGAAACGTTCACCGATACGCCGGAATACTAACCTCGGAATACTCGACCGAATACTAACCCAAAACCTAACCTAACCCAGTACTTTCTAGACGTGGTGCAGTTTTCAAGAGGATTCTGGAGGATTTTAGATTATTTGTAATTTTCGTGTTTTTTTTGGTTTTATTCGAATATAAAAATTGTTTTAGTCCCCCCCCTCCCGTCTTAAAAATTCACAAAAATTTGACCCAAGGTTCATCTAAAGTTGTACCGAACGGTAAAAAAAAAAAAATTTAACGTGATTTCGTTATTTTTATAATATAAGACGTTTAAAGTTCAAATTTACTCGCGGTTCTATACCGAATTGCTTTTTTTTCTTTTTTTTTTTTGATTTGGCGTTGTTATATTTCTCATTGGCGTTCGCAATAGTAATTTTTTTTTGTAAATTCCGATTTACGATCCGGGTGTTTATGATTCGCCGATATCGTACGAATACAAATTACGCAGTTATATTATCTGAAAATGTATGGAAACATAAAAAAAAAAAAAAATTCTAATTTAGAATAGATAGCGATCGCCCGAGAATAGTCATAATATATTTTTTATTTTTTTTTTTTGTTATACAATATAATATTTTACAACATCAATCTTTATGGCGTACGCGCATTCGTTAACCCTTTGCTTTTATATTTATTTAATTTTTACACCAACGTGGGGTTGGTCCTCGTTTCGCCATTATAAATAATATTATAATAATGTACACGACTATTTTTTTTTCTTTATTCATTTTTTTTTTTTTTTTTTTTTTACATTATGCAAATTTAAGTGAATTACGCAATTATAGATATAATTTATTTACACCGTTCTGCGATCTGAATTATAGACAATGCGTTATTTCTCCGCCCCCGTCCACCACGTTTAAACGCGACCGAGTACAATAAAAATAAAAAAAAATAATAATAATATTATAATATATTATTAAAATAAAATTTATCGCGTGCGAAACACAACGCGACGGGTTTCGACGCACTTTTCAAAAATTTTACAATTATATTCGCGTCCCGTTATATTTTTTAATTTACATTGTCCGTGAACCCCCATAGGCTGTATAGCGAAATAAAACTTTTTTTTTTTTTTTTTTTAAACTCTGCCATCTTATAAAACAGTGGGGGCAATATATTTTATTTTAAACGATAACGACTAATTTATTATAATATATATATATATACAAGACACCCACTACGACACCGGTCGGAATTCCTTAATTTAATTACTTCTCGACTTCTATAACCGTCACGATTCGCAGGAGGTTCACCCGTTGGTTCTCGCGCAGGTTTATTATATAGATTACGATAAAGTTTATAAACTCACGAAAACGTTTCGTTATATTATACGCAAATTTCAAATACCGTTTGTTTTTTTTTTTTTTTTTTTTTTTTAACACTTGCTTTGGCCAGTAACACGGCATGAAAAATAAATATATATATATATATATATACAGGGTGCGGCAGAACCGACTGACGAGTTTAATGAAGTCATTATCCTGTGATAAGATAAGAGCAGGCCTTAATAAGTGGTATATTTTGAATTGTACGGTAATGCCGTTTTTATTCGTAATCATGGTCTGGACAGGTGTACATCGCGGTTTCGTCGTTCGTGCGTAATACGAAAATAATCGTTCTGTGATCGCTACACAAAGGGCTTTTCGTATACACTTCGGCATTCCACGTGCCGAATCTGTTCCTTCTGCTAACACTATCAAATTGTGGATACGGCATTTGGAAGAAACTGTAATTACCTTAAGTAGACTTGGACACGGAGCACTCAGAACGGTAAGAACCCCCGATAATGTGCAGTTGGTTGGAGAGTCAATTGAGCAGTCACCAAAACGATCAGCCCGGAAACACGCTGTAGCTTTGGGAATCTCAGACCGTTTTTTGAGGAGAATTCTTCTTCTTGCTGGCCAGCACGGTCCCCAGATTTTAGCATGTGTGATTTTTTCCTCTGAGACTACCTTAAGGATAAGGTTTTCAGACATCGCCCACATACCATAGACGAAATTAAACAGAAAATCACCGTGGAAGTCGAGGCCATACCAGTCGAAATGTGCCGAAAATCATATGAGAGCTTCAGAGATCGTCCACAACAGTGTATCAATGCTGACGGCCGCCATCTTGGAGATAAAATTTTTAAAAATGGGATTGAATACTGATTTAAATAAAAAAAACCTTTTCTCTAAGTTTTACTGTTCGTTATTTATAGCCCATCAAAACTCGTCAGTCGGCTTTGCCGCACCCTGTATATATATATACAAACACTTATACTAGTATATGTTTTTATTAAATCCGAGAGACGGATTTCTTGGGATTTTTTTTTTTACACATTTTCTACTACTCGAAAAACGGAATTTGGGGAGAGACTAGTGGGGCTTTAGCCCCACCCCCAACCCGAACGTTATACAGCCCCTCGGAAGGTTTTAATCTCTCTGCTACACTTAAAACATTTACATATTGTAGAATATAATCAACATTTTTAAAAACGATTTTTCAATCATTTTTTCATCATATCCGCCAATGTTCATGACCCTGACGTGGTTTCGTCGCCGTTGTTTTATCACGCGTTTTAATTAATTACGGACAAATTCGTTTGTTGAATTGCAATTTTACGGTTCCCATCATTTTTAGTTGTGCGGACCACCGATTTTGTAAAAAAAAAAAAAATCTCTGAGGCTCACTAATTTAATATACAGGTAGAACATACTGTACGAGAAAAATTAAAAAATAATATTTTATAAAGAATGGAGTTTATTGTGTCCAACTCAAAAACAAGTGGTCAATGTTATCGAACCTCAGTGCGATTTTGACATTTTGCCATCTCCCGCGGCAGGGTCAATATCAGGATTAAAACTGGACAGTTTTAGCCTCGAATCGACTGTCAACATTGAAATTATTACTACATTAATTATTCAAAAAAAAAAAAAAATTAACGTTTAAAAGGCTCGTTCGCGTAGATAGATTGTCGAAAAGCCCATCAAAGTGTCTCGGTGCAATTATGGTGATCGCCGGACAGTATAATTGTAATAAACGTACACAACTACACTAGAACACTGGATAATAAAACTGTATTCAATAAAATTGTGCGACAGCGTAAATTGTGCGGTGATTATTGATTGAAATATTACCCAATTCAGCCAGAAATATAGACGTTTAAAAAATAAAAAAAATAAGTTTATAATATAAAAACCTCGATTTTTATGCCAATCAGCAAAAATTATAATTTGCCGACCCTAGGCTTAGACCCTCGACCAGCCCTCCACGGCCCAATCTGAGTTGGGAACCTCTGCTCTGGGTTATTAATAATGAGTTAATAATAGTAAATAATCGAAATCGCATGCATTTTTCACTTATAGCTTTTTTGATCAACAACTCAATAAATTTAACGAGTTAATTTTGAATTACATCACGTCAAGTTTATTTCGATTTCATTGAATTTTAACGCGTTATCGAATACAATACGTACACTGGTAATTAAAAAGTATTCGTATTTAACAGCCTAACCTAACTTATTCAAATAAATGTAAAATTTCATGTTTCCGGCATACCCCCTCCCTCCGCAGTGTTTAACATTGACGATCTTGGTTTTCCTAAAAGTTACATACTCTATATGTTTAATCAACATATCAACTTAACTTTGTCGATTAATAAAACAATTAACTTTTAACGTGTTTTAGCCCATGAACTTTTGGTACGATTAACCGAACGCGACTGCGCAATGTTAATATTATTAATTAACTTGCCGAGCTTTGATTTTTAGACACGCCGAGGCAAAGCGGTAAAAAGTTCATTATACTTGGCGCGGCCTAATACGAAGTTTCCGCAGTAATTATAAATTTGTCAAGAGTAGTTCGTATATATCTATTTCAATTGTGATGACTATATATATATATATATATATAGATATTATATACATAACCTAATTGAAATAACCTCATGCCCCGGTTGATCGAAACAAAATGCCGCCGGAGAAAATTGTTTAAACCCACTACTTTTGTCTAGTAAAACAACCAATCTTTCGTCGCGTGGGAGGCGAAATTGAATTTTCAAATCTGACCATTTTTTCCATGGACATAATCTTTTAATTTTTGATGCCGTGACCGAGTTTTCGGCCCGATGCCTTGATCGGAATTATCAACTTGGTGAGCGGTTTCTGGTAGAATTTCTGACCTAGTCGGTGCATTTTGGAGAGGTCGTTTTTCGATTTGTCTAATACTTTGCTCGATAACGGGGGAATATTGGAAATATTTATGCTATTCAAATATATTTTCTTGGTCACGGCATTACGTATAAAACATAAAACATAAAATATAAAATTAAAACATTACGGCTTATCGTATTAAACAGATGCATCCGTCAGCATTTCACAGCACAGTGAGTTTATTGATACGTGTTAAAGAGTTTTGGTTATGGTTGTTTTTAAAAATGCCAGCAATTAGACGTACGAACTTAAGTCGCAGAATCCGCCATGCTACACGTCAAAGATACACTACAAGAGCAAGTCAAACTAACGATCAACGCGAAACGCGGAATGGAGTTGAACGGGAATCAATGGAATCGAAATCGACAACAAAGAAATGTTGTGTTTAGCCCTTATCGAGCTGCATTTAATTATAACGTGGAAATCGATTACAGTTCATATTGAATCGTTGCTATTGGACCAATGAACGCTGTGTGTCAATATTGCAAGGCATTTTAGTTTAAAAATGAAGCTAAAAAAGGACAGTCGCTAAGTGTTTGTGACATCAACCTTGAAAATTCATGTTTTTCACATGGTCAATTGTATGTCGCCTGTTTCCGTGTCGGAATACCGACAAATATATTTATATATGTGTATCAAAGAGTTTTAGAATAATAAACACTATGTTTTTGGAATAAAAATTATTATTTTTATTTTTTTTTTTTAAATTATACCAGTTCGAATTCGATATTCATAGTTAAGCCAGGACAACGTGTGTCGGGTCGGCAAGTATATAATATTTTTAATACGATTTATCACGTCGGTTTTGTGTAATATGTCCGTGCATAAAACATAATATCGACAGCGGGATTTCGCCGTGTATAATATAGGCGGTACCTACCTACCCGCTATATACATATCCTATATATATAGAGTTAAAAAAAAAAGTTTCGCGAAAGAAATCACACCGGCGGCGCGGCGACAGCATCACCGCGCGTAAAACCAAAACTCGATTCCGCAGCCGCCGTTGGGATTGCGTTTTGTAAACGTAATGTGTAGCCACCTCGTAATAATAATAATAATAATATATAAGTTATAGTGTTACCCGATATATTTTGGGAATTCGCCAGAATAATTTACATTAATTCGAGAACAAGTACACCCGAGCACCCGGTCGTAAACTTTACCGGCGGACGACCCGGGGAGAGTGTTGAGTATATATATACATGAAAAAAAACGCTAATGCATAAAGTATTACCGTATTAGTAAACACAACACTACAGAGTGTTGTTACGCCGTATAGCATTTTTTTTTTTTTTTTTTTTTTTTTTTTTTTTTTTTTTTTTTTTTTTTTTTTTTTTTTTTAGTTTAGATTACCCCGTTTTATATATATATATATATATATACACACATACATACTCTGGCGAGTCAATATTTTTGGTATATCGCACCTATCCCGTTCCTAATGCGCGCGGTGATTTATTATAAGTACAGCGAATATAGGTAAACACGGTAAACACAATATACTCTCGGTGTAAACGTTTCGCGGTTATCATTTCCGGCGACGGGCATATTACAGTAAAATATATCGACGCTACCGCGCCTCGTGGTGGTTTTTCATTATGGTAGCCAAAACTAGCGCGTAACAACGCGCGGCAAATTTAAAATTGACAACGAATAGTATACACATTTTCAAATTATACATTTTTTAATAAATTAATTAATTTAAATATTTCAAAATTTGTTACTTCGGGATTCGTCGAGTCATTAGATAATGTTTTTAAATACCAATATACACTAGAAACCGTTTTTTTAGTGTTTGGGAGTGAATATCTACTGAATGAAAAGATATTTTTAAATATATAATTAACTATATTAATAATAATAATTTTATTAATATATCATATTAAAAATATATATATATATATATAATACATTTGTCAGTGGAGAATTCGATACTGATTTATTCATCGACGAAATTGTACAAAAGCTCCCGCCGATTTGGTATACGACAAGTAGTCAATATTCAAATAAAATCACCATAAGATATGCTTGCGGAGAAATCGTTCTCTTTATTAGTTCCATCTAATAAGTAATCAATAGATTGGATTGACGTACTGAAGTAGTTGACAAATTTAGGTTCGTAATTCCTGTGAATTGGATAAAGCGTAATGTACACGCTTGAGATGAGTCTATATTGTAAAATAGGACGAACCCAATATTTTTGGTCTTCTCCGATACAACATCTCCATAAACAAATTGCGTCTGCAACGGCCATCTTCGACAGAATACAATACTCGACTTACTACGGTGTAAACGCGCGCCTAGCGTGTAAATTCGGTTAACACGTGAACAGCGGTAACAATGTCAACGCCTTTCATGTAAACGAGGCCCGAGTGTAACTATTATAACCGGCAAACGCGCCGGTCTAATGATTCCGGGCGAAATTATTAAAATGGCCCACCGGAATAATAATTATTAAACTAAAACTTAATAAACTGTTACTCCGCCGCCGCGTTTTTCATTATTATTAGGCGTGTATACGTACCTACGTACCGCACTTTCACTTCGCGCGCAAATTGGCGCAGTCTTTTGTAAAAGAGTAAAAAAGAAATAAATTTAAAATACCGCAACATTAAAATTAATATGCGGCAACTTATACCGCAGCGACGGTATCTACTGCTTACATATATATATATATATATATATGTGATAATAATATATACCGACCCGTTTTGAAAATTAACCGCGCGGATTTCGGTCGAAAGAAATCGTGTGACGGGCACGGATAAAACAACTTTAGGAGGAGAAAAAAAAAAACTAAACTCATTCATCAACACAATTATTATAAAACGCCAAATTCGGTTAGATTTACTATTATTATAAACTTGAGATTGGCCTCGTCACTTTTACGAATTTTATTTCCGTGTAATCAGCACTTAAAGTTTTTTGTTTTTTAAATTTCACAATTTTCAAACCGAACGAAATTTGATAATGTGGCAAGGCCGATCTTGTGTACACTTAACGCTGAATTCAAATCGGTTTTTAAATGCCTTAGGTCTATCGGACTATAAGATGGACAAAAAATATGTTTTAATCAAACAGACGGTCCGTATCGAATCCTCTAAACGCGTAAAAATGTGTATTTAATATGATTTTAGGGATTTTCATATAAAACAACTACAGCTACAACTAAACATACTCTATAGAGTTCCATAATAGTCATATGAAGTTTGACATTCTTGGAAATCGTAGACTGATTAATCCTTTGAAATATTTGTTTATACAACGATTTATGCGATAATACAGAATTCACAGCCTAATTAACTCGTGTACGGCGCGGCGTCTTGTACGTGACGCGTATTGTTCGAAAATCAGACGAATAAAATGTTGTATCCAAGAAGAAAAGAATACATTTTTCATATTTTTTTTTTTTCCATACAAATCATTTATTTAATACCTCGAATTCGTGTGTATCGCGCGTACATCTTGATTTATCACAAACAATATCATAGATAACGGATTGAGTCATAAAACAATGTTTTTCATGGAAAAAACAAGAAATATTTGTTCTTTCTTCCTTTCTATCCTTTTTCTCCCATATCAGATGTCGTCTGATTAATATTCACTGAAAACACCGTCCACTGGGTCTGTCACATAAACCGCGGATGTAGAGTTCATGTAGAAACTGAAATAGCAAATATTGTTTCATATTATCGCATGGATTCATCAGACAATTCGTGGCATAGAATTCAATGCCTATAATAATACACCGACAAGAGAGTGAGCAACACAGCTTATCACTATTGAATAGACCACCGCTTCGTATCCTTGGACAGTACAGCGCCTAATCGAGACTTTCTCATCAGTACGGCCAAAATTATTACCTAAATCGATGTAATACTGTAATAACTATATACTAGTATATAGTCCAATTTCATTACTAGTTCGTTATAGCGGAGCAATATAATATTTTAAATCATTTTTTGTTATTATTAATATTAAATATAACCGTAGCTATTATAATATATAGACGGCTTAATGTCTATTATACATGTTATTATATTATACGCGAATAGTTAATGATTTTAATATTGTCGGTGATATATACCCGAAAAAAAAAAAAAAAAAAAACAAATATATATAATGTGCTATGGGATTTATATCTCTAACACATTTAATGCGTGCGATAATATTATGTAGAGTTTTATAGGTTATCGTTATAAAACAATATTGTATTAATACTGTATTACGGTGTAATATCATGTGTATTAATATCGAGACAAAACGTATTATATTGAAAATGTGAAAAACCAAGTAATTCTGTCGGTACGGTCGACGACGACGCGTACGACGCGTTCGATAATAGGAAATACAAAATGGCGGTCCGTCGTGTGATGATACATAGATAACACGTTGGTCGACCAATTTATGAGTGAGTTGTTACGCAGTTGCCCACTCGCTGTATCGCCGCCGGACTTTCCATTTGGGCACTCGTCTATAGTTGTTTTATTCGAAACGCTGAAATTGACTGGAGGAAAACGTTACTTAATTTTTGTGTTTTTTTTTTTTTTTTTTTTTTTTTTCGAACGTCAATCATATTTTTCTCGCGTCGTGACGGCCGAAACGATGAGCGAATCGCACCGTATACAATACCGGTAGTCGGGGTGGACGGTGAGGAAATGTGAAATTGTTTTGTTTTTCTATTTCTTTTTTGCGTATTTTTCATTATTATTATTATTATTATTATTACACTCACCCGTCTAACCGCTTGTTGTTCCGATATTCGTATTGTTGAACGTCAATTCAATTATCCGACCCGGTAGGCTTATCTAAAAAATTAACGTAAAACCAATTGTCGTTCGCCGCCGGCCGAGTATTAATGGCGGCCGCGCAGAACCACACCGTACCAATAATATTATATATACGTTTCGGATAACGTCTTCATCGGCGAATCTCCCTTGCGCCTACCGCCTTCGACCTGTGCACGCGCACCAATAATTATTATTTTAATCAAAAGGAATTTATAATTATTACTCCCATTCGTTCCTCCCGCCGTTTTAATTAATACCACACACACACACACACACACCATAGACATTAATAATAATCATAATAATAATAATAATAATAATAATAATAATTAGAAAACGGTAAACGCGCGGGGTTGGGGGGGCCCGTGGCTGGCGAATCGCAAATTAAGTTTTACCATAATAATAATAATACTTCACGTACACATATATTATATCGGCAAAGCAACGGCGGCGAGTTTTTCTTCTATTTTTTTTTCAATTTTTTTTCCTTCGCTTTATCGATATTCGCGTCTATATTATTTCGCGTAAGGGCCGGGGACGGGTCTCGGTTTTCGGGTCGCGCGTACACTCTGTTCAAGCTGACGAAAACCAGTTGTGTTCGCGCGTGCGTCTTGCTACGGGCAACGCCGTGATATGCCGACGCTCGTGTTTATACGCAGTGACGATAGGTATCACAACGTTCTCGCGACGCACCGTGGTCGCACTGTATCAGTGATTCCCAACGTGGGCGGTACCGCCCCCTTGTGGACATTTTTTATTTTGAAGGGGGCGCTCATCTATCATTTGCATTTCTGTCGTTTATAACCGATTGCAATGCAATGTATAACTGCGAAGAACAAAAACCAATTTCAAATACCAAACGTACAATATACAGAATTATTTAGGCATAATATTTATAGACACTTAAATAACATCTAAATAATTATCTTGTCGGACTATAGGTAGGTGACAATAATAACTTGACGTTATTATTGTCTTATCGGATTTATCGTATAGATTCCGATTAGCGGCGAATAGCCGTTCCGACAATATTATGTGTAGTCGTTTTCGGTACTAGGTAGGTACTTGACGTTATTATTGTGCGTGTACGTAAAGTCGTAAAAGTTATATTCGTAAAAATTATAAAATGTCTGAGAACGAAAAATGTAGAAAATATTCCATTGAATATTTGAAATTTGGTTTTATTGTATCTCCGACAAATGAAAAATTACCCTTGTGTCTCATTTGTGAAAAATCATTCAGTAATGAAGCAATGAAACCTTCAAGAATGAAAGAATATTTTATGAAAAAACATCCAGATAAAAGTAACAAAAATATTTTGTACTTTATTGACCTAAAGAATAAATTTGAAAAACGAAAAACCGTGAGTGGACTTTTTAATAAAACACATCTAAATAACGATAAAGGTCTCCTTGCATCCTACAAAGTGTCTCTTTCAGTTGCAAAATGTGGAAAACCACACACTATTGGCGAAACACTTATTTTACCTGCTGTAGAAGCAATATTAAAATCAATGACAAATTTAAATGTAACTGACATAACTTCATCTATTCCTCTCAGTAATAATACTGTGTCATAGTAACTATATAATTGAACATGTTCGTTATTGTTTCGCGCCATCCGTTATTTCAATGGTTTTGTATTATTTTTTTTAATATGGATAATTACAACGACGACGAAGATGAGCGCAAGCAGGACCATCACCTGTTAGAAGGAACAAAATGTATTATAATATATAATGTGTTATGCGAACAATATTTGAAATATTACGAAATATATTTTGTTTTTTTTTTATTTGACATAAACAATCTATACACTAAGCTTGTATGATGTGAGTAATTAAAAATAAATAAATAAATAAAAAAATAACACGAAAGGTGTGTTTAAGCAGTCACCCCCATTAGTGACTCTTGGCTATTGATTAGTTAGTTTGTTTTTTTTTTTCTTCTTTTCCCACTATGAGACGTTAGATATTGAAGTTTTGTAAAAGGTCACGGCACCATTTCCTTTTTAATCTACGGTTAGGATTTCCTGGGAGAGTAAGGATGGAAATATGTTTTATGAGGGGGTTAGAATGGGTTTGGAGGCGTTTATGAAAACGTATGTAGAAAATGCGTGCTTCCTCATCTATTGTTCTCATACGGAGATCGTTGTGAAGAGTTTAGTTAGAGATATAAGG
This sequence comes from Tuberolachnus salignus, assembly GCA_956483605.1. NCBI lineage: Eukaryota > Metazoa > Arthropoda > Insecta > Hemiptera > Aphididae > Tuberolachnus > Tuberolachnus salignus. The sequence continues at coordinate 36,588,397 of OY101432.1, forward strand.
CGGAGCATTGGCTAATGAGTGATATATTTTGGAAAGTTTGGATTCTATTAGTGTTGGATTTTTTTGCCGCACCCCGCAATTGGAGTCCATACGTCCAGATTGGTTTGAGTAGAGCTTTGTAGATTAGTAGTTTGGTGTTTAGGGTGGAGCACTTGTTTCTAATTAGCAGAGGTCTGAGCATACGCATGCGATTGCTTAAGGTTAGTCGTTTCGTTTGTTCCATGTTAGTCTTTTGTCAAGGAATAATCCTAAGTATTTAACTGTGTCGGATGTGGGAATTGGTACATTGTTGGGAAAATATGTTTTGTTTTTATTACCATGTGTATACATACACACGGCGGCTCAGTACGCACGCGCGAGTTTGGGCATTCTTAAATTGAACAGAGTATAGTCATTGTATGGACCGTTGGCCGCGTCGTATTAATTTACATTAAATCCCACACCATTCTCCGGCACAGCCGAATAATCTTGGTCTAACCTTCGACAAACGCCTAACATGGGCTAAATATATTCACACAACAAAATTAAAATTAAATCATCGACTTTACTCTCTCGGACCTAATCTCGGCAAATTCTCAAAACTATCACTCAAAACCAAAGTTCAAATATATAATCTTCTTCTTAAGCCTATCTTGGCTCTATAGAATTCAACTCTGGGGCGCAGCAAAAAACCTTTCAAACACACAAAAAATACAAGTGTTTCAATCGAAAATCCTCCGACTTATAACCAACAATCTTCCGTATATTTCAAACCACACTTGTCATACAGATCTTTACATCCCTAAAGACACTGGTACAGCCAAGTTATATTATTCAAAATTTAGGTTTCGTCTCCAAAATCACACCAATCCCCATATCAAAAAGCTACCATCTATCTCCATCCCAGGAAATCCTCCCAGAAGACTCAAGCGACAATGGCCCCGTGACCTTATAAAGTAACCATACTATGAATACTTAATACCCAAGTAAATGTAGATTCACGCCGAAGTACCCTCACTGTATGGTTTCTTCCCTCAAGACACCCAAGCCATTGCATTTAATTTTTAAAATCATACATTATACTTATTGTACTTTTTTCTTAGTATAGATTGTATAAAAAATTTTTTAAAAAAATCCTACACGACCGTTTGAAAATAATAATTTATTTCGGTTCGAAAACAATATGCGCAATAAAATATATATATATACATGCGTAACCGGTGCCAAAAAAAACGTCAGATACGCACAAGTATTATACAATATAGGATTTCTTTTATTCGAATTTTGTTGCGTTTTGTATATTTCGGAACGAAATTTTCATTTTTTTCAAAGAAAAAATCAAAGAATCAAAAGAATCAAAGATTCGAACTTTGGGGGATGGGTTTTATGAAATTGCGCGAGCATAAATATAAAAATATTTTCCCCGTTAAAGTCGAATAATAATAATAACAAATATAATTAATGTTGTACAAGTTAACCCCCCCCCCTCCGTTTTAGTCTAATTCATTTTCTCGAGGTCAGTTTTATTTTTTTTACTTTAGAAATGTTTTTTTACTAACATCATTTTAAGTACATCCATATACACTTATAAAAATATTTTCTTTAAAAAAAACTTTATATTTTTTTAAATCGATAAATATAATACAGTTAGTTCTGTATAATTTTTATTCTGTATAAACGGGTAATATTGTATTTTTATTATTTATTTGTTGTTTTTTTGGTATATGTTATATTCCGAAGTAGAATCATTTTCAAAAAAAAAAAAAAAATCGCTCTTCGGGCAAATACCAATATTTTATGATTTATTTTCGGTTCGTCTAAACAGGTTAAGCCGAAACATTTGTGGCGGAGAGACTGCGTGATGGAAATACATTTCCAAATACCTACTTCCGAAATTTGTGCTAAACTTTAAAACATTGATTATTAGATATTCCTAAATTAACCGAAAATTAATATTTTGATTAAAAATAAAGAACATGGAATTTTAATAATGCGAACAATTTATAAGCCCTATAGAGAATCGGCGGGGTAAAATATTATCGTAAAAAATGCCATCGTCTATAAACATCTGGTACCCGTTATTCACCTATCTGCACGTTTTTATCAAATCGACACGGTATACCGAGCGCGTTGTTAAAATTAATACGATTTTGTGTTTGAGCCGCGGGTTTAAAAAAAATTATTGAAAATCGCGTTTCGCGATATTACAATACGTTTGCTACCATTCAATAATATTTTATTTTTTAACGAGTTTTGCAATATGATAATAGACGATTGAGTAGATATGTGTATATAATATATAGTTTTGCGACCATTACCATATGGAAAATGTCCGTTTTTAAATATTAGGTAGTATACCCGTACGTACATAGATTAGGTACACACGAGTGCATTTTTAAATTTTTTGCTTAGTTTAATGGCTTATAGTAATATATGGCCGCGGGAATATATAGACCCGAGACCCTAACCTAACCTAGTGGCGGAATAATTTCGATTTTTTTTCTGTACGTGAATATATATATGTATGATAGAGCAAGGTGAATTTGAATATTGTCAATAACTTGTGTTTTAAAGTTTGGTAAAATTATTCATGGAAAAATACGATTATACATATATTGGCCGCACTGTATTTTTCACTTAAATATAACACGTTACGATTAGATTGGACACACCACCTTTTTGGTTACCAATTGATATTATTATCGTTACTTTGATAATTAAATATATAGTAATTTTTTTTTTTTAAATTTAAATACCTACCTACTTTAAGATTTATTGCGGGGCGGTATACGTATTTTCCGGTAGGTCGAAAAGTACTTAAAAATCGAAAAACTCGGCGACGGGCGCAGTAAACGCCGACGTTTGAGCGGCGGAAAAACATCGGTAAATACTTAACAAATATAGCCGTTTGTTCTTGAAAAATTTATGGCGGTTTTCCGAAGAAACAAAAAAAAAAAAAAAAAAAAAAAAAACGTAATAATGCAATATTTATTAGTCGACAATAATACATTAGAATTTTCGAACAATCTACTCGAGAGAAAAAAACAAGCATTCGGTCAATTTTCAAATGAAGATAAATGTCCCTCTATATATTAAGTTAAATTTTACCTCGCTATCGCGGAAACGAAAGAAACGTTAAATATATATATATATATATATAATAAACACTGTTATATAATAAAAGTAAGCGTGTAATTTTCGCAAACATTTAAAAAGTTTAATGTAAAAAAATACGGACGTTTTCCAGACTTTTCGAATCGATTATATTTTACGCAATACGTCTCCAATTTTAGCGAAAATTTATACAAATCCGTACAAACCGAATTTATAGATTATACTCGTATACACTATCCATAACGTTCGTAATTCGTTTAATAGATTCGACGGGTCGGATTGCAAAAACATCAATAAATTTCCACAATATTTTTCTCTAAAAACTCTTTGCGTGTACATGATAAACATCTATGGCAGAATGTCGAGCCGTAACGCAAATTTAATCATTACGACGTCATGACGTCTCTCTTGATCTCGGGTTAAAATAAAGAATTTCGGTTTTTTTTTTTTTTGCTTAAGTTAGGTTGGGTTAGGTTATTATAAAAATCGATGTGAGGTCAAGTGGTTCCCTTCAAAAGTAATCTATGCTATTTGGGACTCCGTCTGGATTCCCATCTCATCTTCAGAGACGGTCTACGGCAAGGCATTCCAGGCCGATCGCTCAACTAAGCGGCTCATGCCTAACTTAGGAGGACCTTCACAACTCAAGAGGAACCTTCTGATGCCAATTATGAGCAGCAGGCTGCTGTACGCCGCCCCGACGTGGACCAACAGAGCCACCAAATACGTGATCTGTAGAAACGCAATAATCAGGACCCAACGGATGGCTGCGCTCAGGGTCATTTGGGCGAATCGCACCGTCTCCGCCAACGTCGCCCTTTTCCTCGCGGGGAATCATCTGGGAGACCTCCTCGTCCTCGAGAGGAAGAGTTTGCGCTCGAAGATGAACGATCCTGAACGAACCGAGTCAGTGACCGACGACTGGAGAGTTGAGTGGGACATTATACTCTTAGCCTGGAACACAGATGGAGTCGCACTGACAATATCTCCTGAACCCGAAGAATCCATCCGGATCTTAAGTGATAAGTGGTGAGACGCCTCAAGGACCTTAAGTTACATCTGGCTCAGACTATCTCAGGACACGGGTGCTTCAGGGACTACATATACCGCATGTTCCACACACCGAATGCGGAGTGTCTCTACTGCGAGCACCTTGAAGACACCACAGAGCACACTGTTCGGCTGCCCGTACTGTGAGGCCCTTTGCTCCGAAGCCAAAGCATTCTTTGGCAGCAGGAACATCGGCCCCAGTGATATCCAGGACATGCTTTGTGGTCCCGCTGACCTTCCGTCCCGGCAGACGGACTGCGACAGGTATGACCTACTCTCAGCGCGCAGTGTTTTTATCGGATGTTAGAAGGCATACTGCTCGGCAAGAAGCAAGATGAGAAGGCCCCTGAAACCGAGATCAGGGCCAATCATCAGCGAGGAGCTCACTGAGCTTCCCGAACAAGACATCAAGAACGAGTCCACAGGCCAACGGGTGCGTGCGTCGCTTGGTCGGGAAGATGACCAAGACGTACAAGGTTTTCTGGACCGGCTGGTTCTGCGAACCGAGTTGGGAAGAGGACGACGATGCACGGAGTGTTTAGACCGGCTGGTTCCGTGAACCTTGTCGCGAAGATTATGAACAACAGCGTCAGTTAGGTTAAGACTACGATTTAAGGGGGTGCAGTAGGAGACTTCCCGCCCATCCCCGCCAACGAATGTATTTTTGCTTAAATAAACCATGGCAGCAGTGGGGTAGTAATGTTCACACGGATCCTCCACTGTTGTCGGTTACAAATTGGGGAAAAAAAAAAAAAAAAAAAAAAGGTTGTTGTGAAAATGAAACACTCGCGGTGCCTCCGGGGTAGAAAAAATTGTGTTACGCGAATCGGACGATTATAAAGATAAAAAAGAAAACGAAAAAACACACCCGAAAAACAGCGAGTATTATTTGATACTGTTTTAATATATCGAGCGAAAGGGGGGGGGGTCGATTGTAATATTATAATATTCGTCTGTGTACGGACGATAAGCCGACGTTCGGATACGTTTTATGATCACGATGTTTTACGACGGAATATCATTATTATAATATAAAATGGCCGGGAAATACTGACCACTGTTTCACAATAACAATATTATTATTATTATTATCGTATAATATAGGTAATAAAACCGTCAGAGTTAAATTCGGTCGACAGTAACCACAATATAATAATATAAAATATTATACGTTTTTTTTTTTTTTTTTTTTCATACTGCGCCCGCGCGGAATTCTGCCGCCACCGATCCGTATACTAAACGAATAAGAAGTCCATAAATCTGAATATTATTATTATTATTATTATTACGAGCCCGGCAATAAACGGACAAGAATAAAAATAAATTCGACGTCATGTCGAACCGTTTTACGGATAATAATAACGTGTTTTTTTTTTTTTTATATTTCGGACGATGAAAATGTCAATAAATCCGTTATATTTAAAAAAAGTAAAAAAAAAAAGAATAACATCCCGTTATTATTATACTAATCCAAAATATCGCGGCGGTATTTCTGTGTGTTTATATATAATGCGGTGTACGTCAAAAGAGCGCATAAAACGGATTTGATAGATAATAATAAAAATATTATACATCGTATTAATACAGAATATCGTTTTATACTGGGTAAACGTTTGCTAAACTACACCCCTCCCCCCCATGGAGGATCCCCGGATTTTTATGGGTTTTATACACTCGGTATAATGAAACAAAAAAAAAAAAAAAAAAAATAACCAAACAAAAGAAACGATTTATAATATTCTATCGTAATTATGTGCAATTTAAAATAATATTATAATCCTTACAAATCCCCCCCTTTTTTTTTTTGGATTCCGAGCGTATCGAGAAATATATCGGTTTTCCTACGACTTGTGCGGTTGTTATTTTTTTTCTTTGTCTGTAGACCACTTTTCTACCAGACCTCCTGCTCCGAACTTGTTTCCCAAATAATGTGAATTGTGATTGCAATTTGTTTGGCCTAACAGAGAAATGCACAAAAATTGGACACATGGTTTATCGTCAATTGTATACATCCGTATAACGGTGAGAATAAAAAAAAAGATTTGACGGCAAATGTAATAATTATGTTTTATATTAGCGTGTTTAGTGTACAATTTTATGAAAATCATAAAAATTCAGCGAGAAATGAAGAAATGATATATCGGTTTTCCTATGAAGTGTGTGCGTTGTTTTTTGTTGTTATTGTCTATTAACCGCTTTTCTATCAGATATCTGGCCGTAATACAGACAAGAGAGATTTTTCTTCGTTTTTTGAATCTAGTCCGGCGCGTCAAAGAAATCGTTTTCCGGCTTTTCTTAACAATGTGAGAAAAAAAAATGAATATTCTCGCAATAACGGTTTACTGTTATATCGTTTTTATTCCCTCTGTTGTATATAATTCAGTTAGAAAAATGATCGTCGGAGCCGGTTATTTACGTCAGCAGCTTATCAGCAGTGTAGCAATATTGTTTGTTATCTATATCTGTGATTAAACAAGTCACAGCAGATACGGCTGTATTCTGTTCTGATGTAGTTTACGGTTACCGCGGTATAATAAACGCGAGAAATAAAAATATTACAAAATATTTAACATCAATTTTTTGTATTTGAATTTTTTCCCATTTCGCGAAACGACCGCGGTGTGTACGGTTATGTACACGATCGATCGTATTCATATCGAGTTGTCCGCATAAATAGACAAATAAAAAAAACGCTAGTGGTTTTTTTTTTTTTTCATTTTCTTTCAAAAATAATGGAATTTCGAGTGCATTAGCAATTACATCGGGCGTACAATTCGAACAATGCGAGAAATCCGCGGACTTACGAAAATACTCCTTTTGCTCCCCTTGGCCGCATTCAAAAATGGGCGCGATAAACATATATATCCGTTTGTTTATTTTGTATTTACATTTTAACAATCACTTCGATAAACAACTACATTATATTGTTGTTATTATTCGGTATCGTTATTCGATTTTAACAAATTAACTATAATAACAACGTTTGTTTTTAGATTCAGAGTGTAACATTATTAATACATGTAAGATGTGTTTTTTGTCTCCTACTTTTTTTTTTTTTATTCGAAAACACTTTATCGTTTGGTACTATACTTTAATAATTGAACGTTTGTTCTGAGGTTCTAATTTTCTAAAAAAAAAATTTTGTCGATTCCCCCCCCCGGGTCACTTTGACTACAAGGGAATGAATTCACTAATGTATTCGAAACACCTTACCGGTTTACGTATAGCTCCGCTCAGAATCGTTTTAATTTTATTTTTTATCGTCGCTTTCCGTATACAAACCAAAATGTCTCGGAACTTCCAGCCTGCACAACAGTGTCCTTGACGCAAAATATTATTTTCGGAATTTTTAAACATATCAAATAAAATACTTCTATTGACCTACAAAAACATTTAATTCTACCGATTTCCTAGGGAAATAACAATTTTGCATTCTTTTTTCTAGTCACATATTTTCATAATACGTACACTAACTTTTTTTTCGAATGAAAACGACAGGTTTCATTATATGTAAGTATATAGATGAATAGTATCATATTCAAACGATGCGCTTTTACCGCGAGTGAAAAAAACTCCGTGTTTAACAGTTCGATCGCTGTAGACGAGTCGTGTTCATTTTTTTTTTTTTTTTTAATATATATATATATATTATACCTCAAAACTTTTCAGACCAGAAACTTGTAACGGAATCAATAGGATAAAGTTAAAAACTTCGACTCATATAAAAAAAATGCCTATTTTACAAGTTGTATACAGTTGCGGTTCGTATACAAAATACGGATTAAAATAATTTCATTATTATTTTTACATAATCAAATAGTCGTCGGGTACTCGGGCTATCGGGTTTCTTATTGTTTTTCGTTATTTTTACGTTTCACCTCATGATCGCTTGATATCCAAAATCTTCAATTGGTCGAAAAAGATATTTACACTACGTGGTATAAATCTCCTAAAAGCTTTAAAATAACAAAAAACGATATCAAACCCTGTATGTCCTGTGTTTTCTGTTTATTTTTTAACCGTTTTGTTCGTTTTTTTTTTCTCCAAATAAATGTTATAAAACGATACCGAACAAACAGTAATATTTTATACTTAATATAATATCCGGAAAACGTTGTTCGTTGCCGAAGCCGCTGTCTCGTTGTGATTGTTGCCACGTAATTTTTATTTATTTTTTTATTATTTTTTTTTAATATATCTCCTTGGACGACTAAACAATTGCAGTATAATTTTACGGTCTCTTATTCGTATGGTGTTGGAAATAGGACGCCAGTGTCTATTTCTGTATTATCCGTGGGCCGCCAATTATATTATGCCATTTGATTTTACAACAAGCCAAAGTCATACCAAAGAAAGACGGACATTCTTCGGACCGTAGGTGGGCCCCCGTTGTAGGTGTGAAGTCGAGAAGGTACGATATAGATGGGGAAAACGATTCCGAGCCGCGTTCCGTAAATCGTGTTTTGAAATGCCGTGAAATACCGTCAGGATTTTGCAGGCTTATAAAAAAAAAAAAAAAAAAAAACTGCATTACGTTCAACTTTTTTTTATTTTTCACTATTAAGAGTGTACAACTTATGAGCCTTGTGCCAAATTTCCGTGTATTTCCGCCGGGCCGAACGGTTCGCGCCGTTGCGGTCTTGACGATCATTATTTAAACTGCATTATACACCAAAGGAAATAAAATCGAAAATAACAGATAACAGTTATTGCGAAAATATTCCCTTTTTCTCTCTCTCTCTCTCTCTCCCATTATTAGGATCCGAAAAATCTCTCTCGTCGGTTTTTCGATTGGTACGAGATTTCTGATAGAAAAGTGGTTACAAAAAAAAAAAAAAAAAACACAAATCATAGTAATACCATTACAGTGTTCGCTTCGTTCAGAATCTATAGGACCCGATACAAATAATTAACGTTCAATCGTCGTAATATATTACGAATCGCCGTTGAAAATTGTAAAAAATAAACGAATCGTATTTTTGCGCGCGATTCAATTGAATACTATTTTATTGGTTAAAAATTCAATTTAATTAATTCCGAAAATGATTATCGTTATTAATTCAATCGCTTGATTACTTTAAAACGAAATTCTTAAAACAATATTGTCACGGGTCACGAAAATAACAATCTTAATTTTATAAGCGCGGAATATAAACAAAACAATAAATGTTCAACGGAGATAAGAATTTAAAAAAAAATAATAATAATAAAATTCATAATTTATTATCAGACGTGATATTCCGGCAAAACCAAAATACAAATTCGACAAATATTTTGCGTATAAAAAACGATACCGGGTGCGTTGGAAGTTGTAATCGTAGTTTACCCGATAACTGGGGAAAAACCGGGAATATTTGCACGACAACAGTTTCTGTTGATATTTTCGATATTATTATTATTATTATTATTAAAAAAGAAAAGAAAAAAAAAAATGTTGCAATTCGGTGAAACATAAACGCGGATACGACTCGGAACGTCCGCCGAGTACATATTGAATTAGAACAGCGTAGACGCGGTACAATATTATTCAAAAAAATATTTTTTTTTTGCGAGTAATTATTTATGAGCCGTTTAAAACGTCGCCGGAGTTTTTATTCAGGTTTTATGCGGATGCGCAAACTTCGTAATTTATTTTTATCAGCGTTTTACGTTCAAACGGATATGTCGCGCAACGTGCACTGGCTTATTTCCCACCCCGCCCGTTCGAGCTTTCCGTCGGATAATCAAGGCGCGGGGTTTTTTTTTTTTTTTTTTTACCGGCTATCCGCGAGAATTCGCGGCCCTGTTCATCCGGAGCCGCAATTTTACCTTTGAACATATTATATTAATTATTTCGGGGTACATTCGATATAATTTTCAATTACCGAGCCTTTATACTCAATACACAACCGATAATATAATTCCCGCCGCTCTAATCTATATAATTAAATTGCGATTTACATGTCGTCGACTCCGTTATACGCGTACATTATTATAACTATCTTTGTAATAAATATTTCATACGAATTAGTCAAGTCGAGTAAAACTACGCGATACTCGCAGCAGCAGCGGCAGGCGGCCTTTTGTGCTCGCACATCTAATCCGGCTCCGGTGTATATAATCCAATCGATATATAATAATAAATATTATAAATTCGTCCTCGACCGACGATCGCGATGAATATACGACGGCCCGAGAAAAAAAAAAAAAAAATATCTATAAACTAAACGGGTAGGGGTTTTTTTTTGCTCGTTGTTGTTGTTAAATACAATTAATAAAAATACGAAACACGAATCTGCGGAGACGGGCGAAAATCGAAAATGTATTCTACCACCTATCGAATATTTTATAGTCGACCGTGTCGAAATGATCAGCCGACGCTCGGCGCCGTATAATCTTAACGCGTTCAACCGTGAGACAGATAGGAATACGGATCCGAGGAAAAAAAAAATAAAAAAAAAAAATGACTTATCACATCTATAGGTATATTACACACGTAATATCGCGCCGGTTTTTTTTTGTTTCTTTCGTTTTATTTTATTTGTCGTTGATAACGGCCGTTCGTTGGTTTTAAACCCGCGCGTATTATATTGTTTTTCTGTTCGTCATAAAAAAAAAAAAAAAAAAAACCGGCAACGGTCTCTTAATTATTATTAATCCGACGGCTGACGTGGAATCACGCGAGAATTCGGGCAACACAAGTTTTTCCGTCCGATTAGCCACCAAACCAAGAGCAATGGCCCCCCCCCCATATACGGTCAGTCGTGAACGGCAATCGACGTGATTGACGATTGATAATTACCATATACGGTCAATCAAGACTGACAATCTTCAGTCGTTCGATTGTTTTATTTTTATAGTCAACGCAATTGTTACTACTGAAAGTGTGGCGTTACGTGTTGTTGTCATAACAACATTTATTGAAAAAAAAAATAAAAAATATATATTTTTATATATGTTAAATTTAAAATTAAACTTTGCATAAAAATGAATGAAGAAGGTATTATTGGTATTGCTATTTACCATGCGTGTGACAAACCAAGAGAAAAAAAAAATTTTGGACGAAAGAATGGTTCAAAAAATGAAACACATTATCCCACCATAATCTTCTAGATGGACTTCCACTATCTTCTCCTTCTGACTACAGGAATTATCTCCGCATGGATCACATGACATTTTCGAAGTTATTAAAAATGATCACATCAACGATAGAGAAACAGGATACTTGTACGAGAGTAGTATTTATGTCAGCTGTTGGATCGATTTCTTTTAATTTATTAGTTAATTTGTACATAGCATTCTCGTTTCAAAATTCTATTTTTGTACAAATCACTTTTAATATTCCACGTAGCAGGTAAACTACGGTATTATAGATGTATAAATTCGCGCCAAAAATTTTCATTATTTAATTTATTTGTCCATTTGTTGACGAAGATATAAAATTTACAAAAGACAAAAAGACACGACTGCTTCACACAATTCGACTTGATTGACTGATAAATTGTACATTCATAGACATACATGGTCAATCATGAATGCCAATCATCTTGATTGACGATAAAAATTCAAACAATTCCATCGGTCATGATATTTGATTGTCGGTCATTATCATTCGCATACATATACCATTGGTCTTGACTGTCAATCGCGTTGATTGTCATTCATGTGTACGTAGGCCTTAAGGAACAGGCGGATTGATTGAAAACAATACAAAACTATGTCTGAGATCGAAGTTAAAAAAGTTTAAAAGTCCCGGCGCAGAATTTCACTATTGCCGGCCTTATGAAATATTATAACGCCATAATTTCCCATTATGAATAGCGTTTTCCATTTATTATTCTTCCTATTTTCTTGTCCGGCGTGGTTTTTCGACGGCTACGACTAGGTTTTAGGGTTTTCACTCAAGAGACACCGACTTCCTCGGAGCAATATCGCGTTTGGACGTGTTATTGATTTCGGTGTGCTCGACGAGTATATATTTCGTTACCGAAATGATTACAGGCGTGTGAAAATATAAGTTAATTTTTGTTAATATTTTACAAAATCATACGAATAATATTGACGTGGTCGATGTCAGGTTTGAACTTACGACGGTTTGCAATAAAAACTGGAAAATCCATAAGATAATAATGAACAGTTCTACGTACAATTACAAAATCGCATGCGATCCCGTACGTATTTGAAAAATGTTCAAACGTACGGTTTTCATACTTAATCGAGTTTGAGTGTATTCATTTGAATATCCGTCGGAATCAAAGTGTGTTAAACAAATGCGTTTATAACGAAAGGAAGACATATTTATTGCCCTACCCCCGATACAGAAAAAAAAAAAAAAGAAGAAAATTTCTACGCGCGCAGACTACCAACGAGTCCTATAAAATTGTCGTGCCGGTAGAAATTCAACGCGCGGTTATATGTAACATACAAATAATAACATATTGTATTATTATAAGAGAGTTTTTTTTTTTTTTTTTTTTTTTTTTTTTTTTTGTCATCTTATAATGTAATTACGTTCTATTCGTTGTCCCGCTACGGGGGTTAAATGGCGGTAGGGTACCCCCAATTATTATAATATTATAAATTGTATACGCGTTTTGCGGCGTAAACGCCAACGGGAGCGATAAAAAAGAAAAAAAAAAAAGAAGAAAAACCGCGCACGTCAAAGAGAAAGAGCGCCCACCCGGTAGTGCTATCTTTTTTTCATCTTTTTCTTCTTTTTCTTCTTCTTCTTCTTCTTCTTCTCATAATACACTATTATAATATTATATTATATATATATATATTGAATATCGACGACGACGACGTTTTTGAAGAGTATATAATATAGAAATGAAAAGGAAACGGTCGGGGGGGGGGGGGGAGAAAGAAAAAGAAAAAGCGGCGTAATAATATAATATAACGTACGGCTCTGAAAATCGCGTAAGTACGCGAGCACACACACACACATACGCGCGTACATCGGAGTTTATTATTATTTTCGTTTAATGGGCGACGACGACGTTCGACGGGGCGTAATAATAATAGCTTATTATATGGGGATTGCTTCTTTTTTTTTGATTTTTTTTCCCCCTCCGATCGACTAGGCCGCCGTCGTCGCGGATATATCATTTCCAAAAAAAAAAACAAAAAAAGAACGGAGAAAAAAGTGAAAAAAAAGGCCACCGTTCATTATATTTCATTATATCACTGTCGGTTCGGTTATTAAAACCGGAGGAAAACTTTATTGCCGACGAATAGACTACGCGAAACGCGATTATTCGTCGGTATCCGTACGTGAGCTTGTGCGTATGTCATGCTACGGTTAAAATCCGAAATCCGTCAAAACTAGTTTTGACTGGTCAAAATCGGTTCGGACCGGTTAAAACCAGTATTAACCGGACGTTTCAACGAATCAGTCGAATCTAGTTGAGGTAAAACTGTATAGGTAAAAATTCAACCCTGCCGTAACGAATAATTCGATCTAATCTAATTCGATTATTCTGTTCCTAACATTAATTATTCTTTATATTTATCCTATTGCGTACCTTCTAGTTTTCCCTAGTTTAAACCAACGATGAAAATCGATTTTTACTAGACAACCGCTGGTTTCGCTAATATAATTCAGACACAACTAGTTCTTACTAAAATAAAATAAGTTAGTTACTGGTTTCGACGTTGATGTCACTAATTAATTCTATTTTTAACTAATCAAAACCAGTTTTGACGAAAAGGGTTTATGTTGAAATTCGTTAAAAAAAAAAACCACGAACAATTACAATTTGTTTTGTATTTACTAGAGCTACCATTATACGGGCTCTTAACTGAAACGGGAATAAGGCCCGTGTACCTATATACCCAATATTATCCTTATACCTACATTACCCGTATATTTTATTCTCCATGTGTTTCTATTGAATTTATCATGAATTCTTTATTTTTTTTTATTAATAATGCATATATTTTCCAAAAAAAAAAAACGAAAAAAACGAATAATAATAACGACTGCAGCGTAGCGTGTGGTTGTTTAATCGTGCTACGCATTTCAGGACTTTATTCAACATTTTGACACTTCGGTGATAATAATTTTCAAAATAATCATATTGGCGATCTAAACAATAACCCTTACAACAATGATATTTACGTCATTAACTATTGATCTTATTTTGATGTTTAGTGGTTTGTAAGGGATACAATATACAAAATAGGAGGGGATTGGAAACAAAATATATATTATCTCTAAATAATAATCGATATAAGATTTTTAAATAGTTTTATATATATTTATTATCGGAATTAATAAAATTACATTGGAGTCCGGTGTTTACTTCAGGGATAATAAATACACGTGTACTCTAATAACCGTGTATAACCACGACCCCTAGTATCTACAATCGAATACGATTACCGTAACATTTTTAATCGAAAATGCTTCGCCAGGAATTGTTTTTCATTTGTGCAGATATTAATTCTATACCCAATAATATCCTATTTTTACTTCACAAATTTCCATCGATTATACCGTCAGCCATCATATCGTTGGATTGGATAGCTACAATTATTGCTGCTAGTCCATTAGATCTGCTCTAAAATTAAAATCGAAATCAAATAACTATTACTACAATTTATTATTAGTTTATTTAAGGTCTTTTATTACAGTAGTTTTAAGATAATTCTCGATTCGTCCGGTTTAAACGAGAAAATGTAAGTGCGGGTTTTCGGTGACGATTGCAACATTTTTACGATTTCCCGTTTAAAAATTAGAGAAATGTGAATTTTAAAAAAAATTTAAAAGTAGTCATATTACTGATAGATATAGATTATATGTCGAAATTGGAGATATATTATAATATCTTCCAAATCTCCCCCGACTCCTTCACCGAAATACTCCACCGCCGCCACGTATTTTAATGTAAAATGTAAACCGGAGCAAATACAAGACGGCAAGGGAAAAATAAAGCAAAAAGAAAATGTACACGATTTGGCCATTATCTGTTTGGACGGCGACGGTGGTGTACATGCGTTTTTCACTGCCGACGAATTCGGTGAAGTCCTCCTAGGTTAAGCGATTGTCGTTTCTACCCTTCACCCACCCACGACCAATTCATAATCTCCACCACCACCACCACCACCACCCGATCGCCGTTTTTATTGTATTTCTCCGAGATAATAATATCATTGCGAGACTGTATATAATATACCATATATATACAAAGCATATAGGTACCAGATACCAACAGTGGTAACCAGTAGCGTGATTGCGAGGGGACAAGGGGCATACCTATCTCCCCCGACATATTCTCGAGGGACAAATGTATCATTTAGCCGCCCCCCCCGCAGGTATGACAATAGTACAAATTTCTGAATCTTCAAAATAAAGAAAGAATGCAATCTCTTGTTTTATAATATGTTGACGTATTTTCCACGTTATCGCATTACGAACACGAGACAACTAATAATATAACACTAATGTATTTTTTCGTTTCTTTTTGAGTTTTGTTTAATTGAGTGATGAAGTCATTATATTAGTCTTTGATTATTGTGTATAATGCATAGATTAAAATATATTTACATCAACCATTGTGGTTTCGATTTTGGTGAATAAGTTATTTCCCCCCCCCCACGAGTTTCTTTAGCCAGTTACGCCACAGATGTTAACAACTCGGCTGTGGTACGCAGAACCTTATTCGGGCCACGGGCCAGAGGCGCAATTCTAAGAGAGACGCAAATTTCAATACTACGTATGTAATAATTTTGTCTAGGTTAATGATTTGGCATTGAAGTATGATCGAGATTTAAATGCTGCAGAGTTATATTCTTCAAATATCATGTTCCATTATTAATGATAATGTTTGGGAATGCAACTCAGTCAGATATTCATCAGTATTCTTCACACGATTTATATTCGAATTTACAGGTGGCACTACGAATATTTTCAACGGTTCTTGTAACTACAGCTCTGTGTGAAAGAAGATTCAGGAAGATG
This sequence comes from Tuberolachnus salignus, assembly GCA_956483605.1. Lineage (NCBI taxonomy): Eukaryota > Metazoa > Arthropoda > Insecta > Hemiptera > Aphididae > Tuberolachnus > Tuberolachnus salignus. The sequence continues at coordinate 36,604,481 of OY101432.1, forward strand.
AAAATTATCAAAAATTATCTATGATCGACAATAGGTCAAAGTCGTCTCACCAGTATGGCTGTACTATCAATAGAAACAGATATAGTGAAAACAATTTCATTTGATATTGTCATTGATGAATTAGACTTTATAAAAGCATGAAAAGTACCATTGTAATATTGTATTGAAATTAATTTTAAATTGTTAAACACAAATGTAAAAAAAAAATACGTTTTTATAATTTAGAAATTGTTTATATTTTTTTAAAGTCATATAAAAACAAGAGGTTATTAAAGATTATTAGGTATTACCTATTATTATACTATGTATTTATACATGTTTTATATATTTCAAATGTTTTTTTTTTTTTAAACTAATGTAAATTTCCCATTTTGGAGAGGGGCACAATTTTTTTTAACAAACAATCTTTGTTTTTAAAAAACAAAGATTCGCCAGGGGCGCCACCAAACCTAAATACGGCCCCGATTGTAATGTTTTACCCATGTTTTAGCAATTCAGGTTTCAAATTTTAACTAGAGCACTTTTTACAGAAATTCGCACGTTCTAGACGCGGTACAATTTTCAAAACATTCACGCTTTTTTCGAATTATTCTTATTTTTTTTATAGCTACTATTTGAAATTTGTTAGTCAAGTCGAACTTGGTGGTAAAAAAAAAAAAAAAAAAAAACATTGAGCTTAATGTTGTAGTTTATGATATCAGTATCAAAAACAACATTTTGTCTGTTAATTTCAATTTTGTTGATTTTTTTTTTTTGTAATTCGGTAAAATATTATCGTAGACTTGACATTTTTATCGAAGGATAAAACGAGTACCTGCTCAGTATCACCTTTATCCCTCAATTCAAAAAAAAAAAAAGACGCTTTAGATATATATGCACCAACAGATGATTTTCGATGTAAGCCATTTTAGATTCTGTGTGTAACGACGGGGCTATTATAGTTTTACAAAGATGTGGGTTTTTTTTCGGAAAACAATTTTTCGATTAGTATAAAAATGCTCCGATTCTTTCGTGACGTACCTTAAAAGATACGGAATTTTTAGCCTTTTTACTTTTTTTTTTTTAAAGTGAATTCCAATTATAGAATCCCAAAAATGTTTCTATAATATATATATATATATTTATAAAAAAAAAACCAACAACAAACGTCGATGCGTCGAAACATTGATTTCTGGGTTACGACCTTAGCAACAATAACGAAAGTAAAACGACTAATACTATATAATCTTACCAGTTTACCGATCTCTGCTCAGAATCTGTTTTCGATCCCAACGATGATGTAACGAATCTAAATCCTAAGTTTTATTTTGAGCACATTTTAGAATTATATTGGTTTTTAGAGCATATTCGCATTGTTTTTAGAGTTAGAAATCAGCTAAGCTCACTACATTTTTATATATAATTCGATCATTAGAGACAAACGCGAGTTTGTCGTTTAAATAATTATATACGATATATGTATTTTTTTTTTTTTTTTTATTTGAACCAAGTGTGCGTTTTTCTAAATTGCCACAATATTAGGGAACAATACGAGTATATTATTATTTGGACCCAGCCTCCCCAATGGATTTAACCCAGATAATTTCATTAACCGATATCGGAAAAGAGGTCGAATCGTGTTTTTTTTTTTTAATTTTTTTATCTGTATCCGTATAATTGAGCATGTGAATTAATTAATTGTTATTTTTTTTTTTTAACTTTTTTTTTTTTTACATACATATATTCATTTGCGGGTATGTCGTCCATCAGAACATATAAATAGTAAAAAAAATAAACCCGCAGCGGCAATATAACAATACATAATTCAAAAATACCCAGCTACAATATATTATAATAATATAAACCACATAATATTATGATGAATCGGGATTTATTATTTTTACACCGCAGTGTGTGTAAATTCTATAGGTATAATATAGACAAAAAAAAAAAAAAAAATGGGGAAAAAAAAATATCCGCAAAGGGATGTGAATTTATATTGCAGTGGATTGTCGTGAGTAGGGCGCCGGGGTTGTATTATTATTGATTATAATAAATATTCGAAAGCAATGACAAATCATTGCGATCGAACAACGATTCTGGTGTGAAACTCGATTTATTAGTACGTACCAATAATGTTTTTTTTTTTTTTTTTTTCGAATTTTAAACGTTTATAAAAACAAACTAACAACAAAAAAATATACGTATAATAAATTATACAATTGGTCTTTTTAAAAAAATAAATTTACATCTCTCTCACTCTCTCTCTCTCTCTCTCTCTTTCTCTCTCTCGCTCTGTTGCGGCTGAGAGAGGTAATACAAAGACGGTCCATCCTTGGTTTACATTTTTACGCCGTCCAGTTTTTCCTATACTTCCTTGTTGTCTCTTTGATTGTCGCTAAATATATACATCCTTATGGGATGTGAACTTGTCCACTTGTTCTGTCACTCGGTTTTCGATTTCGTTTAGTTAAATATTAGTAAATAAAACAATATTTACCGCTATTTTTGAATATTCTAAAAAATAATTTTGTTAAAAAACCACTCGGACACGGATCAAGATATTATCAATCTATGTATATTATTTTATTTTATTTGACGGGGGTTTCGATTTCCTTTACAATATACGATAACAAGAAGACGTACGTTTCGATATTAATTTTACGTAATAAATCAAATTGTCTACGGTATAATACAACATAAAAACTCCCTACTATGTTTTATATCGGAGAAAAAAAAAATGTATATTTTATACTAGATGTACAAAAGATAGTTATAATTGTCGTTGGACCACGTATACGTACATTTGAACTCGCTATACGAAATAAATATATATATATATATATATATATATTTTTTTTTTTTTTTCGAAAATCGCGCGATATATTTGACAGATTTACGACAATACAGCAGTGCAGCATCGCAGTACACCAATTCTACTCGTATTATATAATAGAAGTGTCAAAGTTCCTAATAAAGTTCCTATATATATTTTCTTAATCTCAAAACTATTTATTCATATATTCCCTATCCCCTCACCGCGCTAAACCATATTATTGTAAAACTATTATTGTATTATTATTATTATTTATTGCAATCGCATAACCGCAGAATCGGCTGTACGCAATATACGGAGAAATTTTTTTTTATTTTTTTTTGTTATCGCCATCCTTGTTATTTCAAGTAAATACGATTTCTGTTTTTTTTTTTTTTTTTTTTTTTTTTCAATCGTTACGATCTAACGATTTCTTCAACCCTCCCCCATACAATTATTTTTGTTCATATCAACGAAACGTTTAAAATAAAATTATAAAAAATTACTATTATTGTTCAAGTACAAACGTTATACATTGGCCACTCTCGGTGAAAGTGCGGGGGTTTTGTCTGTGCGATTATCACTCGCAGACGGTTTCTTCCTTTATTTAGTGTTATGATCAGGAATTGGAACCGGAACATTAATTGGAACCCATATTTTTCAATCGGAACCTTTTAAATAAAATACAAATATTTTCGGTTCTAAAAAAATGACTATACCTTTTATTTAAATTCGTTAATGTTTTAATCAAATGAACACAAGTGGTTTTTTTTTTTTTTTTTTTTTTCATAGAAATATTCTTCTTTTATATTTAACATGTATGTATCTATGGTGTTTTCAACTCGAAATAATCATATTATATGACCGTTTGCGATTTTCATCTACAAATAGTACAAACATTCTGGTCATACAACGATTATGAGTTATTCCAACGAGAATACCAACGGATAATAATATTTAGTCGTTTATAGTCAAAGGATTCGATACAGATTATGTTTTCTATCAAAACAGACTTTTACTATGCCAAATGTACCGACTGTCCTCGTAGTCGGATAAAAGTGCTATAAAAAATGCTTGAATTCGTCGTGACGTTTACTTGAAAATTACTTTCCCAGTTTTTTTTTTTTTTTGGATTGAACATTATGTAATAATAATTATAATAATGGAGTTTATTATTGTCGGCAAATGTTTACTTAGTTGGTAGTTTTATTATTATTAAAGAAAAAATTCCTAATAGGTATCCGAAAATAGGTATTTTTAATAACCGGAACCAGACCGATAAAATCATTAAGGTTCCAGTCCACTCTACTCGGTGAATATGCTGGGTGTGTCTTTACGATTATCACTCGTGGACGGTTTCTTCCGATATTTTTGCGATGTATTTACGGGGTACAGATTTGAAATATCGCCAATACAAACGGTTAAACGTCGGCTGACCAAAAAAAAAAAAAACCACTAAAATCGATTTTACTCGAAAACTTCGTAGATAATCAAAAAAAAAAAAAAAAAAAAAGAAGACATCTGTATAAACCGACAAATGAGTTTAAACAAATATATATTATATTACGTATATATATATATTGTTGTCGGAGAACCGACAAATTAAAAATAATATGTCGGATGGTATTAAACGACCCTAAACCGACTTAATAACAAAGCACGCCGCCCTTATTTATTTATTTTTTTTCTTTACAAAATCTTAGGTGTGTACACTAGGATATTCCCGTTTTAGGTATTGATTTTAGCGTACGATTTAAGTACGTTTAAAATCCGTATTTTTAAAATTGTGCGGTTCGAATTTAATTTTCAAGATTATTAATACGGAGTAGCGAAACAAATATTATATTTAATATTTATTTTAGTTGTAAATCGTTTTCGACGCTGTGCTGTGTTTTAACGCGCGACGATGTCACTTATATATATATATTGGGAAAACTTTATTTTTATTTTTTTTTGTCGTTTTTCAAATATATACGAATTTTGCTCTACGAAGAAATATATTTAGTTTCGAGGCCATCGACGATTTAGATTTTATTTTTAAAAACCTTAAGTGAACGTTTAATAATATACAGGAAATGGAAAACGAATTATTTTTATTTTTATTTTTTCCACTATACTTGTCGTTGAATATTATGTGTACCGGGAAAAAAATTACTTTTTTATAACATTACGAAGAAAATATTAATTTTTTTTTTTTTCCCCCTTTTCGAAATATATGGACAAATACGCGTACGCGTAGGTACGTAACGTCTAAATGAATTCTTTTATTGGAAACGCGATTCGAATACAGTTTCAAAGTCACTCGGATAGCGAACAGATAGGCGACGTGTGCTTTTTAAATTATTCGTTGTCTGTCTGACGTGAGGGGTAAAGTGAGAGAGCACTCGTCCTCTCTGCAATTTTTTGGGGGAATGGCAAAATTACCATATTGCCCCCCTCCCAGTTATGATAACAGTACTAATCTCTGAATCTTCAAAAATAAAGAATGAACCATCAATTACTTATTTATATTCCAATAGGATTTGATTGAATCATTAAATTAGTCAAATATATTTACACCACCCCTCATGGTTTTGATTTTTGTCAATACGTTCTTTTGCCCGTCTAGTTTTTTATTCAGTTACGCCACTGCCTGCTGGTCATTATTTTTTTTTTTTCAAATTTCTTGTACAATTTTCTTTATAACGGTTAAGACCCGAGGGGGAGAGGGGAGGGACCGGAAAAATGCGCGACAACGTTGGTTTTCGAACAGAGTCGATTGTAAAAAAAGCGCATTTCGTATAGAGGTTTTTTGGTTTGTTTGTTTGTCTCGTTTATTCGTCCGAATAAAATTGAGAATTCTTATCTTTTTTAACGTTTTATAAAACCGACGTTCGCTCATTTGTTTGCGGGCGTGTGAAAGTGCTGGCGGCGGACGGCTAATAAAATATACAACGTTTTTTTTTACAATCGCGTACGGTTTCTTCGCGCATAGGAAAACGCTTATAGGGACAAATTGCAATTTTCCGCGACGTTTTATGTTTTAACTTTATATATATATGTATAGGTAATTGCAGAACACAGGTGGTACATTATATATATATATATATGAAGAGCATTTTTCGAATTTTCCCGCCGTCCGTTATGCCGAAAGTGTAGTGAAACCCCGAAACGCACCGCGCGAGTATATAATATACCGCGACGGCGAAAACGTTTAAAATATTAATTTTCAATGGACTTCGCCGGTAGAAAATGGTTTTTCGAACGCGACGATCGTCGTCCGGTAAAAAAACCAACCATCTGCCCTATGACAGTCGCTCGTAGTATACGAGGGGATCGGGGGCAACGGGTAGATCCGTCCCTATCCTACCTCCCAACCCTTGGAATATTTAAACGGTGATGCCAGTTTTCGTTACAACTGTATAGGCCTTATAGGCAGTGGCGTAATTGTGCGAGGGGGCGCCAAGGGAGATCACTTGTGATGCAAATTTTATCATTCTATGACAACAGAGTAAAAATCTCTGAATCTTCTAAAAAGAAAAAAAAATTGCAAGAATGCACCGATACACGAATTAATTTTTATATTCATAAGATAAAAATATTTTTTTTTCCTCAAATTATTCCATAAGAGTTTATATATATATATATATTTCACGTTTTTCCTGTATTATAATATGTTGACGCAACGAACACATAAGAAAACTAACAATAAAACTATGTTGAATTCATTCGTTTATTTTTTATGTTTCGTTTAATCAAGTGATTTAGTCATTAAAATTAGTCTTTGATTGTTTTGTATACACAGAATAAAAATATATTTACACCGCCCTTCGTGGTTTCGATTTTGGCGAAGAAATTATTTTCGCCTTCCCTCCCCCTAGTTTTTACCCAGTTACGACACAGCCTATAAGCAAAATGAAATAACATAAAAAAATAAATTATAAGGAAGACATGGGCATATACTTCGCACTACGGGTAATCACTTTGCCATTAAGATTTTTTGTTTTAAATTAAACCGATCGAGGTAGGCATTAACTTTAGTTTAAATTATTTTGGGCAGATTTTAAACCGTACAACTGCCGACATTTAAAGCGTAAAGTTGAAAATATAATAGTATCTAATCAGAGGTGGAATATTCTTTTGGTCAATAAACCGCTTAGAAATTGGAATAACCGTTGAATTCTCAACAGTTTCAATTCAAGTACAAATTAATTTTTTTTTAGTTTCACTGTATTTATACAACTCGTTCAAACGACTCGAAATGCATTTAAATTTGATCGGTGAATAGAGAGGAACTATTACTTTAAACGTATTGAATTTCCGTTGATTGTTTTTAGCAGGGGGGAAAAAACAATTTATTTTTAACCGAATTCAATTATCATTTTATTTTTTTTTTGCATTTTAACTTTTTTCTGTTCACTTTTAAGTTTAAACTGAAAGTTTTTTTTTTCGTTTATTATTCAACTGAGTTTAATCAAGTTGATTATTGTTTTCATTAATTTTGACATAAACTTTTACTATTTGTTAAATTGGTTATAGCCTGCAGTATTAGTGTTTTATCTAGTTGGGTATATATTTTTTAATTTTATCTTATACCCGGATACACGCAGAGAATATGTTATCTGAGTTAAATAATTAAATCGTTTAGATAAATGTATCTTCTAGATCCTTTTAAATTGTAATTAATATATTTATTTTTAAGTTAATCGGAAAAGTGTTTAATTTAAATTAATATACGGTTTATAAATTCATTAGGACAATGGAAAATTGGAATTTCAAAATTTGATATCCATAAAACTCTTGATAACCGCAATTGATCTTTTATATTTATCCTGGAAAAATCTTTAATTATTATTTTAATCTTTATTTTTATCTCTGTGAGTAGAAAGTTGCCGATTATATTTTATCCCTATACAATGTCTATAAGGGTGGACCGTCATGTTCTTTTATTTTTATTTCTCTCTTCTCGCGACATTATGTTTGGCTGGGTAAAAATAAATGTTTCCCAAAAAATGTTAGGTTATGATTACGATACCGGTCGTGTTTCCTATCAAAATAGACCTTTATTATGCTTATTGTCCTGACTAGTAATCGGATAAAAATTCTGTAAAAAATGCTTGAATTCGTCGTGACGTTTACTTGAAAATTACTTTCGCAGTTTTTTTTTTTTTTTTTAAATTGAACATAATGTAATAATAATAACAATAATAATAGAGTTTATTATTGTCTCCAAATATTTACTTAATTGGTAGATTTATTATTATTAAAGAAAAACTTCCTAATAGGTATCCGAAACTAGGCATTTTTAAGAACCGGAACCAGAACCGATAAAATCATTAAGGTTCCGGTCCACTCTACTCGGTGAAAATGCTGGGTGTGTCTGTACGATTACCACTCGTAGACGGTTTCTTTCGATATTTTTGCGATGTATTTACGGGGTAGAGATTTGAAATATCGCCAATACAAACGGTTTATCGACGGCTGACCAAAAAAAAAACACCAAAATCGATTTTATTCGAAATCGTCGTGGATCGTGACGAAAAAAAATGATTGGAAACCTCTGCCGTATAGGTATATAGCAACATTCGGACACGCCGAAAAATCCCCCGACAGTTTGAATAATATTATTATTTAATATGTAATACGTATACGTATAACCGTCATAAATTGCATTCCAGTGTTCGGTCTAATCTCAATTATATAATATCGGCGGAGTAGACAGCCCCGGGGCTGGCCCGTATGATCGCCGCGCGGCGTCGGCGGTAATAATTTAAAGCTATCAATGGTGGCCGGGCTAACCGTCAGAATTTAGGGATTCCGTCCGTCCGTCCGTCTCGCCGTACTGCACAATCGACTATTATTACCGTACGTACATTATAATATTATAATATTTAGTTAATAAATCAGTTAACTGCGAAATTGAATTACGTGCCCGTCGTGTAATAAGCGCCGCGCGGCGTCGTTAAACCGAATGAAATAATAACGTAAAAAAAAAAAAGAAAAAAAAACGAAAAAATGTGAAATGTTATAAAAAAAAAAGGCAAAAACATTTGCGCGAATACCCGGCACCGCCACTATGGTTGTTGCCGTGGTTGTCCGGCCCCGGAAATATCTCGAATACGGTTGTAACTATCGTACGGGGCCCCCTGTGCACGTTTTTTGAATATTTTAACTCTCGTGCCGAATCCGCATCGAAACCGTTCTGCGACCCGGTGTTATAAGTGTTTTGTTGCCGGGTCGAACACGTATTCGAATACTAAAGAATTATTCGTAATATTTTTATTTTAACACTTTTCTCCGAACACACGACAATAGTCCAATAGTCGAATAGAACATGCAAGAGTAGGTGTTGCACATAAACGGACATCGCGGAGCTCCGCGCAATTATTGACTTGTCAATTTACAATATGGAACGGATGGGGAAACAAACACAAATTAAATATTTCTGGCGTCCCTACATCAACACATAAAACAAACAATTTAAAATACAAAATGCAACCATGAATATTCCATAAAGTTGAAAATGTCCACTACTCGTATGTAGCAGGCATATAAAATCAAATAAAACGTGAATGTTACCAGATTAGACTGTATTGTAATGTTTTACTTCTTTAAAAATATCTTTACAATATGTCCCTTTACTCACTGTAAACAATCGTTGATACACCCACAAAAAATACTTTAAAATAAAGAAAAAGAATAACGACGTCATATACATAAAAAAAAAACCCTACCACGAAAATGCAATGTTATCAAGATTTGCCAAGCTTTTAATTTTCTCCCATTTCCCTACATCTCCCTCTTTTATCCTTATTTTTGAATGTGAGAATACACTGCGGGCATGCGTAATTTGCCATTCGATCATTTTTAACACGTTTACACCTTTATTGTCGTAAAAAAAAAATCTAATATATCACCTGACAATTGATATTAAGGCGCTTCCTGTGGTTCGTTTATAAAAACGCACCGGCTCGTGAGATTTAAACAAGTTTAATTTGCATCGGCCGTAGCATTAGATTTTTCGTATAAACATTTTTTTTTGTTTCATTATCATTACCGTTGACAATTGACAAATCTAATACATATCCCAAACATTTTATTCACGTTAATAATTTGATAGAATTCGAAAAATTTCTCCGACCGATGGCAAAGTAAAATTGTTTATGAATTCAAACGTTTTTACATTTTTTAAATCAAACTACTCTTGTCATAAATAACGTAAAAACGTCCGTACCCCTTCCCCGCAATCGGTCAGTAGAATAGTGGAAAAGTCTTATCGTTAAGGTGGTCGTTAAAAGGTAAAAAATAATTTTCAATTTTTACTACATTGGAGAAAATTTTCGTAATATTTTTATTTTAACACTTTTCTCCAAACACACGACAAGTCCACCTACCTATGTATTAAAAACAAAAAAACAAAAAAAGTGAAAAAATTCAAAATATGTTCGAATAGAACATGTAACGGTAGGTGTTGCACATAAACGGACATCGCGGAGCTCCGCACAATTAGAAAACCGTTTGTCGAAACAACGACAAAAAAAAAAGAAAAAAAAAAAAAAAAACAATAATATTATAGCGAAACTTCCATATTATAACGAAATATCATATGTACAAAAAAATTGTATTTCAGAGAAATTCGTTAAACAAAATGACCTAATTTTTATATTTATTAAAAAAAATGCATAGTATAATAGGTTAAATAAAATAAAATGGGCGTAAATGTGATGACGGCAACAAAGATTCGTGAAATACGTAAACCCCACTGACCGTACAAATTACTTATTGCCTTCTACATGTGTAGGAATAGATTTGCGTGAAATACATGAATTAATATTACCTTTTCTATGTGGGACTTTCACAGCTGTGGAGTTGAAATGGAAGGGAAATACGAATTCTTTAAATATTATAGGTATAGAATTAATAAACAATTAACATCTTTTTTTTTTTTTCTATACGTGAACATATATAGATATAGACGCGGAACGAGAGCACACACGCCAAGAATATGAGAAAATCGTCGAGGGAGCCCTAGTTTCCGGACGCGTCTGCGAGGTCTGACTAACCTAACCGAGAGTCGTAGTGGATATCCGTGAAAGAGAATGAGTGAGCGTGAGAGCTGGCGAGCGAGCGAGCGCCGAGGGGACGTGGACCGGACGTGAATATATAGGGGAAAAAATGGAAGACGGTGTGTGCTGTCATCCGGTCGATCGATATCAATTTTAACGGATAAATCTCAATCATTTAAAACGGCCCAACGACTAATAAAACTTGACAATGCGTTACAAAATACAATGTAGACACTGTAAGGAACAATATAATACTAAAAAACGATTTGTAAAAAATATCATTACAATAGGTACTTCTGGTTATATACATAATACACATTATGCTTATTTAATATTAATTAAAAACTTAGTTTTAATCGAAACAATCTGTCGAGTTTCGTTCGCTTATTGTATTTAATAAATCTAGTAGTTTTTCCATAAAAAGTTTCTATTTCACCGAGTTTCCTGACGATTTCTCCGGTAACACAAACTTGTTGTCCTAAACCATATCTCGCTATAGAGAATATGCATTTAATATCTCTTCGCCTGCAAGTTTTGGCGGTTTTTCTGCGCGTTCGTTTTCGTTTTTACCAGAAATAATTTTTGCTTTTTTTTAACGTCTTCTACGATATAGTCGTCGTACGTATGCCATTCATAAACGGCAATTCATCTTCGAAATGTTTCAAATAATTCCGCAGAGTGACGCCATCGCGTCGAACTGTCTTATATCCGATGAAGATGAGATACCGACGAAGCCTTGACGAGAACTCGGAGATAGTTCTCGTCAAGGCTTCGTCGGTATCTCATCTTCATCGGATATAAAATTCTTAGCAGGCCCGTATAAGGATATTTTACGCCCCGGGGCGACATATTTTAGACACTCGCCAAAAAATCGTCTTCGACAGTGACAGAAACTTTAATATAAATTTACCACGGCCTTAATGGGCTAAAAAAAAAAATCGCCTCTACGGGCAACGAGGCACACTTTGCATCCAACCTCCTCTCCCCCGATTGTAAATGTATGTACAATATTTAACACTCGATAGCGTATAATACATTGTACAAAAACACGGTTTTTTTTTTATCGAATAATAATTTATTCGTTTTATAGTACTATAACACTCTGATTCGTTATACGAAAATAAATGTGCGTGTAATTAACAACGAAGGTCTTAAAAATATTTCGTTAGATGGAAGTTTCATAAAAATTACATTAAATTCATCATTGCGAATTACGGTTAGCCGTATACGGTGTGTGTACTCACGGAAATTTCCAATAATCGATTTTCGTATAAAGTTCGTTAATTTTTATATATATTTCAAAAAAAAAATTATTTTCTATTTCGATAAAACATTATAAAACGCTACGGGAGGGTGGCGATTGTTTTTTTTTCTTTTAAATAAAAATATATAACATTATAAACGTTACAGTTTTAACGACACGTGTTTTATGGGGGGTTTTTTTTTTTTATGAGTCGGAAACAGTTTTATAGTATTTTTCCTTTTTTTTTTTTTTTTTACCTCGTCAAAAACTTTTCATCAATCTTATCTACAATATATATAGTGACGTAAAACAGACACGTTTTATTATTATTTATTTTTTTCCTCTATACTGATAGGTACCTATACCTATCCGCGAATTTTTAAACCGTCCTAACACATCTTGAAATATTATTCAAGTGCGTATTTTATTTAATAAAACGTCTTCGTTTTGTTTATTCTCGAGTACAACGACGTGTCGTAATATCATTGTGACGTTCCAACAACAAAATCATTGAAAACAATTAACCAGTCCGAACCAGTTTGATAAAATTGTACGAAATGCGATTTTTTTGATTTTTTTTTTTCGAGTTTGAACGATTCTTTTTTTTTTTTCGCACCGTCTGTAAATCGCGTTCCTAACGGGAATTCTTGCTCCGATTTGCAAGTGTAGCGTCTTTTCTGAGAGTACGAGGTGTGGCTATTAAATAACGAGACTATCTACTTAGCGATAAGGCATGAGTAGATAAGGGTATAATGGTAGTATATTTGTAATCTATGAATATCACTGCATCGAACAATACCAGTTTAGTCAGTTTCCGTTTTGTAGTCTATGTGTAAGCGTCGTTTAAATTGACCTCTTACGTGTTGAACGTCGAAATCATGCCGGACGAAAAAATTGAACAACGTATTAATTTAAAATTTTTAGTGAAACTTGGAAAATCTGCGACCGAAAGTTTTAATTTATTAACTGAAGTATATGGAGATAGTGTCCTATCACGACCACGTGTTTTTGAGTGACACAAACGATTTCGTGAGGGTCGTGAAGAAGTTGAAGACAATCAACGGGTGGGTCGTCCATGTTGGTCGTATTTTTCGATATTAAGGGTGTAATAATGACAGAATGGGTACCTCAGGGACAAACTGTGAATCAACATTATTACCTTCAAGTATTGACAACACTCAGAGAACGAGTAAGAAGAAAGCGGCCTGAGTTGTGGGAAAATGACTCTTGGTTCTTGCATCAAGACAATGCGCCGGCTCACAGTGCCTTATCTGTAAAGCGATTTCTAGCTAAAAATCGAACTCCAGTGCTTCAACACCCCCCATATTCGCCAGATCTCGCTCCATGCGACTTTTGGCTTTTTCCAAAATTAAAAAGTGCGTTAAAGGGCACACATTTTGAGTGAGTTGAAGCTGTAAAAACAAAAGCGACAGAGGTGTTAAAGACATTGCAAGAAAAGGATTTCCAACACTGTTTCAACCAATGGAAAATTAGAATGGAGCGATGTGTCAAACATGGAGGGGAGTATATAGAAGGGGAAAAATGTTAAACCATTAAAAAATATAAATAAAAAGTTTTTACAGAGAAAATCTCGTTATTTATTAGCCACACCTCGTATTTTGAATCTTGTCGGTGCGTCGAGACGGTCATTTTCGTAGCGGTTTTTTTTTTTTATTTTTATTTAATTGACATAAACCGTGGGGGGGGGGCGAAAAAGGGGAAATCCACGGCATTTAACGGTTTCATTAATTTCGACTTTGTTGTAATTCTGTTGGATATAACCGTAGTGATGCGATTTGCGCGGAATTTTAATATAAGCCTTTTCCGGACGTTAACGGTTTCGAGCTGTTTATAGGTTTTATTTGGTTATACGCGGATAAAATAGGTCATTAACGCGCGATACACCGCCGTCACCTTCAAAATATTATTCCGTTAGATAATACCCGTTGTCGCACGTACAATAAAGGAACGTTTAAAAAAAAAAAAAAAAAAAAAAAAACCGTTCGTTTTTTAAAAAATCATTTCAGTTTCGCCGACATGAAATAAACGCACGGGATCGTAATTGTAAAACAAACGAATTGAACCAAGAGTCAAGTGGCAAACAATTTAATAACGGATTTCACAAAACAATATTATAATGTTATATTTACGACTTTAGACTTGGTCTCGAATACACAAATAGTATTATCGAATAATATACGTCCGTACAAAACGCCTTAATTTTGCGTTATGCGCGCAGAAAATATCGTCTATACGAAAATGTTTGTGTTCGTGGCATTGTTGAATTTTAGAAAAACTCTGAAATTTGAGTTTATAGGTATACTATACAGGCAGACAACAACAATAAAAAAAAAAAAAACATTATTCATATCGTATACATTAAGAGGCGGTCGCATTACAGCCGACGCTCAAGAAGTCGCAATTCTAATGAAATTGTTAAAAAAAAAAAAAAAATTGATATTTTCCGACTCCTATGGTGATGTTGTTTTTTTACACTCCGGGCGAAGCGAAGAAATTAGATTATAGTTTTACTACTGAGATGGTTAGATTTTTTTATATTTTCTTTTGTCTCGGATAACGTTTTGCCGGCGAGCGAAATGGCTCGATTTTTCACGTAGTACCTCGTCCAAAGACGCGGAATTGCCGCAGGTTTCCAACAGATTTTCTTAAAAATTAAAAAAAAAAAAAACAAAACACTTACATCCGATATCTTACCAGTTAACCGCACAGAATCGTTTTTTGTTTGCCGTAAAAGCGTCGTTGCTTTCATTACATAAACTAAATTACTTAAAAAAAATATTCATAAAAATATTTACTTTCGTACAAATGGTCCCCGGGGTACTTACCGCAAGTATATTTATCAAGCGTGTCAGTATACAACAGTACGGGTGGGAATAAAAAGCGTAACTACAATGCGTATTGAAGGTGGCGGTGGCACAGAAAGAAACAGAGAAAAGAAAAACCACGATTACACCATTAGACACCGTTTTAAGAGTTTACGTAATGGCGATTAAATTTATTAAATTAAATTATTACTGCGGATATGTATACAAACCAGCGGGTCCCAAACTGTGTACCGTGGCACATACGAAACAAAAAAATATTAACAATAACCTTACCCACTCTAACCTAAGAGAGAAGGTATTGAAATAATAGAGAAGAACGTATTGATTTTACTAGAATTTGTGTTTCAACATATTTACCAGAAATCTCGCTCTAAATGTCAACATCTTCCGGGGTGATTTTTGTCGAAAATCTCGTCTAGTTTGTTGGTGTGGTCAATTTTTGAGTTTACAATTTTCTTTAAAATGAGAAAAACCTGCGTAAAAAACCGAACGCAACAACCGTTAATTTCGATTCGATTTTTTTTTTTTTTTGTTTTGTATTCACCGAATAACGAAAATCAGCATTTTCTACACGTTGTTCAATTTTCAAAATATTCTGAATACGTTTAGGTTATTTATAGCTTATTTAAAATCGTGAAGTTTTTTTGGTTATATGTGCCCCGTAAAAATGCTCAACAATTTGACCAAATGTTATAGTTCATCATAAGTCGTACCGAAGGATAAAAAAAAAAAAAAAAAAAATTGAGCCGTTATATTTTCTTATAAGCCTTGTAAGTTCAAATTTGCTCGTGGTTTTCACAGGAGGGCACCACAAAAGCAAGGCTGGGCATTGACAGAGTTCAAAAGTTAATTAAATTTTAACTTTTTAACCTGATCCATAGTTACTTTTGGGTTTCAATTAATTTAACTACTAACTTTAACTTAATCGTTATTAATTAACGTGAAATCAACGAATTAAATTATCGTTTTTTTTTTTTTTGAAGAAGTCGAGTTAATTTATTTTGTTTTTGATTTTATTGCATTTCACGTCGAAAAATATTTCGGTTTACGTTTTGGTGTGAGTTATTTAAAGTTATAATAATATACTTTATTATTATAATACAATGGAAATACAAATTATTCGTCAATCGCAAAAACCTAGTAATCGAAGTAGATTCTTTTTATTATCATTTATTTTCGATAATTGTGTACTGCACTTAATGGTTAATACTGGGAACCGCATTTGATTTTAATATACTTTATAGTGAAAATTTATTAATGATAATACGTCAAACCGATTTCCCAGATTTTCACGAAAATAAAATAGGTGTGTGTGTGTGTGTGTGTTTATTTTCGGAAAATCAAAATGTTTAAAATTAGCCTATTGACGGTCGAAAACGTAAAAGAAAAAAAAAATCAATGGGATATACTATAAATAAATACTGTATAAACACAAACTATAGTTTTGTTTTGAGTTGGTAAAATATCAAGTAAACTTGTGTTTAAATAAAAATAAACTTTTTTAAAAGTGAATACTTAATGTGTGTACATTAAATAAACCTTTTTTAAATTTTTTATTATTAATACATAAAAACAAAAAAAATCCATTGACTGGGCAAAGCCTTGAAAAAAGTATCGGTAAAATAGACCGAGATCACGTCTCTAGGCAGGGATCACCTCACCTGAGTGAGTCCCGTTATGGATTTATTTTTTATATCTTTTTCGGTTCAAGTACGTATATTTACGTATAGGTTTAGTTACCTACTATTTAAGATAAATCGAAATCGTATTGGTCGAAGGAAACGTTAAAGAATTTTAGACCGATAAAATATCAAAAATGGATTTTGTCGAAATAACGGCATTTAAACGCCAGCCTATAAATACTGAACGAATGAAAAGAAATTGTCTTGTAAAAAAAAAAAAAAATTATTTGTGGGATTAGTACACTCGACCGTACGTGAAACGATTAAAAATGGATGAAAGCCAAACGGACTGGGACGCATTCGGGCTACGTTAAAAATGTAATCTTTTTTTCCTGGGGCCCAATACCTTATTCCGGACGCACTCGGGACAGACAATAAAGGTACTTTCGGCCGGACGCATTCGCGCGAAACTCCGTCTAGGCCGGCTTATCTCGCGACTAATGGGTACAGGGTAGTTGTCGGTAAAACGATGACCAATAGTACCAGTGATGCCAACGTAAAAAAAATACAATCGATAATTATTTAGAAACACGGTTTCAAATTCGAATAATGCTGAGGGCGAAATTCAGTTTTTTTTTTTTTTATGATAGATGTTAATTATATACATATATATATATATATATATGTATATATATATATATATATATATATATATATATATATATATATAAATGTTTTGTTCAATCGTTAAACCGATTCAGTTTTTTCCCCCTTTTTTTTTCAGTACTTTTATTAAATCTTATTAACAGTTTATATGCAAGATCGGTTGAAAATTTGACATTACAGAGCAAATATCAATACATTTGTGTTATGCAATTAATATGATCACAACAACGAAATAGAAGTCGGTACTTATGTTGGTACCTCTGGTACCACTGATACCAATATCGTAGCGCACTCTATACCCTTATTCCGTGTAGGAATGAACCACTCGGCCGACCAAAAATCGTCTTGTTCGCGCATACCCGCCACAAAACGGGCATCACTGCGAGCGTTGGTGTCGGCCGCCACGAAACTGCAGCCGTCTACGCAGTGAGCTGTATTAACACACTGCCACTCTTGGCAGTATACAATTGCGATTTACATCATGTTTTGTTTTCAAGTTATAATAATATATTACTTACTTATTACTTTACGAATTATTAATTTTTTTTTTTTTTTTTTGTTGTTTTGTTATCGTTTAATTACCGTGGATCAACAACAAGCTGTAGGCTAGTCTCCAGTAAAAATTCGAAAGCGAAAGCGGTTCAATCTTAAATAGAATAGGACAATGGTTCCCAATCTTTTTAGACGGCGGTGCCTTTTTTTTTAGAAATACTGAGCGGCGGTGCCCTCCTGTGAAAATCACGAAGAAATTTAAATTTAAAACGCTTATCAAAAAAAAAAAAAAAAAAATACAATATAACCGTGAATTTATTTATACCGTTCAGTACAACGTTATAACGAACCTCGGGCAAAATTTTTGTGTATTTATACGGGGCAAACAAAAAATCGAAAATTTTGAAAAACCTTACCACATCTAGGAAGTGCTGAATTTAAACGAAAATACCGAATGGAAACCAACATAAACCGTTACCTTTTGTGTTCTCATTTTTATTTTTTTCACCAGAAACTAACTATGATGCGGTGTTGATGATTGGTGGCAAGATTTCTGGTTATTTACAGACAGAAAGAAAAAATAGCACACATCATAATTAAACCAATACGTTCTTCGCTCGGGTTAGTTTAGGTCGTTGTAAATATATATTATTATAATTATTTTTTTATTTTTTTGATATGTGTCGCGGTGCCCTTGGAATGTGTTCGTGGTGCCCCTAAGGGCACCGCGGTGCACAGTTTGGAAACCGCTGGAACAGGATATAGAACGTTAAACCACGGTATAAAATCATTTTAATTTTGACAAGGTTGGCAATACGCGTGTAACCGTGCTCTTATCATTGTTGTCTGACACAACTATACCGTACTCCGGCGAATACGGCCGCGGGCACTGGTAAATATAGAGGCGTGAAGTGAAAGCGGTATTTTTATTTTTATTTTTTCTTCGCTCGCGCTCGCGTTGCAGTGTACGACGTTCGACGTATATTATAGGCCCGAAATTCACTTAAAAAGTCATTAGTTATCGAGACGCCCGCCACTCCTTCGCCGAGCATCGGTCACAATCAAAAGGGATAAAACGCTTCGTGGGCCAAAAGCGCGGCGCTTAACAGTTTACGGAACCTTTTCACGGCGAGAAGAAAACTTTCCACGGGGTTCAAACCGCCAAACGCCGGTCTATAGGTACGGGTATATGTATTTATATATATATATATATAAACGCGAGAATTATAAATAAAACGCGCCTAGAGAATTCGATTTATCCTTTTTTCCTCTCTCTCACTCACTCTCTCTCTCTCTCTCTCTCTCTCTTTCTTTCTCTCTATCTCTGTCTTGCTCGTGAACCGTGTTTCACGTTCTGTGCGAAAAATAACGGCGTAAAACCTATACCACCCTCCCCCCTCCCACCAAACTCGTCAACTGTCGTCTTTTTTTTTTTATATTAATGACGATAATTACGCGGCAGTGGCGTATTTACGGTTTCCGTCTGATGGATGAAATCAGAAAATAAAAAATTATCGCATCAGTTTTGAATTCTGCCGGTTTATTTCGGCCCTTATCATTTTTTTCTTTTATTATCAAGTTAAATTCCTCTGGCCGTTTTGGTATACGGACATTTTTACCCGGACATATTTTTCCGCGGCAATTTTTTACGTTTTAGCCGTTTATACAGACTCCTATACGAAACTCCTACAACAACGGGTATAATATTTATAATGCATTTATATACGCTTTTTAGCGACACTCGTTGCCGCCCGCAATCTATTCGTTCTCGAATAATAACGTATATTATTAAATATTTAATACCACTATGAAAGCTTCTTTTTTTTTTTTTTTTTTTATTCCCAGCGAAGCGTGAAGAAATTATCATAGTTTTTATTTTATATTTTCTTTTGTCTCCGATAATGTTTTGACGGTGAACGAAACGGCCCGATTTTTCACTCAGTAGCTCTTCCAAAGACGCAGAATTGCCATCCAATGGTATATAATTCGAACAGTTTTTCCAGGTTTCCGACAGTTTTCCTTAAAAATTAAAAAAAAATAACAAATAGACATCCGATATCAGTTAACCGCTCACAATCGTTTTTTGTTCGCCGCAAAAACATCGTTGCTTCCAGTACATAGACTAAATTACCTTTTATCCCATACCTTCCATAATTTCCCACCCACAACGGTAGGTCAAGTATATCCATTATAAAAAAAAAAATTCACTGTTTGAAAATGTTTTGTAGAAAGTTTATTAAACAGGTTTTTTTTATATTATTACGTGTTGCATCATATATTAAATATAATCATAAGTGAAAACTGTATATAGCGAGGGGGGAACTAACCCCAGTCAAAAATAAAAAGGAGCATTGCGCCTTCCAAATTTTGCAAACTGACTTAAAATAAATATATTATCGATAAGGTGTATGGGGTTTTTTTTTTATAGAAATGATTAATTGAAACTTATAAATATTATTTAAAAAAATGTAAAATCAAAAAAAAAAAAAAAAAAAAAAAAAAAAAAAAAAAAAAAAAAAAAAAAAAAAACAATTAATAAGATATATTGACTATGAATTTGACGATTAACGATTTATTTTCGAGTCGATTATTTAGTATTTTATGTATTAAGCGTGATATATAATTTTCGTTTGTTTTAACATCTTTATTTTTTTTTTTCACAAAATACTAAATCGATATTGTCGTAAATGGGGGGGGGGTTGTTATTCCTCGTTTTCAACATTTATCCGTAGCTCACTGTTGAAAATTCCAATAAATATAAATTATATGCAATAATGTCTCCCCTCTCCACCATAGAAATTTGTCCGAGTTACGCCCACGTAGATAATCGTTTGAAATTAACATATTGTTGTTGAAAATGGTTTTTTTTTTTTTTTTAATTCATTTTTACTAATCTGTGTGTTCGTTTATTTTTTTCGTATAAGCGATGTAGAAAATCAAATATATACTTCCGAGTTAATATTTATCTACAAACTGATATAACGTTTAACATATACGTTTGTTGCACCGTGATTCGTATCTAAACTCGGTCCTTAAACTATGTATTTATAGAGTACATAGAACGTAATCATCGATATATTGAATTTTATTATTATTTTTTTTTTTAATAAATAAAATATATAAATACATTCCCTAGGCATTTTGTTATTAAATTCGCCGTATCCTCCGCATCGGTTTCGTATACGTATATATATATAAATAACTTTTTTTTTTTTTTTAACGATCCTCGGCGCTATATCCTCAAAAATAAATCTCTTTCGACACTATTTATGGTTAATAGTTTTATACGAGAATATGAGATCATCGGATGAGCTCTTCGCGTCCTTTATTTCTATACGTGATTGATGACGAGAGGCTTGCGCAACAGAAGCAGCAGGTTTTCCGGCGAATAAAAAGCGTTTATATATATTTCAACAACAATTTTTCAAATAAACTTCCTCCCCTTCGCCATATATACATATATATATATAACAAATCAAATAATTATCGTCTCTGGATACGTTAAAACGAAACAGGAAATTGTGTAAAAAAAAAAAAATTCCATTTCGATTCTCGTTTTTCGATTTTATAATACAATAATAATAATAATAATAATTGTATACGTTTCGTTGGATTTTTACGGGAGAGGTAAAAAGTTTTAATATATTTCTCTGTGTGTGTGTGTGTGTGTGTAATGTCTTACACGAGATATGAGATTAAAAGTAATCGGTTCGGAAATAACGGCCATATAAGTACGATAATAGTATATAATATAGTACAGCGATTCCCAAACTGTACACCGCGGTGCCCTAGGGGTACCATGAACCCATGACAAGGGCACCTTGGTACATATGAAAAAAAAAAAATAATAATAATATATATTTACTATGACCTAACCTAACCTGAGCAAAGAACGTATTGGTTTTTTTATGATGTGTACTTTTTGGTCTGTCTGTCTGTAAATAACGTGTTGACAAGAAATCATGCCCACCAATCATCAACACCATCATAGGTAGTTTCAAGTGAACATTTAGTCTAGTTGGTGTATTTTTTATTTCATACGCACTTCTTTAAAATTAGAGAAAAAAAAAACCGGAAAAAGAGCTAACACAAAATGCAACGGTTTACGTTGATTTCGATTCGGTATTTTTTTTTTTTAATTCAGCACTTTCTGGGTTATTTTTGTGTTTTATGTCTCCTGTAAAAATTCACAAAAATGTTGGGCGAGGTTCATTATAACGTTGTACCGAATGGTGTAAATAAATTGAGGATTATGTTTTTTTTTAAATTTTTTTTTTTTTTTTTTTATAAACGTTTTAAGTTTAAATTTCTTCATGGTTTTAACCGGGGAGGGAGGAGGGGCACCGCCTCTCGATATTTTTGTAAAAAGGGCACCACTGCTCAATATGTCCGAAAAGGGCACCACCGTCTAAAAAGGTTGGGAACCACTGATATAGTACAATATAAACCCGGAGATACGCAGCGGCGAACTTCTATGACGTCAGGGATACACTGTCAGGTCTGTGTGTACAGTATAGATTTGTAAAATATTAATTTCACTCGAGACGAATCTCGAGTCGGTAAACAATAAACGTGGGTGTCCTCCGGGGGAGTGGGCAGTATAATGGCATGCCCTCCACCTCCCCGGAAAATAATAAAATACGCTACAGTGACCGGTTATTGCGACTAATGATCGCGATAATTGTGCACATAAAAATAGGTGTAATTGTTTCATGTTTGCGATTGTCTCGAGTGTTATGTGGACCACTGACCGGTATAATAATAAAAAAAAAAATAACAATATTCATTTTATAATATCTCGGGATGCGTGCCGGAAAATGGGGGTAATGATCGTAAACTATCGAAATGTAGGCCACGGAAATGGCGTAGCCATGGTAAGAGGAAGTGGGCTATGAACCCACCCTCACATTCCACCATCGTTGGCCGTATCAAAGTATTTATAAAGTTTATGTCGATGGTTATACGCTGTTCAACTTAAGAGTCCCCAAACTCGCGTACGCATACTGAGCCGCATTGTATGACCGGCGCCGTGTATACAACCTGGTTAGGTTCAAACCTAACCTTCGAGAACGTAAGGGCCGCAAGCGGGCCTCAACCTGACTACTGCCCATAACGCGTCTGTGTAATAAAATGTGAGCCCGCCCCGCCCGCAGGGGGAAACGGGATTTTAGCCACGTGTGTAATTAATAATAATTTGTTTTTTCATTAATAAATGATGGCGATCCACCTCTCAAAGTAATGCCTTACGGCGGTTCCGGGAGGCGGATGTATTGGCGCTTCAGGAAAAACAAAAAAAAAAAAAAAGATTCAAACCTAATCTAACCTAACCTAACCAATCCTTCCCCGTAGGCACGTCATTTATTTAAAAAAATATACAGTTTTAGTGAAAACAAAAACCCGTTTACCCCTTCGGCGGGGCGGGCTCACAGTATATTACAATCCCGGATTGGGCGACATAAGGGCGGATTGGGCGATCAGTTAAGATCCCAATGCTGCCCTTACAGTGGTTTTTTTATCGATGCTGATGGTCCTTTGGCGGGTGCGTTTTTCCGCCTCTTTCGTCCTTGGACCTCCTGGACGAATTGCTCGATTTTCAAACAGTTGGTCCTGTCCGACACCATCGCCTGTACAGACGTCTCCGGGGAACCTAACCTAACCTAACCTAACATTTTTTTTTGGTTTTCGTAACCGGCAATATATCCCCCCCCCGGAACCGCCGTGAGGCATTACGTCGAGGGGCGGATCGCCATCATTTATTTAAATGAAACAATTTATAATTAAATACACATGTGGCTAAAATCCCGTTTTCCCCTGCGGCCGGGGCGGTCTCACATTTTGTTACCCAGACGCGTTATGGGCAGCAGTCGGGTTGAGACCCGCTTGCTGCCGTTGCATTCTCAGGAGCAGGGGGGGAGTTTGCTGCGGAAGACGCAGCAACTGGCTCCCCGCTTTTCCGATTGGCGGTGTCCCTTTTCGGAGGCGGCCGCATCCTCTTGCCGACATGGCTACAGTTCGTGGCAAGGTGGTCCACCCCGTTGCACCGGTAGCTACGTCGTTGCCGCTCCGAGCTCCCAGTGTGGTCGTAGGGTGACGGGCGGTGGGGTTGCCCCCGTGGACACCGCGCCCGCCGCTACCAGTGCGTCCTGGACGTCCTTGACCGCGATCCATGGTGGCACGCCGAGGAGCAGGACGGAGGTCGTTGTCGTAGGCCTGTTAACCCTGCCGTCGACGCCGACCAGCGCCTGGAGCTTTTTCGCCAAAATCGCGGCCTCCTCCTCCTTCCACACCGCGAGAGTGATCCCGCCCGCACGGCTCGCGCGAGCGTTTAAGACCTCGATTTTCAAGGCCTTTAGATCGACTCCCGTGGTGATCATCCTCATCATGCCGGGCAGCGTAATTACCGAGTCTGGGGCGACCCGGACAGTTACCACCGCAGTTTTTGGCACTCGCTTCTTGAGCTCCTCCAACGTCTCCTTCCTGAAGCGTGGCTCGACTTTCGCCTTCCGCTTGACCACGGTCCACTCGGGAGGTGCGGGAAGAGGCGGGAACTATTTTGACGGAAAACAAATTTGGGTAAGCATCGACGAAACAACAGATGTAACCGGTAGATTTGTAGCGAACGGTATTATCGGTACACTGGAAGACAATGGACCTGGCAAAATATTTTTTATTAAACGTGGAACAGCTAGAAAAAGCAAATTGTTCATTGATTTTTAAATTATTTGATAAGTCGATGAATATTTTATAGCCTGGCGGAGTTAAACATGCCGATGTTTTGTTATTCTTATCTGACGCTGCCCCTTATACGATTAAGTCTGCAAATTCAATAAAAACTTTATACTCAAAAATGATTCACACCACATGTTTTGCTCACGGTCTATACGGAGTGGCGGAAACCATTCGTATTCTAAATCCTAAAGTCGATAAAACTATTGCCAACGTAAAAAAATCTTTAAAAAGGCTCCATCTCGCGTTCAAATTTTGAAAGACTATTGCCAACTGAACCAGTATTGACGAGGTGGGGTACGTGGATTCAAGCTGCCGTTTATTATTGCGAACATTTTGAGATTGTAAACTCGTTTAATAATGATGATGCAATATCTATCGAAATTGAACAAAAATACATCGAACAACAACATATTCAAACTCAACTCATATTCATGAAATCTAACTTTTCATTTTTATCAAACGCCATTACGTGCCTTGAATAACAAGGAATGGCACTTGACAGTGCTTTTTCGATAGTAGAGGACGCAAAAAGAAAATTATCGCAAATAGATGGAGCACAAGGAAAAACGGTAAAAACAAAAATAGAATCAGTGTTGGAGAAAATTGAGGGTTATAATAAATTGATGGTTAAAATTGCCAAAATGTTATCCGGAAAGCAAGAAGGTTTCGAGGGCTTACCGAAAGATTTAAAATTAATTGACTTGGTGTTTGTTAAATATGCGCCGATAACGTCAGTATACGTAGACGTTCCTTTTCAATGTATAAAAATATGCTAATCAACAATCGCCGTGCATTTAAATGTGATAATATCAGAAAATGTCTTATTGTACAGTCCAAATTTACATTTCATTATTTCGACATTTCTTTTAAAATACTTCAACTGTTTTCATTGTAGGAGAAGAAAACGAATAAAATTAAATCGACCATACTGAGTTATAATATGTTTATAGTGTTATATATTGTTGTCAACAAATTACTAAATAAAAAAATTGTCTAAATTTAATGTTTGATAAATCAAATTTTGAATTGCTATTAAAAACAATTTAGTTGCGGAATTCGATTATTTTAAGTGCATATTTTCTACAATTTGCGTGCAAAAAGTCCCGAACCCTAGGCATAAGCAACAATTGATCACGATTCACAGATCCGCGGGGCGGGGGTTTTGCCCCCGTGCCCCCTTAGAATATTTAACAATAATACGTCATTACTACCGTCACGAAATTGATAATACAATTAATGTTTTTATCAGATAAGTTATACACCCCGAACGTAACCGTTAAATTGTAACAGTTTATGATAACAAAACGCACAGGTTATTAGATCGTCAATGATATAACGGTTATCACTTGTTAGTTTTACACTGTTATTTCCTCATATTTGCCGGTTTATTTATTCAAAATATTTCCGTCTCCAGTCTGTGGGTGCAATATGATACTTTCGCCCCCGTCTACAGAAGATACAGGAGCGTGGGTGGCGACTCCGTCATCACAGCGAGTGCCGCCGCTACACATGGTACACAACTTTGCCTGTGCAACGGTGTGCTTTTAATTTTTTTTTTTTGTTGAATTTTTCATTTATTTATAAAACAAATTAATGGAAAAAAAGGTAGCACAAATTAGTGCTATCGAAAAAAAAAAAAAAAAAAAACAAAAAACAAACAAAATTTAAACACGCTTTTATGGTACAGATAAAGTGCGTCTTTGTGTCGTGAGAATTTGTTAGGTCAACTATAAAAATATGGCGCGAGCAAAAAAAAGTCGTTTTGCGCAAAACAGTTTTTACACCTAATCGAATTATACGGCCGGGACGGTACGACGCCCTTTATAAACGGTCGAAACAAAAAGAAAAAAAGAACAATTGTAAAAACCAATAAATGTAATAAATAATGATGGGGGGTAATCATGTGGCCGGAACGCGGTGTTAAACGATAAACACCCTGTATATATTGTATACTGCAAATAAACGGATAAATAATTAAATTATGCATTTCGGACCACAAATGAAATCAATGTCAGTGGAAATCGCGGTTAAACCCGAACGGGCCGGAAAAGCATCGTGCCGTCGGCGGCAGCAGCAGCAGTCGTATAACCGTAATCGCGTTATATATAATCGGTCTTTTAGTCCGTTTTATATTTGTAAACGACATCAGTAGCTCTATTTAAATATATATATATATATATATATATATACATTTAGACCAGACCTAACCATATAAATATATTAGGCGGCTATGGTAGAATTGATTTCGTTAGTTACGGATATAAACCCCGGTCCGTATAGGACGTGCCCGCGCGGCCGACCGCGGTTATTTCGCTATAAAACATATATACGAGGTCTGTTCGAAAAGTACCAGGATTTTATATTTGACAATCACAAAAATGTAGTTACATATTATTTAAAGATAGCTCCGTCGAAACACTATCCTCCGGACGATCCGCGCAGTGATCCCGTTAGGCGACCTGCCGTTTTTCAAAAGCCCTTTGGAACTGTTCCAACGTTTTAAAGGTATGAGTTCTGTTGCCACGTTCGGTCTAAATTCCTCCGCATCTTGAAATCGTTGTCCTTTAAGCGCGGATTTTAGTCTTGGGAAAGGACAAAAATCACACGGGACCTGATCTGGAAAATGGCGAGAGTCCCGCGGGACCACGGTAATTTTTTTATCAGCCAAAAATGCACGAATCGACAGCGCTAAATGTGCCGGTGCGTTGTCGTGGTGAACAATCGCAGAACGAATTTGGCAGCGCGACCTTTCTCGTCTGTACATTCTTCTGTAGAATTGCATGACCAAGACTCAATTGAGATTCGCTTTGTTAACTCACGAGCGGTTAATCGGCGGCCATTTCGCATTTTTTTCGCCAATTGTCGCCACACCATCGTTTCTGGATGACGTCGACGGGGTTCCAGAACGTGGATTGTCTTCAGTTAACCGCCAACTCTTCTTGAAACGTTTAAAACACTCGAAAGTCACGGAACCACTTAATGAATCATCCCCAAAAGCGGTTTAAATCATTTCCGTTGCATAATTTTCATCAAGTTTCAAGCAAAACTTGGTGCACGCGCGTTGTTCGTCAATTTCGGACATGTCGAAAACGGCGGACGAAAAATACCGACCGGATTTAACCAGGTAAAATATTAAACTGAGATAAGATAGCGGCTTCGGGTTTTGTTTAAAATATCCACGTACTCGCGGGGAATACGTCTATTTACAATTTGAAACGTTTTCGTGTGTAGATCAGCCGTAATAACATTTGTCCTGGTACTTTTTGAACAGACCTCGTAGTTAAATCGTATTCGAATCTCGGATATCGTCGCCAATGTGAAAAAAATGCGAAATCACATAGTGTGCCGGACGATGTTTACGGCGCTCGCGACAGCGCGTCATTATTTTATGTATAGGTTCGGGCGTAGCGAAATCTACAAAAAAAAAAAAAAAACATTCGCATATTCTGTTTATCTTTCAAAAGTGAAAAAAAAATGTATTGCTCATCGCCGCGGTGTTACGGATATTGCCAATATTCACACCGGAAATTTCGATAATTTTAAAACCTTTTTAAAATAAAAACTGCGACTGTTTTTTCGCTTTGAATCTACAAAAAAATTCGTTCGACTTCGATTAGTTGAACGAACCGAAAATTATCTTTCGAATCAATTAAAAAACATTCGGGCCGTTTCCGTTCATCTATATTACAATTATTATTATAAATTGTTTTTTTTTTTTTTTTTTTTCACTCTCACTGCTGTTTAAAAAATCGTTAAGTTAGGATGTCCGTGGCGCGCTATACAGTAACCTTAATCAACCTAATGAGGCAAACTCTCCGGATAAGCGAAACTGTTGGTGAGCCGTATAAATGCATAATAAACGATTTATTAACTATTTTCAAGGTGCCATTTAAAAAATATGTACACCTATAGATATTATTATGATTATCCCGTTTGAAAAACATTCATTTTTTTTTTTTTTGCAAAAGAGGCTGGTATCGAATAAAAGCGGGTAATTAATTTCAAAACGATTCAATCGAAATTGAATAGTGACAAAAAAAAAAAAAAAAAACGATTGGAGGATATTATTCGCCGGTCGCCTCCGTGCCGTAAGTGACGATAAACACGGAGAAAAAGAGGCAAAAATAACTATTGATGTCGGTAAAAATAATAACACAACCGTCGTCCAGATAACGCGCACACCGGCGTCGTTTATACGATTACGGGGTATAATATAATGCGCTTAAACGCGGGATTTCGGCGTAAAAATCGACTGGCCGCCGTATAATATTTTTACCGAGTCCGGGCGTATAAAAAACGCGTTTTGGAAGAGAGAGAGAGAGAGAGTGAAAATTCCGTTCCGAAAAAACTCGACGGCGTATTTTATAAACCTAACGATTTAGTCCCCCTCCCGGCGTTGAGCGATCCGCCCGAGTCTTTAGGCCGATTTTTCAATAACCCGCCCCGGCCGATTTCGAATACTTTCGTATTTTAGACCGCCGGCATTCTTTCCGTTTCGACGAGTTTAATTATAATAGGTATTTGGAATTATCGTTTATAAAAAAAAAAAAAAAAAAAATACTGATTCTATTGTTTGTTTTAATCAATGTTACATACTCGTATATGTATTGTATATAATTTACTGTTTTATTAAAATTTGAAAAACCAATTTAAATAAAACTGGTTATGACTAGTTACAACTAGAGTAATCCGCGAGTTTAACGAGTTAGAAACTAGTTTTAAAAATCAGATCACGTGCAATTCTAAATGCCACGATAGGCAACCCTGCCGATATAATATTAATGCCTAACGGATGTGTAGCTATTTCTTACTTTTTCCCCCAGTTAAATCTAGTTTAAAACTTATGGTATAAATATTATTTCGTGATATAATTTTAGTTTTTATCAATATATTTCAGACACTAAAAAACGCAAAAAGAATAAGTCAAAACTAGTACCACCACCGAGGTTAGGGTTCAATTGTAGTTATAACTACTCGAAACCAGTTGTAACGAAAGGGGTTTGTGGAAACTAGTTTCGACAGATTTCGGAAATTAACTATATATAATATTACAGATAAAAGTTGAAATCCGTTAGCTATAACTAGAATTAAACGTTTAAACATAAGTCAGTCGAAACTATAATTTTAAACGTTTTTTTTTGCGTAAGTCACATGACAGTTTACCCTAACCTAACCTAACTTTAACAATGTTAGAATTTCCTGTTCTGGACATTAATAATATAAACCTCCCTTAATAACTGCCACTTCACTTGCTTCTTGCGTGGGTACTGTTGTCGACAATGGGTAGTATCATTGATTAAATGTTATTTTATCAATAGTAGAGCCTGTAATAAGAGTGGCCACTGAACCTTTTATCAATGGATACCGCCGGCGCCATATTGTGCAATTTTTCGTCTATACATTATCATTAGAGATGGATTTTCTGAACATCGATGTTTCTATGTATCGATACGTCAAAATTTTAAACATGAAATATTTTCATAGCATAAACAAGCAAAAAAAGAATCGACCGATGATGACGGGCAATCATCCATTTTTATAAGTCTGGGGGGTCGAGTTTTCAAACCTTTTTATTTTAAGAAAAAAAAATTAGGTGAATACTAAATTACCAAATAAAAAAACAATTTAATTCAAGGTATAAGTACATTAAATTTTATTATAATTAAATGTAAGTAATTCTTAAAAATCGTTCATATACTGAATAAATTACCATTGTATCATCATCTAAGGATTGTAAAAAATAGAGGTTTGTTTAAATGCTTAGATTTTCACCGATTTCTTTGTTTATTCAAAGTTAATCCCGCTTTAGAAAATAAACGTTGACTAGGTACAGACGTTGCAACAAATTGAATTACTGAGGTTCTTCTATATCTAAACAATTTCAAATATCCATAGTTTTTTTTTATTTTTTTGTATATGATAAATAATATAAATGATATTTTCGTACTAGCGGTATCTGTATCAGAGGAACTTTCACCCGAGCTCAGGGACTGTTTCTGTTTGATCTCATCAGATATGCACTTCAACATCTTGGATAATGCAACAGTGTCCTTGAAATATTTTTTTTTTTTTTTTAAACGCGCATCCAAAATAGTTGACATACCCAAAAGGGAACAACTTTCTACTGAGCTAAAGCGTTTTTCGTATTATTGTACAAGAATGGCATTTTGTAATTTGGATCTAATTTGGAAGCAATGTATTCGGATGTGTACCTTTCATTCAGTTCATAAACGCTCGACAGACCGAAATTCATTGTATAGTTGTCCACAAAATGTATTGTAATACAAATATGACTTTTTGTCTGAATATCAATCCATATACCGGTGGTCAATGCAAAGTGTTGAACATTTTTTAATTTGTTAAGAAACATGTTTTTTATTGAATCATACAATAAAAATATTTTCCGAGATATTTCCTACCAACTAAGTGTTTTAAATTTTGGCGTGACTACGGTCATTAAATGTATAAAGCCTTTATCTTCTACAATGCTCAGTGGTTTATTATCTTTACACACCATGTAGATTATCGTAAAAATTCTTTTTTCGGATTTTTTACCACCTTCATTGAAAGAATGCATATGTACAAATGATTAATCGATTGTTTTTTGGCATTTAAATACATCCATAAATGTGTTTTGGGTCACATTATCTTTATATCTGTTTTCAACTTTTTCACCCATATTAGCCTCGGAAAGGCATGCTTCTGGTTCTGGATCATCTACGGTTCCTTGAGATCCTCCCACTAAACTTACATTTGCATTCAATTTTCGTAATAAAACATTTGCAATGTATATTTTTTAAATTACCATTCAAATTCGAAGTATTACCTAAAACAAAAAAAAAAAAAAAACTAAGAGTATCTACACTACATACAAATACATCGGTACATGTATATGTCTTGTTTCTACTGAATATAGTTGACATAAGAATGTCGATGTCAATTTGGTATTAGATACGAGGAGACGAGGATTAAACTGTAGGTAAATTTTTTAACACGTGTAAAAAATAAACAAGTTTCAAAGACAGGAATTATTTTTATTGAGTATACATTTTTCTAAATTTTTAATTTAAACTACAGAATCGTCATTTACAATACTTTTAGTGATGGATAATAAAGGACGGTGTGTACTGAAATATGAAACGTACTCACGAGTTTCAAGCTTCTCGATGTGTCGATAAAATACGGCGTCGATACAAGTTGAATTGCGCGAAGTAGAGGTTTTATAACAAGTATTGCACACGCTCATATTATGAGAATCTAAGTCTGGGTATTTTTCGAGCAAAAAATCTACGGCTTTCTGGGGAACGTGCTTCATATCTTTCTCGAACCAAAGGCGATCGCAAACAGCGCAAGAAACACCGAATTTATTTTGGATAAAACGAAAATTGAATTCGTTATCAGCGACGGGAAATTCGTCTATATAGACATTTCACGGCGGTTCGGTTATCGGAATGACGATTTTGAGCTTGTTAACACGGTAACATTCTCGGTGTCGGACAAATTAACAGAATGACCCCCAGCCATAAGACATATACATGTCAAAAAAAAACCATTTATTAAGTTATATGTTTTGTAATTAACTGTACACAAAAGAATATAAAATAAAATTATGCAATATTACTCAAACTGATGTTTTGAGTATCTTTTGGCATATGTTGCACACTGCAAGTTTGCCATCGAGTTTTTTGAAAAATGTCCACACCACTACTACAACCGACCCATTTTGACTCGAACGATAACGAAAATTCACGTGTGCCGCACGGTGCACGTTGATGTGTAGGAGGTTTTTCCCAGTGTTGACCCAGCTAAAGAAGTCTAAACACCACAATATGAACACGCGATTCGAAATCGATTCCGTAATACACGCCGATGTGCACAAAACAAACGTCCACTCTCACACGATTGACTAATCGTCAACAACAAACATTCAAAACTAAATATTAAATTACTTATCTACAAATCTCTCTTAAAACCAATTTGGACTTATGGCCTACAGCTTTGGGGCAAAGCAAAAATTTCTAACCTAAATAAAATTCAAAGGTTCCAAAATATGACATTAAGAAAAATTACCAACTCTCCACCATATGTATCAAATCACATCCTGCATAAAGACCTACACATAAAAACAATTTAAGACGAGGCAAAAAATTATTATAAACGGTTTCACCTACGCCTAAACACTCATCCAAACGCACTGATAAAAAATCTAGCTGCTTTAACCATCCCTGGTAACCCTCCTCGGCGCGTTAAGCGAGAATGATGTAGAGACCTGCTAAACCCTTAATCCAAAATAGGTTAAAATAAAATAATTAAAAGACGAAAGTGTCATCAGTGGGCGGCTTTTTCATTCAAATTTTTCAATCTCCTATTGTATTATAGCTCATACTCTTATTGTGCTTCATTGTGTATATTATTAATAAATGAAAAAAAAAAAAAATCTCTTACACGCGCGTCGCGGAGGTACTTGTCGAACGCGGAACGAGTAACGGCTGACGGAACTACGGAAGAGACGGACTGAATACTGACAAGTGACTGGCTTGGCAATCGGCATTTGGCATATCGATACAGCATTAAAGCCCCGAGAGGCCAGCGTAGAATCTTCTAGAATTCCAGATAATCCCATGACTCATACAGGATATGAAGGAAATGATAATGTATAGAATTTCACGAATCCCGATAAGAATTGCGCAAGCAAATCACCTGCCCGTTTCCGGCTTGAACGGAATATATACATTTAAAAAATTGTTATACAAATAATTTAAAAAATATATATATATTAATATAACAGTATTAAAATATCGATATTTCGAAGACTAAACATCGATGTTTTTTTGCCCATCGCCGATTTTATCGTTGATTGAACAGGGTTACCAATCGGCGTCCCGAGTAGAAACCCCAAAGTCATTGGAAAACCACGTAAGATAGAAATAGTAGAGGGGGAGGGAATTGTAAAATCCACACTAGGAAATCACATTTTGAAATATAACAGTTATGTGGGGCGGGGAGAACACAAAAATAAAAAAAATTAATGCACAAGAACAATAGTAGCAAATAATTTACAAATGCCTGCGAACAACAAAAACGTCAAAGGAAAATGAATACTTTTTTGAATTTAATTTTTTTTTTATTTATTTATATATATATATATAAATTTGACGATATGAAAATAATACGAATTAAAAAAAAATTAAATAAATATTGATATACTGTTTTTTTTTTTTTTTTTTTTTTTTTTGACATGTATACGTCTTATGGCTGGGGGTCATTCTGTTAATTTGTCCGACACCGAGAATGTTACCATGTTAACAAGCTCAAAATCGTCATTCCGATAACCGAACCGCCGCGAAATATCTGTATTGACGAATTTCATGTCGCTGATAACGAATTCAATTTTCGTTTTATCCAAAACAAATTCGGTATTTCCTGCGCTGTTTGCGATCGCCTTTGGTTCGAAAAAGATATGAAGCACGTTCCCCAGAAAGCCGTAGATTTTTTGCTCGAAAAATACCCAGACTTAGATTCTCATAATATTAGCGTGTGCAATACTTGTTATAAAACCTCTACTTCGCGCAATTCAACTTGTATCGACGCCGTATTTTATCGACACATCGAGAAGCTTGAAACTCGTGAGTACGTTTCATATTTCAGTACACACCGTCCTTTATTATCCATCACTAAAAGTATTGTAAATGACGATTCTGTAGTTTAAATTAAAAACTTAGAAAAATGTATACTCAATAAAAATAATTCCTGTCTTTGAAACTTGTTTATTTTTTACACGTGTTAAAAAAGTTACCTACAGTTTAATCCTCGTATCCTCGTATCTAATACCAAATTGACATCGACATTCTTATGTCAACTATATTCAGTAGAAACAAGACATTTACATGTACCGATGTATCTGTATGTAGTGTAGATACTCTTAGTTTTTTATTTTTTATTTTTTTCCAACTCGAATTGTTTGCCGGTCCATTTTGGCTTTGATGGTTAACCAAATGCGACTTGTGTGTATTACGGTATTTTCAGAGGAAATTCGTTTTCAACGAACGAAATATAATAACGACGCGCGGAACCGGCGTTGACCGGAATCTTAACCTTAGACCCCTGAACAAGTCCAAGGGGTGAAAGTCGGTGGCCCCGGCCCACAAAAAAAAAAAAATCCGCCGCCGAGCCGAGCTCTCCCGGTATATATATTTATGTAAATTTAAGTCGCCGTCGTAATATTTACGATAGTCGCAAAACGGTTTTCTCGCGCCCGACACCCGGTAGTGTGTATAATTGTATATATTTATTTATACACTTATATCCTCCTGGGTAGGGGCGGTGCGGCCGTACTTATACTCGACGTTATAACGTCCTCTCGGTTTTCTTCCGCGTCCCCTCGGTTTTCTTCCGCGTCCCCTCGTTTTATTATGATAATTACTATTACGACGAGAGCACACCACCCCAATGCACGCACCGAATCGCGGTATATTATTATTATTATTATTATATTATTATTATTATTATTATTATTATTATTATTAACCGCGCGTCGTATTTGTAACCGGATGATTTATCGCGTTTCGCCGTGATAATAATTCATTCGCCGCGGCAGAGGTACTCGGCAGCTTTAGAAAATAACTAAAATATAAATGGAAGAAAACAAAATCGACAAAAAAAAAAAAAAAAAAAAACCAAAATC
This sequence comes from Tuberolachnus salignus, assembly GCA_956483605.1. Taxonomy (NCBI): domain Eukaryota; kingdom Metazoa; phylum Arthropoda; class Insecta; order Hemiptera; family Aphididae; genus Tuberolachnus; species Tuberolachnus salignus. Next base: position 36,639,602 of record OY101432.1, read on the forward strand.
ATTCTTTATACTGTTATAATAATAATAATAATAATAATATAATACAAATAAAATAATAATATGCGAATTGTACTCGCGCGCGCGCGCTTTCTCTCTCGCCGTTTATCCCCGGCGGCAACAAACGGGCGAAAAACTTGGCCCCGGCCGATATTTTTACCCCCGCGCGGTTGTCAAACGCAGTCGAAATCTCAACCGTTGTGTCGTCGTCGCCGCGGTATACCCCGACGCAGTGGTGACGAGGGAACATAAAATCAAAAGAAGAAGAAAAAAAAAACGTACACCTGGAAAAACGAAACGGATGATAAATCCCTGCGACTGTATAAATCACGTGCCGCCAGCGAGCGAAACAATAATATAGGCGTCCCTCGAAATAGTGAAAAACAAAAAAAAAAAAAAATAAAAAGCCTTTGCCGAACCGTCGTCACATAATATTATTTTTATATTATACACGTTTTACGATTAAGTTATTCGCCTGTCGTCGTGTATATAAACAGTGTTTTGGCCATATTTTTCTGCGCTGATATAGTTTTGGATTCTCAACGGTAACGTGTGTGTTTCGTGTCTGCTAACGACTTTTCTACCAGAAATCTTGACCGAAAACATAGCTTTCCCGTATAAATTCGAATGTAGTTGGGATCCGGTCCCGTAAGCGATATAAAATCATTTTCGCCGTCTACAATTTACTATACTCAAATTTGACGCTCAATTAAAACGATTATATTATAATATTGTATACCCAGCACGTTGAATGGCATATATGGCGTTATACAAAAGTAAATTGTAGTATACGGAGTTGATGGAGCTTCCCCCTTTGCTCGAGAGACTATTACGAGAAGAATGGTGGAGATCGATGCATACTCCGTCAAAGGATTCAATTTCTGAAGAGTTCCTTAATGACACTAACCTTTTGTTAATAATACCTAGTAATAATAACACGAAACATTATTTTCGTAAATGTTTAATACAATTTATTTCAATAAATACAAAAGTATTTTTTTTTTTCTTTACTATCGGTAGATCGTTTACGAGACCGGCGAGCAAAAAGTAATTTGCGATAACTATTGTAAATCGCTTACGAGACCGCTACCCTAGTCGGTTAGTTTTATAAAATCATTAAAAACCACGAGCATATTTACACGAAAACGGTTTTCTGTTATAGAGACTTGACATTTTCACTTATCAAGACTTACCTTTACCCATTTCAAGACGTAATAAAATTTTCAAAATATTCCAGACATCGTTTACCTATGTTTGTATAGTCGAGTTTTTGTAATATTTTTTATTTGGTTTAATGCGGATTAAAACATTATTTGGCTCCGCGAAAATGTTCGAAAATTGAACGCAACAATATAATGTTGTTCATCGTCGGTTGTTATATCAGCAGTGAAAAAATATCGAAAATCCGCGGACGAATTTTTTTTTTTTTTTTTTCGTAAGCGTTTAAAGTTGAGATTTCGTTGGAAATCGTAAAAATCGCGGGGCGTTTAAAAAACATCACACCGGACGGTTCGCCGCGAACCGTTTTTCTCTGTTAACAATGATTTACCGTTGCGTACGGATATAAATGCTCTCCGTGTCCTACCGTCCCTGCAACTCGCCGTATTTGATACCCGATCGGGATTGCGCGTCTAAAATAAAAAAAAAAAAAAAAAAAAAAAAAAAAAATGGCTTTTGTTTATTATTTACAGGCTATAACTATTATTATAATAATATCCCCCACAATTATATGTGTATTGGGTTTAAGAAATGTTTTAACAGCGGACAATAATATCGTTATTTAATGTTTGCCCCGCAGAATGCATTGGCTTGAAGGACTTGAACATCAACGTCCCGGTGGCGGTACCTTCCGGATCCACGCTCCAGATGAACTGTACGTACGATTTGGAAAACACGGCGCTCTATTCGATTAAATGGTACCTGAGGGATCAGGAGTTCTACCGGTACGTGCCAAAGGAATCGCCACCGACCAGAGTGTTCCCGACGCCCGGCATCGTAGTCGATGTGAGATAAGTTTAATTTTTTTTTTTTTTTGTGAAAATCGTTTATTCTTGTGCTGGCAACGCTGAGTACTCGACAATCGTATTGTTCGTAGTTATTTAACAATTTTTATTTAGACGTTTGTTAAAAAAAAAAAAAAAAAAAAATAATAAAGTACACGGAGTTTAGTAAAAAAAACGTCGCAAGGTTGGATATAGAAGAGAATCCAATTCAAGTCTACCCTTCTTTTTCCTCTTCTGCAGGTTTCAATCTAATGATCGGTTTGCGTGCGGCAATTCCCATACTTCCCCGTCCAGCTGGCCTATTCCCATTCACGTCTCAGTATGAATTACATGCTTGGTGTTCTATAATCTGGCGTATCCCCCGGTGTATTGTAATCGCGGTCTTCCATCGACCATCCCTTACAAGACTAGTCCCGTAGCAACCCTCCGTGTCTGAGAACATGACCAATCAGGGCCGGATTGGCCGCACAAATAAAAAAATGCGAAAATGTACGGCAACAACGGTTCCATTTTGTTTCTGGCGATTTTTAGCTATATTTTAACGTTATACGAAACCGTTATGACGTAAGACATTTATACACAACATTATTATTCGGCGGGTTTTTTTTTTTTTTTTTTTTGTATTTTAATTAATCGATACTCGCGAAAATACAATTAAAGTCCAAACGTAAATTTGTATATTGTTATATAAAAAATAATAATAATATTCCGCAACTATACAACAATAATAGTGCGATCAATTAATTTCTTTCTTTCTGTATACAGAGGTGTACCCTGATGAAGTTAAAATAAATATTGGACGTTATTTTATTTTTTTTTTTTCCACAGGAGTGATTAAAATCAACAATCATTGAAAATTAATTTTTAAACTGAAATATGACCGATTGCCACGTGAAATAATTAAAAAATAATAATAATAACAATGTAATATTATTATATACGTGAATTTTAAAAATAATTAATTTGTTATAATTTTTATGCTACGTAAAAATAATAAATATTTGTTTTCCATCTACTTTGCGTAAAACTGTGAATATCCAAAAATCGCTGGATCACACAATAACCCCCCCCCCCCAAAAAAAAAAAAAAAAAAAAAAAAAAAGATTCAGCTAAATACTTGGGGAGTATGCACCTCGACTGCCGCCCCAATTGGAAACATCATATCCGTCAAAAAAAAAAAAAAAGATTACAAATCAAAGAAAAAACGCGCAAATTCACTGGCTAGTCGAAAAAGATTCCGCGCTAGACCTTGCTAATAAACGTCTCCTTTACGTAGTCATCATCAAACCGATTTGGACTAACGGCAGGCATAATAGCTGTGGGGCCGTGCCAGCAAATCCAACATCGAAGATATTCAACGTTATCAAAATATCACTTCGTACCGTTGAAGCAATCGATAGGAACGACATTATCCATCTAGGACGAGATCACGAGGTTTGCTAACAAACATACGAATAGACTAGAGCTCTACACCCCAAAGCAGCTACCAAACATCTTCTTGACGACTCGCAAGACATTATTCGCCTCAGAAGCTTGGAGCCGTACGACTTATTTTAAGTGACTCAAGGACTAAGGACCGCGACTACCTCATCGTTGGTACAACCCCGAACATGTCCATGTTTACATATTTATTTATTACTCATAAATTATTTAATTTATTATACGCCCATTAGGAGTTATATTTATAAAGACTATTCGTTAAAATGGTCATTTATTAAATAAAATATTTTTAAAAAAAATGAATAATAAAAATTAGTTTTCTATCACTATTCGGGAAATAATATAATAATTATCAGTTCAGTCGTCGGTTATTGTCGAACGTGTTTCGAATTATTTAATATTAATCGAGTTCAAAACCATTATGAACGATTTGGCTTTTTACACCGATTGTTATAATAATAATAAACTGGTTTAAAAAATATGTAGGTACGGTATACTTATGTGTTTAATCTAAATAAACCTAGATAGATATATTTTTATCTTTTATCTATATAATAGAAAATTTATTATAGGAGTTTTTTTTCATTTCTTAGTTTTAATATTTGTTAGCGTAGAAAATACATGTGTATCATGTACCGCTGAAAGTGGTACACCGGGAAACAATTGGTGAATATAGAAATAAAAACAACCATTGGATTTAGGTTATCCTATTTAGGAGAGGCGTTCGCGAGCGACGCAATCAATTATCGACGGTTCGATTGGCCGACGTCCCCGCGCAGTGTTCCCCTTTTTTTTTCTTTCTTTTTTTTCGTGCCAGGCATCATATATTTAAAATTAAAATAAACATGTAATTTATAAAATAAAACTAAATAAATAATATCAAATAAGTAAAATATGAATAATAATAACAACAACACTCTAATGTAATGGTAACAAGTATTGCATATGTACATTGCATACTAATTATATTTTTTTCTTTTGTCCAGTATATGGCTGTATTTACCGCCTTCATTGTTGCTTATCATAAGATCCTCTTGTGTACACGGGCTTGGCTTAGTGGTGGTGGTGGTGGTGGGATACCTGCCAGTAAATAAACTTTGTCCATTGGTGTGTTTCTTAGGCATCCTGTGATTAGTCGACATGTTGTATTTAAGGCGATAATAAGTGTTCCCCTAAGAACAATTATTAATATTATATCGGGCAGTCACGGTGGAGACTGGTTCGCGGGTGTTGGCGCGCGGTCGGAGCTGGTAATCGGCATGTGGAAAAGGGCGCGCTACAGTTTTTGAACGTTACGACACATTTTGAAACGTTAACTTGTATATAGGTTTTTATTGGAACATTCATGGGTTAATTTTGAGTAACAAAACAAATATTAATATAGTCATTTTACATTTGGAATTCAAGTTTATAGAGGGATTTTACTGAAATATTCGAGAATTTTCACTCGGAGCTAGGAATAAACATTCACCACGGGTGGTACTGATTGTAGGGTTTTATGAGTTCTAATATTTTTCGGTACATATAATACAAACTTTTAATACTACTTGGCAGGGCCGGCTTCAGATACGATCTATGCGTGTGACGGCACAGGGCGCAAAAATCAGAATTAATCCTTTACTAGACACTGCTATATCATCCATTAAAGACAGATTTGAAATATTATCAGAAATGTGGGGATTTCTTTAAAATTTCAGTAAAATATCTAGTTTCAAAAAGGATGAATTACTAAAATATTGTGCCGACCTCCAACTAGCTTTGACTGTTGAGTAAAAATTGATATTGAAGCAGGTTTTCTTAGTAATGAATTAATTAATATACAACTCTTCACCGAAATCCATACTTGTAATACATCCCTTGGTGTATTAAATGTAATTTAAAAAAAAAATCAATTAGAGGATTTATACCCCAATATATGGATTTCGTTGAAGATTATGTTGACCATGCCCTGTAACTGTTGCAAGCGGAGAAAGAAGTTTCTCTAAACTCAAGTTAATAAAAACTTACCTAAGGTCAACCATATCGCAAGACACATTGACGGCCCTAGTTACACTAAGTATCTAAAATGCCATTGCCCAAAATGTACACTTCTTGGAACTAATTAAAATATTTGCGGACAATAAGTAAGAAAAGTGAATTTTTATTAGCTTTTTTTTTTTTAATTTAGTACCTCTGTAACGATATATTTTATGGATAATGAAGTATATTTTATTAATTATTAACAGAAAAATTATTATGGACATTTTTTATAATGAATGGGGCTTAGCCCCTCCAGCTACCCTAATTTTGCCGGTTCGTATTATATGTTTAAGCCGTTTAAGAGGAAGGGGCGCCAAAACCATTCTTGCATTGGGCGCTGAATGAGCTAAAGCCGGGGGCCCTGATTCTTGGTATACTATAGTGTTCGTTTTTTAATTAGGTGTGTGAATGAATAAATAAATTGCCAAGCTAACGCGAGAACATGCGACACACAATGCCGATGTCGATGCCTGTTAGTTTTAATTTTTAATAGACAAAAGTAAAGCAAAGTTTTACGGGAAACTGAAGATGTTTGAATTCGAAAAGATAGTAGTCAGTATGTTATCACAGGAACCCTCGGAACATAAATAATAAATAATAAAATCACTGTTTGCACAGCCAGTTAAAATTTCAGCTTTAATCGGCTAATTTTTCAAAGACTAAATCCGCAATCTCGTTTGGCGGGTCGCCTATTTCGTTTCGTTATAATTTGAGCTCTAGCGTATTCGCCGATTATTTATGAAAACTAATTGCTCGATCGTTTATCGACTTACAAAAACGGGAAATTTGGCTTGAGACCTGCTCCGCGATGCACTCTATCGTTTGAAAAATGTTTTTGACATTTTAGACCAATATGCCAGACGAAATTAGCGCGGGGCCCGGGACGGATTCGAATTTTGAATATTTCGACTGATTTTATTTCGTATTCTAATTTCCAGGAGTACGATAGAGGCGATTTTCGATATTCGACTTTATCGTTAAAATATGTTGACAGTTGAACAAATCACGCATACCGGAATTATACACGTTCGATTTTTCGTGTATCGAAAACCGCCCCGGACGTTTTACCTATATAGAAAACGCCAACGGGGAATCAAATCTAATCCGTTTTCAAAATTCAAATCCGTCAACACCCCTCCCCTACGAGCCTCGCATTTTTGTCTGGCTTACGGGTCGTTTTACGTGTTTTTTCCTCGACGATTTTCGGAACGATTTGACGGGCGTGCGGTGTACACCAGTATATATTATATGCTATAAAGCGGCCATTTTCAACTCGCTACAGCAATTTAATTTCGAATGTGCGCCACTGTATCGAATCATGTAAAAGTTAATATATATATAGCAGGACTATATTATATAACTTCTACTTATATATATATACACATACAATGAATAGGGCAATTTTTATATTTCGTTCAATTTTTGACGATTGAACTCTTTTATTAGATTGTTTTTTTTTTTCCACTACGCTTCTTATTCGCTATATATTGCTGCGTGTTGTATATATATATATATATATTGATTCGTATATATATTTTTATTTTTTTTATTTAGCTGAAAAAGCATTTTCCGATGTTTAATTTAAAGTTATTATTAAACGGGCGTGAAAAATGTTTGTTGCCATGACTTTAGCGATCGTTAAACGTATTAAATTGTATTAAAGTATATGTCTATTAGCTGGAACCGCGCGAACGATACGTTTTAGCTTTTTATTATATATATATATAAAAAAATTTAAAAAAAAATGTTAAAAACTCGAATCACACATTACGTAAAAATAAGGAAATGAAACGAAATACGCGAAATGAATTATGCATTTTCAAGGATTCACGGTATAATGTAATATATATATATATATATAATATTATATCGTAATATGCAATTTAAAAAAAAAAAAAAAAAAAAAATAATCCTATGCACAATTACTGTTTTTCGAAATTGCATTCATAGATTCATCCATTATTATTTTTTTTTTTTAAAACTAACTAATTTGTTTTCTTTTTTTTTTAACGCGTACGTCTGCGTAACGTTATATTAAACGACGGGAACCGTATTTAAACGGACCGACATTTATGGCCGTAAGTAACAAAACAAAAAAAAAAATTGTTTAAAAAAATGGTACCTCGTGACCTATATTATAATATTGCGCTGCTTGTATAAGTAACACTGTTAAAATTTCCATGTCATTTGCATAAGCAGCAGTCTCTGCGTATATATAAAAAGAGAAGAGGGGGGGGGTAAAAAAAAAAAGAATTATTATAGCGATTTATTGAATCAAAGCTTTGAGCTTAGTTTCGTGTATAAACGCAACAAGACAAAGTTTTCCATTAACCAATTTAAATATTTAAAACACCCGCGAGCGCGGAATTCGTTAATTATTGCAACGAGAACGATTTTCCGTTGTAATTTTTAACAGTTTTTTTTTTTTTTTTTAAATAAAGACTGTATCACTTTGTATACAATAATTACAATATACTCTGGCAACGTCCGTGTAAAAAACAAAACTCTAATTAGTTCGAAACTATTGGCGTTATTCGAATTCGGAAATTTCACGGCGGGGAGTTTTTTTATTGGATTTTTTTTTTTTTTTTTTATTGTACACAGCCGCAGTGGGTTAACCAAAATTAATAATGCGCAAAAGTATACTGAATTATATTTCTCGCAGAAAAATAAAACAACTAGGCGGGACATTATCACAGAGTGCCGTAGGACATGTGTACGAAGTTTGGCAGCCATCGTATACCAAGAGGGAAAATCGCGTTGACTAACCAATGCCGCGAATTATTTTGACGGCGGAGAAACATTATAAGAAACCGATTTCGAATATTTTCCCATATGATCGCATTGTTCGTTGTATTACAAATAAATATAACGAAAAACAAAACGTTCGTTAAAAAAAAAAAACAAAAAAAAAAAAAAAATGGGTAATACACAAAAATATAACAGTAAAATGACTAGGTATAAAAAATATTATATTATATTAACGCGGACAACGTTTATACATTTATATTGTTCCGTTAGCAGAGTTGTGTATATACGTGGAACGGAATGAAGGAAACATAAAAAAAAAAAAAAAAAACATTTTTAAAAACGTCCTAAATGTAGAATAAGTCTGCGCAGACAGATTTTACAAAAAAAAAAAAAAAATATTCTACTTTATTTTAGATAATAAATCAAACGTCTTAAATTTACAGCATCCCGTTGTTATTATTATTATTATATATTTTTTTAAACTTTTCCTAATACGAATTTTACTCTCAATTTGTAAAAAAAAAAAAAATGGCAATAATTTCTATGTATTTTTCATTTCGTATTGTTACTTCCAGTCGCGTTTTATTTTTTTTTCGCCACTATTGTACTGTATATTGTAATACTATCCGATGGTGATTTTTTTGTTTTTGTTTTTTCTAAATCGAAACCTGTCTTAAATACACACAGGTTATTGTATTGAAATACTTGCGGGCTAAGTTTTTTTTTTCATATTAATTTATTTAATATAAACATAGAATAAATATATGTATTTTATTGTTATAAACAAATCGTAAACGATAATAGAATTTGCCTACTTGGATCGTCAGCCAGACTTCCCGGTTACTCATAGAGTAGGCTATATCTATGAATAAAATATAATGATTGAACAAGAGATTTTTCAAAAATGTATAAGAAAATCAAACGAATTCATTTAACAATAATATCAGTAGTAGTACAGTTTAGACTCTAAACTTTAGAGTATAAAATTGTATTGGCATACGGACGTATTATTTGAGTGCTGCGTTTATCACAATAGCTGTAAGTATTCGAATTACATTGAAACAATACTATTCGAAAAACAAACCGATTACTACTAAAAAAGAATTTGCAGTTATTTTGTTTGATTTAACATAAATTCTATTACACTGTATGCATTATCGGCCCTATACATACGGATATGCTTACAAACTATTGCGTTTTCGACCCCTATTGAAATTCAACCATCACACGAGTATACGAAATGTATTCAAAAATGTTTTATAATCGTTTTTGCACTTGTAATTTATCGAGTATTTTATAGTACTTTTTTTTTGTGTAGAATATATTTTTTTAAATATTCATAGCCCAAAATGAAAGCGGCGATATCCGGTATCCATCTTATTAGTTACAGTAACTATTCGACTCGTTAGAGGTACGGACACGTTTTTAAAATGATTGTCATAATTTATATAACAATTATAGTAGTAGATAGAAATATCTAATGGATTTTCAGTCTTGCAAAAGGTAAATGGAAGGAAAACACTTCTAATATCCAGTGTCGTGCGTTATCCAGATAAAATGTGTTTATCTTTTTATCTTATCCGGACAATTAATTTCACTTTTTTTCGTTTTACTATAACTGTTGAAAATTGAAATTTTTTTTATTCAAATGTATCAATTTAATCTATCCATTGTATATATTTAATACAATATGATAAATAAACTGTATTATGTATGCATTGTGATTTACAGTGCAATATAATGTTTATTATTAATTTTCAACGCTAGATAAATAAATAAATTATGACGAGACTTTAACGAGACGTAAATCAATAAATAGTAATGATTCATGATTCACCACGATTCAAATAGCAAGGAAAAACAAATGATATTTTACTATTTTACAGGTAAACAAACAAATCTGTTTTTTTTTTTTCATCTAGATATATAAAAAGGTTATCATATCATATTTTATCTGGATAATTTTTTTTGTTTTTGTTTTTTGTTTATACGCGCGCAACACCGCTAATATACAATTATATTCAAACGGTATCCTAATTTTTTTTTTTTTTTTATTAATTTCTCCGAAATGGGAATGAAGTGATTTTGGCGGAATAGGACGGTCGAACGACGAAAGTCTTCCTGATTCGTCGCTATTGTAATTTGCAGACACCTACTCGATACACCGTATTTCGAGTATCGCGATTAAGGAGTTATCCGCAAAATCCGTAATACATCCGTAATACAATAGTATTAACACCCACGCGGTCGTGTATATGATTTTTTTACTTTTTTTTTGTTCTCTCCGGTCGCGCGCGTGCTCGCAGCGGAATGGAAAACACGAGCGAATTGCAATTCGATTTTTATTGTTATTTCCATCTATTTTTCTAGTAATAATTTTACGCGAACGTTTAAACCAATAACTCGGCGTGTACAGTACGTCACGTCGCAAATATAATAATATTGCATTAGCCGCAATAAAACGCGTCTAGTATTATGATGCGATTCCACGCCATTTGGCATTCGTCTAATATACGATGCGTACGGCATCCACAAAGGGGACGTAAGATACGCGTGCATTGCCATTTTAAATGCTATCATACGGAAAAATCTTCATAGGATTTTGTTTGTATTTTTATTTCGTCAACCGACCCGATACCATAGAAACCCGGGACCCATGTTGCAGACGTATACTTCGGGGATACACCGCTGTACTGTTGAACCGAAATCAAAAAACGTCGAATGGAAAATACGATTTTGTAGTTTCCGAGAAAAATCTAATATCAGTTCAGTGTTCGGCGTACGATATCTAATTTTCTTAATGCCCTCGCCGCATAAATGAATAAAAAAAACAGTATACTAAAGATTATTATTTTTTTTTTTTTTGCCATACACAAAGGTTTCATAATTCGAGGGGACAAAATGTACGCACGTACAGCGGCGTATAGACGCTTTAACTGGATAAAAAAAAAACTAGGCCCGGGGGCAAAATAATTTATTCACCAAAATCAAAACCATGAGGCACGGTGTAAATATATTTTTATTCTTTGTATACAAAATATTTCAAAGACCAAATAACATAATAACTCAATTAGGCAAAACTTAAAAACTAAACGAATGAATATATCGTTTTTTTTATGTTAGTTTTCTTATTTTTGTAACCCGGATAATGCGATAAACGTTGACAATACGCCGACATATTATAAAATACGAGCAACGTGAAATATAAACTTTTATGAAATTAGTTAATGAAGTTATTAATGTATTGCATTATTTCATTATTTTAGAATATTCAGAGATCTGTACTGTTGTCATACCGTAGGGGGGGGGCAAAATTATACTTTTGCCCCCACAAAAATGTCAGGGGGAGAAGTGCTCCTCTTTGCCATCCACCTGCAATTACGCCACTGCGCCTATATAATATAATACCATAAATTATTATTTCGATCGATATTAAATAAATCACCGCCGTACTATATTATTTGATCGCGTTAAAAATACTATACGGGTACCTACGAGTTTGCTCACTTTTTTTAAAATGTTTTTTTTTTTTTTTTCATATTATTATTACATAATTAAGATACAATGCGGACATACGGGGCGTCCCGCGAGGATAATTATTCTAAAGTTCATAAAGACATTTTTTAAATTCCGGGTTTTTATTATTTTTCCTTTATTTTTACACGCCTGTTTGTCTAGGGACTATAATTTTTATTTAGACCGTAAAGGGTACAGGACATACAAACAAGAAGTACGAATAGTATAACTTTTTGTGTTTTTTTTATATTTGCGAGTACGATTGTATATTATTATTATACAATATTAAGAGGAGAGCGTCGCGGTACGAACGCGTTTTACGGGGTTATGTATAGGCAATTTGAATGACGTTTATCGAACAAATGTATGAAAATATCGTCGGTCGCCTGTACATAATTCCAATTCACTTTCGTATAAAATATCTAAAAACGTTCCCGAGCCCTTATCGCGAGTAATTATTGCGTATTCAATACGATTTCGGCAAGTGTTCCTGAGTTCGTTCTACTTTCCCCATTTTTTGATTTAAATTCCATTTTTTTTTTTTTTTTTAAATTAATCTTTTTTTTCTTAGTATGATTTTTTTTAGAAATTACGAGGATAAAATCGAAAATGCGGGAGAATCGATTTCTAGTAGACTTGACGACAAATTCTAATATGTTATCAGAATTCTTATCGTTTCGCTAGGTCAATCGGTACGTTCGAATCAAAATGCGTTTGAATTTTTATGTTGCGCGTGTGTTGGTCAAAAACGGAAAATCACCGCTTCCAATCTCCATATAGTTTGTTATATACAAATCTTGTTAGCATAAAATTTAAAAAAATTCGAATTTTATGTACAAACAAATACTAAGTGATGTAAACAATTTTTAGTGATAAAAAAACATTTTTTTTTTTTTTTTTAAATTTCGCCTAGTTGTTTTCGCGGTTGCAACACGTAGTTCATGCAATTGTGTTTGTAACCGGGCTGAATTGTTCACATTACTAATACTTATTGGGTTATCGCGAAATTAAAGACATTATCTCGGGGTTTGCTCTGATTATACATTTTCTCGAACATCTATCGGTATATAGATTCGAGATTAAGTTTGGTATTTTTTACAGTTATAAAAAAAAAAAAAATAAATAAAAAATAAATAGAGATATCAAATTTTTTGTAACCAAAGTCGTGTTCGTTTCGGAATAAAATTATTTTTCGATATAAGTGTGTTGTAATACGTTCAAAAACGCTCACGACGACATCCTCGGATAGTCAATTTCTAGTCGTAGTTTTTTTTTTTTTTATTAATTTCCCCCCACCCCACCCGAACATTTCAATATCAAACTCGTAGTAAATAATACGACGTAATGGTTTAAATAAAAAAATAAAAAAAAATAGAGCCGACCCGGAAGAGGACGATAGAGATAATCGGCAAACTCTCGCGGGACAAGACTCGGTAACATATTCTGTTATTACATCGCAAGTGTCCTTTAGGTTTGTAGGATTATTGTTTTTATATCGATGTCTTGGTGATGTTTTTTATTACATATATATTTGTGAACCGAACGCTGAACTGCCGCAGTGTAATAATATATTTATTTACGTTTTATATATGCTGACAACGATAATATTGATTTAAACCAAATATACTATATTACGTTTTATGTAATATATTAAAATCGTCTAAGCAAAATTTTGTTAACCGGTACTATTTTAATAGGTACTATTAAAAAAAAAAAAAACAACTAAAAAAGGTCATAATTATATAGGGTTGCGAATGTAATTAATGCCCTAAAAAATTATGCTTTTATTCCATAAATATTCAAAATAATATATACTTTCAAACATTTTGTTTTTGTTCGAGAAATTCGGAACGATTGAAATTTTAAAATAAATTTAACAACAAGTTTTACAGAACTGAGGCCGTTTGTACTAATCTCTTTGTGCTGTACGGTATAATATTGACGGACGTCAGTATCGATTTTATCAATCTAGCTGATTATTATTAAACGGAAAATGTAGTAATAGTCTAACCTAACCTAACCTAGCCTGACCACGTTGGTTTTGCCGTAGAGGCCGCCCCTCGTCATCTGGATTTCGACATCAGTCGTTTTGTTCGATAATATAATTCGAAGTGATAAGAATTCTGAGAACAGATTTGAAATTTTCGTCAAGTGTTCCCGATTCGTTCTGCTTTCCCACCTTTTTGATTTAAATTCCTGTTTTTTTTTTAAATTAATATTTCTTTTTTTAGTAAAGTTTTTTTAGAACTATAGCGGGAGAATCGATTTCTAGTAGACTTGACGACAAATTCTAATATGTTTTCAGAATTGTTGGCCAAAAACGGAAAATCATCGCTTCCAATCTCCATATAGTTTGTTATATACAAATCTTGTTAGCATAAAATTTAAAAAAATTCGAATTTTATGTACAAACAAATACTAAGTGTTTTTTTACAATTAAAAAAAAAAAAAACATTTTTTTAAATTTCGCTTAGTTGTTTTTCGCGATTCCAACACGTAGTTAATGTAATAGTGTTTATAACCGGGCTGAATTGTTTGCATTACTGATACACTGATTTTCTTGTTTAACGTCTTTTTGAATGTTAAACGGATATAACAAATAAATTGTAACATATGGGAACCAGAAATTTATAGAAAAAAAAAAAAAAAAAAAAAAAACGCAATTGTCGTATTTCAATGGTCAAATGGCGTGTCCCTTAATTGGGGTTGAATTTGAAAAAGTTAAAATGTAAAAAATAATTTTCAATTTTCACAAAATTGGAGAATATTTGGAAAATCCATTTGTAGGGACTAAGGTTAGGTTAAAATCTTAAATCGTTTATCCATAATATTTACAATATCAACGGTTCTCCTCTATTCGATTGTTTTGGGTTTTAATTCAATATTAAACAATAATAATAATACAAATAATACAAATTTTAGGGGATTACTAATAAACTTATATATTTTATCTGTGGGGGAATTAGCCCCTAGGAAGTTTTCCCCGTGGGAACGACAGCTCCTATTGTCATCTCTGAGTTCTGGTACCCCTGTGTGACAATGATGAAAAAAATATAGGAAAAAAAACTAAAGAAAAACGACGGATTTTCGGACAAAATCGCGCAGAAATCTGATATGTTGAACTTTCCAATCGAAACAGGATTTTTAAATTTAAATGTCTACAATAGCAATAATGTAATAATCCATATAATAGTCGAACAACGGTATACAACAATAAGTCCTATACTTAAATAACAAATATGGGAATAATTATATATATGCGGCGCCTCGGGTTTTAACGGTCAAAGTTTGAGATTGAACTTATGCTTTTGAGCGGAATATTGAAAATGTATTTTGTGTTACACCCAACTCGGACTTTTATATAAGTAGGTATTTATATTATACAATATACGATGGTTCGCTCGGTCTATTTTTTGTCTCGATTAACGACGAGATTTTTCGATATGTTTTTATATGTTTATAAGAGCATTGTCGGGTATACGTGTAAATAAGAGTCGCGGATTCAAACGAATTAAACTAAAATCCCAAGACAAGATTTCCCAAATTTTCACAGCAAACTACAACCCGCGGTAGGAGTTTAAGTATTAAAGTATTTTTATACAGTTTTTTTACTAAGCCACTGTACGAGTTTGGCGAAACAAAAAAGTAAGTTTTCGTTTCGCCAAAGTATTTATTTAATACCGTTAAATACCTACCGAAATACCAAATTTAATTAATTTGACATTTTTCGGATTCGTGAGCTAAATGCCTAGGTCTATTATAATAATATTAACTGTACACCGTTAATACTATAACGGTGAATTTATTAAGTTTCGCTTACTGCATTGTAGGTACAGGAATCAGACCAAAACAAGGTGACCATCGTGAACGTCCAGAGGGGCTTGACGGGATATTATAAATGTGAAGTGTCGGCGGACGCGCCGCTTTTTCACACCGGCATCAAGACAAAACTCACATACGTCACCGGTGAGTATAATAAAATCAATATTATTATTAACTAAGTAATCGATAATAATAAAAAAAAAAAAATTAATAAAACTTTCTATTATGTGCACAAACTTTAGTTGAACCGTGTTTATGTCGTCTAATTCGTCTGACAGATCTGGTTAGAACGGTTAAAAAATTGTATATTTGTGGTTTAGCTAGAACAGATAATATATCAAACATCACGGGGAAAACATTCTCCCCGTGCAGTAATTTTACTTAACAGTGTTTTTTTTTTTTTTTTTTTTTTCAAAAATATGTTTACAAGTATATATATATATATATATATATACAGTGTGTTTACAAAAGGACGCTCTTTTTGAATTGGCCGTCATATTTTTGTGGTTCAGTTGGTAACACTGTTGTTATGATATCTGTTATCTAGTATCACTCCGGTTTGTTCTTCCCTGCTTAGTTTTTTTTTGATCGATCGCCATGGAACAGCTAACCGTGGAGATCCGTGTTTTAGTTGTGAAAACATTTTACGGAAGCGGCGAAAGTTATGCGGAGACAGCTCGTCGTCGGGACCTTCTCCCTGCGACTTCTTCTTGTGGGGGTTTGCGAAGTCTCAAGTGTACGAGAGGAAACCTCACACGATCACGGATTTGAAGGAAGAAATTCAGAGAGTCGTCCAGGATCTCACCAAGGAGAACTGTAGGGCAGTAATCGCCAACTTCCTTAACCGTGTAACAGTGTGCCAACAGGCCGGGGGGGGGGGTCACATGAATGATATAATATTTCATACCTAAACCGGAGGTTTTCCCGATTCCAATGATGTCATTTTTTGTTGGTGTTTGATTAAATTAAAGTGTTATTTTGGCATTTTTAAAAAGAGCGTCCTTTTGTAAACACCTTTTATATATATACATATGTATATTCACAGTTTTTACATTATAATTACGAGTTCACGTACTACAACGCGCCGCGTAAAATATATATTCGACCGGGGAAAACAAAACACACGTATTCGTCGATTAGACTGTTCCACGTGAAAACCTCTTAGGCCCCGTGCCGATAAACGACGGTCGGACGAAAAATCCCATCGAATGGGAGGCGGACACTCTCTTACAATATTACGGGCGGCTTCTCCTCCCCCACAGACCACCGACCACCGTACTATTATTCGATAATTATTACAACCGCGGTGACGACATACGTAATAAATACGTATAGAATTGTACGAAAGGAAATTCCGAAGTCGTTATTAAACCGCGCGCGCGCGCCGGGCCTATAATATATCGTATATTATTATAACTGCGCTAAACTTCACCGAACGTTTAAATTATTATTATTATTATTATTATTGTACGGCCCGGCGGTATAGTTGTACTATAAATACAACCGTATTATTCTAATATTATTACTATTATTATACACCCCGTGTGCGTGCGTACGTGCACAGTATCCGCGTATAAGTATACATATTACGTTATATATTTAATATAATATATATATATATATATATATACATATACGTAATAATATATTTACATCTCGTGAATAGCGAATTGAAATAGCACAAAACTGCAGGGACGGCGCGGCGGTCCTATATAACCATTATGCGTTGTGTCCTGCAAATACGATAGGGCGTGTATACATATATATATATATATATATATACATATTGTCTCTCCGTCATCGCTTTACAATTCGCACATTTCCGACTGCGGGGTATTTTCGTCGTAGTCGTAGTAGTCGTAGTAATAATAATAATAATAATAATAATAATAATAGTAATAGTTATAATAATAATGATGATAACGGCGGCGGCGGCGGCAGTGTCGAAACGTCTCTCTATTGTGTCCCCGGACACCGTCCCACCGGAATTGGTTCCTCCGTCGGCCGCGGCGAAATCGTTTACAATATAATTATTATATTATAATATAATATTATTATTATTATTATTATTATTATTATATTGTTACGTACGAATTACAATAATCAGAATTATTATCATCATCATCATCATTATTATCGCTGGCGCGGGACGTTTAAACGTCAACGCACGACCGCCAAAAATTGATAACACTATCTGTAGTTCGCGGGATTCAATAATGAAATATTATGTATAAAACGCGTTTACGCGTTCGAAACCATTCGGATTTTGAGGGGCCGATCCTATGTTTATCTGATTTTAAAACCGGGGTTTACCACCCGGCCGATAACCGCGACCGCGATTCGTCGGTGTTTTCGTCTTATAAACACGGTTTAAAAATTAACCAATCAAACGTCATTCTCTGTTCACGCCGCGTAATCACGTCCCCTGCAAACGTAATTCGTTTCGGGCGTTTGATTTTTTATATTTATATCTTATTGACTTCTATTTTTTTATTTTAAAGTGGCAAAGGCTTTAAAAACCACCGCTCCGACCATATACCCTCCGTCTAATTCCCTCCTCCGCTGTCTGTCGCCGCTGTACTATCATCACAAGGTAGATTTCTCAATATTTGGTTTGCTGTAGTTCGGGTATTTTTGTTTATATCACGTTTATACAATAATTACTCGACATAACGGCACGCGACTTTACTTGTAAACGTATTTTAAAGTGAATTTGAATATTTTTGTTTCTTTCAGAAACAAAGAGAAAATTGCCTATACGCAACCCTTTAATATACAGCACATCCCCTGTTTGTATATGCCTTCTTCTTCTCTGGCTATTATAAATTTACAAGAATCTTCGCACGCCAACACTACTTCCCTCTATTTCTCCCAATCCTAGATAATATTTCTCCGATAGTGCATCGCTATACATTTTCCAAATCCTTTAGAACCACATCAAACCGTATTTTCCTGGGCCTCCCTCGGGATCTCTTCCCTCCTAGTTTCTAGTTCGTAACCACCTTAATGGTGTTTTCACCATTTCTGCATATTTCGTGCCCGATATAACCTTTGACTCTTCCTGACTAGTAGTCTCATTCCTACTTTCTTCTGTAATTCTTTATTAAATTTTCTTCTTTGCCTTCTCGAACTAAGTTTCTTTCTATGGCTCCTATTGTTAAACATATCATCCTTCAAATTCTATTCTGTAAGTCTACGTTCTGTTGTACTAGTAGTTTTCCATACCTCACACCCATAAGTAAGCGTAGCCCTTATTATCAACATCGTATACATCAATCTAATCTTAGTTTTTTTAGAAACAATTTTTGACTTAAGGAATTTAGAGAGTACCGGAATTGCTCTCTCAGCCTTCGCTATGTATTCAAACCTAATTATCGTGACAAATTAAATACAGAAATATTTTATGTTCCTTTATAGTTTTTCTTTTTGTTTCGATTTTATTGTCATCCAAAAGTAAAATCGTACTGTTTTGGTTAAATACCGTTTTTATAATATTATTTAAAACAAAATTAGTCTCGTTTAGTTTTTAACCGTGTGTAAATTTAGTATTTTAAAATTTACCGATAAACAAACATTGCAAAGAAATTATTATATGGAATAATCGAAAATGCTTTCTTGTTGGTGAATAATATAATTGACCAAAGAAAACCGTATGTATAGTTGCAGTATTATAGGTACATATAAGCGTTATGAAATATGTATGAATTAAAATTTAATAAAATATACGAGTGTCGATGAAAAACCGTGTCCGAACACTTTCAGATGTACTTTTGGGAACGCATTACCGTTGAAGAAATTCAAATTTACTCTGCAGCATACCTTTGTGTAAGTGCATCATAATAATGTTTTGGCCACTTTTTGTAAGTGGCTATCAAGTTTGTAAGGTACGAATTTCATAAAAAAAAAAAAAAAATGTATTGCATATAATTACGTTGAATTTCTCCATAAAAAATGCGTACTAAATGTTTTTTGTTTTATAGACATCGCGCAGTGTACGCTCAAACTCGTGAAAAACGTATTTGGCGTAATCTTGTTTAACTTTCCCGAATAAAAATAAAAACCGGGTCAGTAAAACATTGCAGTGACATGATTAATGAAACGTATTGAGATAAGCTCTAAAAAGCCTCGCAAAATCGGTTAATGGATTGAGTCATTTTTCTAGCGTCTCCCCAAAAACGGGAAAAATAGATCCTATCGCGACGCGTTAGTAATTTCAAAATTTGGCGAAACGTTCATTTTTTTTTTTCTAATGCTAAAATATCAGATGAACTTTTAAAAACCGATTAATTTTGACTATATACTTATATGTATATATATATATATATATTTTTTTTTTTTTTTAGAGTGAATACTGCTCACAGGCAGGTCACTTTTGTAGGTGGGAAGTTGGGAAGTAAGGGTAATTTGATTTATATACTGAATGCAACGATAAGCCGTTGCAAACGAAACAAACGAATCCGGGCGGAACATTCAACCGATTATTTTACAGAAGTTTTTTTGGTTTTAAAAGGAAAATCAAAATATTCACTCCGCCGCTGAAGTTGACGATCGGAACAATATTTCTGATCTACAAATCGTTTATAGACAGACCAGAAAAAAAAAAAAAAAAAAAAACACGCCGTAGTAAAACCTATACGTTTCTCGTCTCGCTCCGAATCAAAATACTAAAATTAACCGCGTTGAATCCTATAATGGTAAATATTTTTCATAAAATAAATACCGTTACACTTATCGATAAAATAATGTAAACGTTTCAAATTATTATATGGAAAAAAAAAAAAAAAAAAAGGGCGCCGTAAGAACCGAAAAACTCGCAGCGTTTGAAATGAGTCGTACCTCTAACAATGCGAAAAAGTGTAACGGAATTTATTTAGAAAGGATGAAATTTCAATTTTCACGAACGAATAATGGCCGACGCGATTACACTTTTCTTCCCGCGGTGGTGTACACATAAGTGTTATTCGTATAATTTAATATCGTTACTTATAAACAACGTAAATCCAAAATGTAACGTCGACCATAGGTAAAACATTTTTTTGTCTTAAAGATATTTAATAACGCGCAAAACCTTTAATCTCGTTTTTCTCAAACATGGTTTTTCGAGTTGCAACACTAAAATTCATTTGGCGCGATATGTACACGGGTTGGGTTACAAGGGGTTTCCAGTTTCCAAAGTCTACGGGGTCTCCCAGAAGTCTGGGGTCGGATAGCATCATCGCTCTCGAACAAACGGTTTTACCAGAGCGCCGATATTGCTCGTGGTTTACCCGTTTTCATCCGCTAACGGTGACGGTATATTATACTACTATCCATTAGTCTGAGAAAACAATATTTTATCATTTGCCCATCATTACGGAGCGTTTTAAAATCGGTCCCGTTTCGATTAACCGTCGGTGAAATCGCATACGGATTTTGATATCATTTTCGCCTTGAAATTACGGCGGGCCCGCCATTATTATTGCTTGGAAATCATATTGAAAACTACCAACAAGTTTAAAATTAACAAATCTTTGGACATCGACCAAGTGTATAATACACCTAAAATACTAGTCGTTAGAATAAGAACTTTTTTTGTCTACGTAGCTCGTTAATATATTCGCTATATATTTTCCCGGCTTTTTTCCATTGATATGTTAATACGAAACTAAACGGGATATGTTCTTCGGCGGATAAATTTGTGTCGGTTAAATTTCACCATAGGCTGTTTTACTATACTCATTATTTCAAATAGATAAAACTTTTTTTCGACTCGATGTTTCCGTAATTTCAAAAACGACAGCGTCTGGCTCACCTCTTAAAACTTTGTGGATTCATATATTTTACAAAATATGAATTATTTATGTATTAACTCTCGTCATATCTAAACGATTTTGGAATTATGTGAGACCCGGACGACCGGGTTGTTGAAACGGAAACATATTGTAGTATTCAGTTGTTGTTACACGTCAGTTTGATTTTTTTTTTTTTTTAAATGTTTTGTCCGTCCATCCGCTTTATGTTAATAATAATTGAATTTTTCACGTCGCGCCCGAGTCGCAAACTGTTGTCCGCCAGCTGTTGGTACAAATTCGGTATTATTATGCCAACAGCACCAGCGACGGAGTCTAATCAGTCAGTTTGTTGTTTAGGTATAGAAGAGTTTTTGTTTCTTTTTTTTTGGCCAAGACTTATTACAAAATCTCCCGATATTATCATTTTTTTTTTATATTTTCCGCTAAAAGTATAGTTGGTCTCCTATGTAAACATTTTTTTTCTCGATAATTACGGCGAGTGGAGATATACTGCGAATATTTAAGGGGTCGCGTATAGGTAGTTTGAACAATATTTATTGAAAAAAAAAAATTAAAACGAAAATCGATCGATTCGAAAATATTTAAATTCACTTTCGTATAATTTAAAAATGCTCCCGAGTCCTGGGCACGCGTAAATATTATTGTGTAATTATGCAATTTGTTCAAAAAAAAAAAAAAAAATGATATTCATGTAAAGAAAAAAAAATACCCTTCAAAGTGATTTTACGAACATTAAAGACAACAACGTTATCTGCGTAATAACACTTTGATTTTAAATTCACTCGAATGTGACGGTAGACGTTATCAAGATGAAAAAGTGGCCTTTTTACACAATTTAAAAAACCGTAACTTTTCTACAAAGTCATAT
Source organism: Tuberolachnus salignus (assembly GCA_956483605.1). Classification (NCBI taxonomy): domain Eukaryota; kingdom Metazoa; phylum Arthropoda; class Insecta; order Hemiptera; family Aphididae; genus Tuberolachnus; species Tuberolachnus salignus. The sequence continues at coordinate 36,661,810 of OY101432.1, forward strand.
TTATTTAACTAAATAAATATGACATTCCGTAGATAATGTTTGGTTATTTAATTTTCATTGCAGGCCGTTTTATTCGCTAAATCATACTCTCATTTCGGGATAAAACGATTTTTCAACTTGGGGTTTTTATGTTCGAATACGCTCAGGCTGACGTCCTCTTAAGTCGTGTTTTTTTCAGATTGATATATGTTTGAGTCAAAAATTCATTATGAAAAAAAAAAAGTAAAATAAAATATTATTATATTAAAATAGAAACAATATTAATTTATACTATATTTTGTATACGAATTAAGAGATAATAGTGATTTTTCTCAGGACTGGGGAAAGGAGAGTGTCCCGCGGAAAAAAAACTTTATTTTTAACAATATATTATAATTTATAACCACCTCTTTTTTTTGGCCCGCATGAATCTAATCGCTTTCTTTTTCTCTTCCATGCAATTTCCGGAAAAGTCCCGAATGTAAACCTGTGTACTTGATAATAATCTAAAATGTTTTATCTATTATCTATAGATTAATTTAGTTCAGTTAATATTTTATCTTTCTCTAAATAGATTTTTGGTAAGTTATCTTTGTCTAGATAAATATTAATTATCCGTTCTTATTACTATGCGATCTGAAAGAAAGAAGAGGTTTTTGTTAATTATAACGTTTGTTTTTCCAGTTGAATTATATTTTACGCAGGATTTGAACATAGAAATATATTTTATAATATAAGTATATAGTGAAATAACTGTATATATATATATATATATACTTGTAAAAATTTGTTTCTGTTTTGTCTAAAGCTATCGTAAATGAAATATTTCCCTTCTAGAAAAAGTTAGCCCGTGCAACTTCATCAAAGTTGAATACATATGAATGTAGGGATCTCCGATAAAAAAACACCTTTCTTCGGCACTTTCAAATGTCTCTTGTCCATTACTTTAGTTCGATTGACTTAAAATTTTTACCAGATATTTCAGGCAAAGTATAAATCAAATGTTTAAATGTATTTCGGGCTTTATTTAATTTTTGAATTAACTATTTAACTTATTATTCCTAATTCTATTAAAAAAATTAATTACCCAAGATTAAAAATATTCATTAAATGTATGTTTTTTAAACATTATAAAATTTGGTTTTCCAACAAAACTATAAATAAATTTATCTTAATGTCACATATGCCAGTTAGCCAATACATGTCTTATAACTTTTATCATATTTTTTTTCTCTTATCGTAGTTTTGTACGATAAAATTGCTTAGGTGCTGCTCGATATATGTGGCCACTGGCCATCTGATAATCGTAAGATATATTTCGTACAGTTCTAGTGCGTTTCGTGTTTGTGTTTGTTTATTTAACAATAAAATATGTCAAGCTTACGTAGTGCTAAAAAACTAGTATTTTTAGTTGGTGATGTGAATCATCAAATTTTTGGAGCTAAACTCCCGTCTAATCGTCATGTGCTGGCAGTTTTATGCTGTATATTATGTAAAGTAAAATTGTCTGTGAATGCTAATTTAACAGTTCGCGAGTGCAATATATTTTGGGAGAAAGCCCGAATTCCAACGAAAGCTCTTCCCAATAGTGAAAAAAACGTATTAATTTATTCGAAGATTAGAGGAATCTTCAAAAAGATGCAAATATAACTCAGGAGATCTTCGAGTGCCGTAGACATGATCTTGTGAATATGCTAGATTGCCTTTTAGATATAGCATATGCTAATGCTTTCGATTGTCTTCATAAATTGTCAACTTATGTTACCATGAGTGATTCTATCATTTCTTCTGATTTTGACCTCCCAGTTCAACCCCAAGAAATATCAACAAAGGCAAAACGTCTTCAAACGCGATTTCCAAAATGCGATTCATAAAGTGGTAACTTTACACTGGGAAGGCAAAATTTTACCAGCAATAAATGTTAATAATTCTATAGAAGAATATCTTCCCATTTTGGTTTTATTTGGTATAAAAGAACAGTTTTTGGCAGTACCAAAATTAGAAAGTTCAAGCAGCAATAATCAGGCTCATGCGGTTTTGAATACAATTGCAGGCTGGAATCTGAAGGAAAAAGTACAAATTCTTTGTTGCGATACAACGACTTCCAACACAGGATAAAAAAATGGTGTATGTGTGTTGTCGGAACAGAAACGGGAGAGGGAATTGTAAATTTTTGGTGAACATCGAACATTTTAACCAGATTTCAAAAAAGAGACTTTAAAGAGAAAATACCCATTGTGATAAGTTGTGTCAATGTTCATTTCAAAAAAAAAAAACAAAAAATTATTATATATAAAATAAAAATGTTCTGAAATAAAATAGTACTCAATTAATCTATGTGTTTTCAAATTATCTTCAGATCTTCGTCAATTCTTCACAAATACCTGATACAAATTTCAAGTCGACCGGACAAGAGTTAAGGCCAATGGACATTTTTAGGTGCCCCAAGAAACGAACCTATTTTAACGGAATCACTAGAATTCATATATAAATATATCAATTTTGAAGAGATTTCGGCACAGGTTAACGTTATCCCAGAGAGAAAATATTTCATTTACAATAGTTTTAGACCAAAAGGAAAAAAAAAAATAGAGGGTATGCGGTCGATTTACCAAGAAAAAAATATTGTCGTCATATAAGGGACACTCTACTGTACATTGTATATTAGGGTGGTCCTTATATTTCAATGTTGAAATATTTTCGGCCGACGCCCTAAATTACTTCCAACATATATTTTAAAAAAAAATTATACATAATTTTAAGTTTTTAACCAAGTTTTACTCGCGCCTCAAAACCGCCATAGTATAAAACTTGGTTTTTTTTTTGAACTATAATTTTTATTTATTATATTTTAGTCAATATAGTGTTATAATCACATCGTATAATATAATATTAAATTATAACCGAATAAATAAATTGTTATATTCGTATAAGGTAGGTGGTAGGCATAGTGTGCATAAATAATGAAAGCGATAATTTCTTCTTTCTCCCGCCCCAATCTATTGCCGTTAATGTTTTATTACTGTATTTACTGTATTGCAGACGAACCGGCATCACCTCCGACGCTGCACTCCGACAAAATGAAGTACTCGGCCGGCGACGTAATTAACGTCAGTTGCGTTACGGGCGAGAGCTATCCGGCCGTCAACATTAGCTGGTTCTTAAACAATCAAACGGTATTTTTCGCATCCGTAATAATTTAAACAATATACAGGGTGCGGCAGAGCCGGCTGACGAGTTTTGATGGGCTATAAATAACGAACAGTAAAACTTAGAGAAAAGGGGTTTTTTTTTATTTCAATCAGTATTCAATCCCATTTTTAAAAATTATTTTTTGAAAATTATATCTCCAAGATGGCGGCCGTCCAGCATTGATACACTGTTGTAGACGATCTCTAAAGCTCTCATATGATTTTCGGCACATTTCGACTGGTATGGCCTCGACTTCCACGGTGATTTTCTGTTTAATAACTTCTATGGTATGTGGGCGATGTCTAAAAATCTTATCGTTAAGGTAGCCCCAGAGGAAAAAAATCACACATGCTTAAATCTGGGGACCATGCTGGCCAGCCTATGTCTCATCTCAGAGGGACTAACCGCACGGGGAACATTTGTCGCAAGACAGCAAGTGAAATTCTAGCTGTGTGCGCTGTAGCTTCGTCTTGCTGAAACCATACATCTCCCAAATAATGTTCTTCAGCCATTTCCTCCAACCTATGCTGCAGATAAGTTTCCAACATCACAACATAACGAGCGGACGTGACAGTGACGGTCCTGTTCTCGTCCTCAAAAAAGTCCTCTAACCAACTGCACATTTTCGGGGGTTCTTACCGTTCTGGGTGCTCCGTGTCCAAGTCTACTTAGGGTACTTCCGGTTTCTTCCAAATGCCGTATCCACAATTTGATCGTGTTAGCAGAAGGAATAGATTTGGCACGTGGAATGCCGAAGTGTATACGTAAAGCCCTTTGTGTAGCGATCGCAGAATGATTATTTTCGTAATACCCACGAACGACGAAACCACGATGTACACCTGTCCAGACCATGATTACGAATAAAAACGGCGTTACCGTACAATTCAAAATATACCACTTATTAAGGCCTGCTCTTATCTTATCACAGGCTTATGACCACATCAAACTCGTCAGTCGGCTCTGCCGCACCCTGTATATTATACGTTCCGCCGTACGGTTCTCGATGATTGCGTACCAAATATAATATATATTTGATTAGGTACGAAAATGGTTATCGCGGGCGGCGCGTTTTGTAGCCTGTTGATTTACAATCGATTTCGAAGCTGAACACTTATCGATAAATCGATATATAAGCGGCTTCGATAATATTATTATCGCCGTCGATTTTTTTTTTTTTTTTTTAATTCTAATTATTCAAAAATATATAATAATGTCGTACGACAAGAGGCTATAAAAAAAAGACTTAATAATGAATACGAATACGGAAACTGAGTCACCTGAATCGGGCGGAGGACAAGTTTTACGTTTATTTACATAATGGAAATCGTACCGAACGCAAAAGTGCGGATTTTACACCGTCCAATATAGTTTTTAAATGGTTTATATATTGTCAGTAAAGAAAAAATTAAAAATAACATATCGACAATAACCGTTGAGTTACACACATGTAAACAATGATAGATAAATCTATCCGGGTAATTTGTCTAGATAATATATTGTATCTTTTATCTAGATAAAAACTTTGATATCTATCTAAAGTAGGTTTAAGTAATGATCTAGATAAGATATTTTTCTTTTTTATAGGTATTATAAAAAATTAAAAACTTATCGTTTTACTCACAGTAGAAAATATTAAATACACAACTTTATTGTTGTACTTTTAGTTCAAAGTTCGAAGTTACTATAGGTGCAGAATTATTTTAACCATTTACAATTTTATCTCCCCGATATAAAGTTTTCGGCAATAGGCAGTTAAAAAAAAAAAAAAAATTATGTTTTTTTTATATACGTATATATATATATATAAATAAATAATTTCACTTATCGAAGACAATTTAAGTTTTTGTTACCTTTATAGTATGTAGCTAGAAGATTTTGATGCATCTTTTTTTATCATTATCTAAATCAATTTTACTTATGTGCGACACGACACTGCGTGTAATAAACGACGTGTATACGTATATTTTTCGTCGATCCGATTTCTTAATATCGCCGATTTTATTTTCTATCGTTGCACAACCGTTGACCATATCTATCTGGCGTGCGAAAATCCGACTAATATTAAAAGGGCATTTTTTGAATTTTTTTTTTCGGAAATCTTAATCGGTATACATACCTTTTTTTTGTTTTTTTTTTGTTAATACGAGCAAAACACTATCGTAATAAATATTATTTATATATTACGCGATTCACATACGGATTAGAAGTAAACAAAAAACGAAACAACGAAAACAAGCGCGTAGATAAATATATATATATATTTTTTTTTATTCGTCTAATTATATCGGTCAACACAATAATACTCCGGGGAGTCGCGTTTCGGCCCGTCGGCCCGCGTATTACGATTTACCGCCCTCGGGCAAAGTTCTAAGATCCCCGCCCTCGTCGTAATATGTATATATTTTTTTATGTTTATATAGAATTTAATTCTTTCGATTTTCCACTACGCCACCGTCCGGAACACCCGTAGGCGTCGCTTGTCGTACTTATATAACGACGGCTCGTTCGTACGTGTCTAATATACGGGCCCGCGTAGTAGCGATTTTGTCATCAGAAACCGATGCCGTCCCGAGGGACCGCCACGCCGGTGTAGACGATTTAGTTGTTGTTTTTATTTTTTTTCTTCTTCTTCTTCTTCTTCTCTCCTCCGGTGCGACCCGGTAATAGGTGTGCTACCGCCGAATAAATCTATACGCTCGTCTATTATTCATTCGATTTGTTAATAATAAAATACAAATGTATTTTTGTTTTTGGTCGAAACGAGATACAATAAAAATTAATAAAAATTAACGGTTTACGATACTTTATTTATTGGAGGCAGGATTCACAAGTGTACCTTTTAGCTTATTATCGATTATTTATTTTAATTTTTTTTTTTTTTCACAAGCACTTCAAAAAAAAAAAAAAAAAAAAAAAATGCGGAATTTACGCTCAGCGGTGCCTTACGTGAACATTTTGCCTAGGTTCCCAACGGTTTTTCTAAAGTTTTTTTTTTTTTAATTTCCTAGTTGTCTCTGGTATTTTTGCTTAAATAACCTTTACCGAGGTCCGCTCAGAATAGTTTTTTTTCCACGACAATTCATAGTAAAATACGATATTGTTTTTAGACATAGAATTTTAGGCGAATGAACGTTATATATTAATATTGGTTCGTTGCGTCGTCAATTTCCAAACAGTATTAATAATTTTACGACGTAAACGATAAAAAATATTTTAAATTCAATTTTCTCAACTGGGAAAAAAAAAAAAAAAAACAACAAAACCAAACTGTTTCGATAAATTTGTTGTATTTCATATTGATGTATTCGTAAACAAACATATATTAATAATCGGGTTATACGATAAACAAAATAAACACTAATCAATTCCGTCGTTGAGTTGGTCACCGCAGCAACATTCTAATAATAATTGTTCGGCGCGACCTATAATAAAATTCGACAGTGCTACAAATGAGTAACTTTTTTCGGCTTTAGTCTTTTTTCGATTCTTTTCGCGTCGAGTGTTTTATGATACCGACCTAATTTATACAACGTGGAATATGCGAAACTGCGATATCGTTACTATCGGGTTGGGCCTATAGTATTTCCTTCCGGTGTTATTACTGGTGCCGGGTATCCAATGGCTTGGCATGAGTGAACTAAATTTTCCTGACGCATGTCAAGTCGAGTTAATATAGGAAAACGTAAGTTACGTTTAAAGTTAAAATTTACATTTCTCACAAGTAAACGAGAAGAAGAAAAAAAAAGTAACTTAACTTAGTTACAAATAAATCAACTTTTTTTTTTTTTTTCCGTATAAAATTAATAATAATTATACCTTTTGTTAAAGCTTAACGAATAACATAATATAATATAGGTTTTGCAATTTTTTAAAAAAATGTATGTATTAAATTTAATATCAGTATGTACTTACGTACTTCACTCAAAGATGGAATCCAACAAAATAATCAAATAATTGTAATGTATGTCCCGGGATTTATATAAAGAGAAGATAAAAACTTTTTTTTATAAAATAAATCAACTCGTTAAGTTAGTAAGTACTTTTTAAAAAGTTCAGGAAAAAAAGGGAAATATTTGCGTAATTTTGTGAATTTTGATTGTTTTTTTTTTTTTTTTGTTATTCGGTTAAAATGTATATTAAATTTTTTTGTTTGCGAATTTCGTAAGTTATATTTTTCAACGTTTTAAGTTCAAATTTACTGAATAAAATAAAGTAATAACATTTTCAATTTAAATTTATCAATACGTGTTTAACCGAACTTTGTTTAGAATCGTTTTTCGTTTGCAATAAAATTACCTTCCCAACATCAAACTAACAACACCGATCCAATAGTACAAAGTATATTGGCTTTAGTATACCTATTGTGTAAAAATTTAATTATCGTATTTTATCTTAATTGTTATTTGTATAAAGTCATTTAATTAATACATTTCATAGTTTTTTTTTTTTTTTTTCCATTTATCGTTTTAAAAAGTACAGTTTTCTGTACTGAATAGCAAAAAGTTTACTTCTGCATATTTGCAATGCGATTTGCTCGTGACAAACGATTTTTTTTCTATCTCTCTGTAAATACATATATTATTTTAATTAAAAAAAAAATATTTAATACATATATTTTTTTTATCCATTATGAAAATGTTTTATTTTTTGTCAAACGATTTTTCTCAGAGTGATTAAATAATAATAACAATACAAATTTACTCAGAGCGATAAAAACGCAATAGTAAGTATAATAAGTATCGTTTTTAAATTCAAAATTAATATTAATTTACTTAAGTATACCTCTTCGAATAAATAATATATACAAAAAGCCGATACTAAAGCATAATAAAGGTATTCGAAATATATTATAAAATATAAGTTTCGCGTGTATCAAAATAAATATACCTAGTTAATGAGACGAGATAGCACTAGAATTGCACTACAGGATAAGCTAGCTCTGGATCAAAATATCATAAGTACATTCGCCTATAAGTATTTTTTTATATTGCAAACAAAACTCTAAAAATGTTAAAATCAAATTATACTATTTAAAACTAGGAGCTGGTGACTAATATTAATGAACAAAAAAAAAAACCAATTTAACCAAAAATGTTCACTAATATCAATTATCTTATGATAAACAATAAAATTATCAACCACCTTATGCTTCAAATGACAATTGTATTATTTAATTTTTAACATAATCTGATCCTATATCATCGTAGGTATTGTTTATCATCTGCTTCCTTAAATAGTCCATTAAAATAATTTTGTTTTCATAACAAACTTTATGATTATTTTGGACAATCAAATATGGGCCGCTTGGTTATGGATTCCAATTATATAATTATGATTTATAACTTTAATACGAATTGTTTCGGTATTAAGATTAGTGCATTTTTTGCAATGATAATGTAGGAGGTAGCAAATAGGTACTGCACAATTATCGTTTTACAACTGCACAAATTAAGTTGTGGTGCCAAGCCGGCGGAAAAATTCCGCCCCCTACAAAAAAAAAAAAATCATGGCTACGCGCTTGCTCCGCGGAGAAGGGATTTTATAAAGTCTACGCGGTGAACGGAAGTCAGGGGTAATCTAAAGCTAATATACTTTTTTATTATTATAAAACATTCCGAATTCAATACGAGCTGCAGTTAATACGACGGTGGCGTGCGTTAGAATAACGTTGTCGTTGTTGTTGAACCGAGGTTGCATTTTTAGATTGCACGCTGCAGGACGAAAAAAATGGAAATCGCTATATTAGATATGCATTGAACAATTTTTCGATTTGGGCGTAGAGACAGAATAACGTATTAGGCCGCTAATGTTTCGTTCCCGTAGTATATATAATATAATATTCATATTTATTCATACGAAACAAAAAAAAGGAAAAAAAAAAAGAAAAAAAGAAAGAAATGTCGACGGGCGAAAACCTACCCGGCGGTCTTGTTGAACCCTTTTCTCTTATAGAGTATTTTTTCCGCCCTAACTACGCCTGTCTCGTTCTCAAACGGATTCCGACAGCTCCCCGAACTTTTCTTACATTCTTCTTCGGCGCGTGGATCGCAATTTTTTTTTCCCCTGGCATTTCTCTCGCCAAGATCATCTTACCCGCAGGGGTTTCTGTTCCGGTTCAACACCAACCGTTTCGTTTTCACCTTTAGCCATCGTATCTTATGTCCTTTATTGGAGTCCTTGGTCGTCGGTGCCAACTCCACCGTAACGCGCGCAGCTTCCCGCCGAACCTCCTTCGCCGGACGGTATTAGTAGGTCCACATGTTTTACGCCGCGCACTTTATTCCCGAAAGTTCTCGGATATTCGCCCTCTGCATCGGTCTTCTCGGTTTCCACACAAGCCTCGCCAACACGAGTGAGAGTCAGTCGAAAATCTACGCCGGGAGATATTTTTCTTTGGTGCGTTTAAATAATAAAAATATGGACGGTAATAATATCGTTGGGTAGTTTTAACAAAACAAAAGAAAAACGAATTTTAATATTGAATTCGATATTTCTAAATCAATAAATATATATATATATATGTAATTACGTATTAGTAAACTGATTATGTGTATAGGCGAAAACTATGAAAACGGTGTCCGTCAATACTATCGTCGAAGACATGGAGGCCGAATTGGTGATCACGAGATCGTATCTGTTCACCAGGGCCAGCAAAACTCTGTTTCCCACGGGGCGCATCAGAGTGAGATGTGAAATTTCTCAATTCGATTTGTACCGTTCATCGTCCGAAATCGATCTTATCGACAACGCACCGCCAAAACCGGCACCGGTCATCGAGCCAAACACGCCGCCGAGATCCACAGGTATTCTTGTCCGTTCCCTCCAAATATACCGGCAGTTTGAAGTAAATTTTTAAGTCTAAGACTTGACACATGCCTGTATAAAAAATAAAAATAAAATACCGCCAACCGCCTTAACGTCAAACTCGCGGGTTATAATATTATTGTAACCGTGGCGATCTTTGTATGTAATTATGCAGTGAGCTTTTTTTTTTGTATGTGCGTGTTTTAGTGGCGGGAAAAATCCACATTTGTCTAAGTTCAATAACCCGAATTTTCGGAATCTGATAATTCATTTAAAATCTGAATTTTGGATTCTGAAACTTTGATTAATTTAATTTAATACAAAATCCAGATTTTGTTGTCTGAAATCTTTAAATTTATGATTTTTTTTTTTTTATTCTATAATTTGATACAATTTTCGGGCTTCTCAAACACGTTCTGTTAATTTATATTTTGTATTTTTGTTGCAATTCGATAAAAATAAAACCGTAGAGATCTGCAACCTTCGCCGAATAATTATATTAGCATTTTCTAGAAGCGGTGCAAATTTTAAAATATGCTGGCGTTCTTGAGTGATAAATAAATATCCATTTGAAATTACCGGGGTCTTTTTTTTCTAGACGTGTAACTTTCTTTTTCGGCATTTCAAGTTCAATTTTTTTGCTATAATACGTTTCAAAACACGAGCGGTTATTGCAATTTATATTGTAGTTACAACATAATACATTTTTCAGTTTCAATTTATCAATGCATGTTTAACCGCTCAGAATCGTTTTTCGTTTAAAACGGTTTATCTCCAAATCTATAGTATTATTTTTCTGAAAATATTCGCCGTTCGTTTGGCATGCTTGCTTGATGTCCACTCATTTCCACTAGAAGAAAGAACGATTTTCTTTCCAGTGTTTTTTTCTTGTAAAATACTTTTTCATAATTATTGATATTGTGTAATAACGGTCCTAATATATTTGAGTGGGAAATTTATCACATGCGCATTTCGAGAGCTTCATCAGCCGTTCGTCAACAGAAACAATTTTCTTTCGAATCCAAAATAATGTATGGCGGGTGGTGGAGTAGGAATACATATATTAAGGGCGAAAAAAAAAAATCATATAACGCGAGACACGATTTTTGCATGCAAGTGTTAACACTTCGGTTCTAAATCACCGAGGGATAATAACCGAAAAACCTTTTCATACCTAATATACCGACTACATATATATTACATTATTTATCGTTTGTCTCGCGACAAATATTTATGGTGACGCCATTTCAGTATTTGAGGAAGGGCCGGGGCAAACTTATCGAATTTACCGACCGGAGTTATTTGTCGAAAATTCTATTCGAATATTGTCTTTCGTGAATAGGTATTCATACTTACATTACAAAAAAAAAAAAAAAAAAAAATAGGTAAGACCGAGACAAAAAGTTACCGCGACGTTTAAATTTTATATTTTAATTTTTAAAGTAAAAAAAAAAAAACTGTCGTAAAAGTCGTGAGATCGGTCGGAAAACAGGACAGTCGAAAATTTGCTTATGCGCCAGGACAAGAAACGTGCAGCTACTGATACAACATCAACCAGGTTCAAAGATCGCTACAACCATAAACCATTTTGATAAGAACTTAGTAAAAAAAAAAAAAAGTTTTTAATCAAACAAATTGATTGAGAATTAAGAGCACTAACCTGTAGACAATTTTTTAAACGCATAAAATAAACTATACAAATAGGTAAATACGTTGAGAAGGCCAATGGTGGGAGGGGGGCATGGCCCAGTTCCTCCCCACGGCTACGTCACTAGTAGATATTATTTTTAATATGTTTTTTCACGATTATTTTTATTTTTTTTAGGTAACGCTCCGGGACTACGGGATTGTGGGACATCGGTCATTGCGTTGTTCACGACGGGGGCATTGATAATTATTGCAGTACACACCGAACTACTGTAATTATTATTGTTATGAGAGAGACATTTTTCGCAATTGGACTTAGCGAGAACTGATACCAGCCGAAAGTTTCAATATAATATTATTCCAATAATACAAAATAATAATAAAAAAATAATATATCTATATATATATAAAATAGAAGAAAGTCAATATAGGTCTTATAATCTCATATAAGATAAATATACCTAAATACTTATTATATACAATTATATTGATTTTTTTGTATTGACCCGGTGTAACGATTTTTTTTTTTTTTTTTTTATAATGTTAACATGTTCTTATTAATTTGTTGATTATGTGTAATTATTATTATTATTGTTAAGCCGATACAAAAAAAAAAAAAAAAACTATTTGCTATATAACCGATATTGTTATTATTAATTTCTATGTCGAAATCGTCATTATACATTATTATTATTATTATTTTAGATTCCGAGCGTAGCGACAAACGTATTGGTTTTACTGTGTTAAGTGTGTATTTTTTTCTGTCTGTGAACAACTTTTTTACCAGACATATCATTCGATTGTTGACGATCGTCAACTCCGGGGGCGGTTTTTGGTAGCGAATTACGTCTAGTCGGTGCACTGCCTCCCTCCCCCAATACACCGACCACCTACGCGTAATTGTGAATATTATAATTTATTTTTCGAATTTATAGCCATTTTAAGTTAGTTTCGAGTTAACTCTTAGTTTTCGATTAGCTTTATTTGGATAAAATCGGTTTGGCCGACCAGAAACCCTTGATTATTTTACACGGGTTCATCATAAGTCACACTCGATTGTCAAAAAAAAAAGAAAAAAAAGTTGATCGTAACGTAGTGGTTTTTTTTTTTTAAATTGTTTATAAGTATTTAAAGTAAAAATTTACACGAAAAACGTAAAATCGTAACATATAAAAACACGATTAACTTCGGCTCAGAATCGTTATTTTAAAAATAATAATTAATTTTCCCGACTGCGATGGTGTATCCGCTTCTAGCCTCAATTATTTCGTTTTCCTCCAGGCCCGTGTCTCAGACCCGTATCGGGACGGCACGCCGCATAAAAGTCATATTTGAATTTTAAGATTTTTAGATATTCGGCTCTGAATGGATCTCAAAATGGTCCACAACATCAAAATGACATCTATTAGTGTACGGTCTACAATAAAATGTTGTTATTTCAATTATAACTGCTCCGGAACGGCGGGTTCTAAACTAAAACCAGAGTCCGTTTTCGGTTGCCCCCGCCCCGATTCGAGCCCGAGGATATACCAAACAAACACTACGGGGGAGGATTCGTCGCTCTTTGTCGACAGAATCACGAATCACAAAAAATCGCATAATAAAATACAGGGATAATATATTCCGAGATCGCCCTGTACGTCGTTCCGTGCCACTTTGAGGCCTGCGGGCCGGTAAATATTATGGTAGGTAACATTATAGTAGGTATCTAAACGTGTCGATTCCTGTCGCGACGGCTATACGATAGCGAGAACGCTTAGGGGGCCCCATCCGGAAACGAGAAGTCCATCGACCCGGATGCCAAGTCGACGTCTTTAATAAGGCGTCATTTTACGAGGCGACGGGGGGGTTCAACAATATATTTTAATCGTACGTTTGTAAGAAAATAATTATCGGTTCGATTGATACGATGGTTTTTTTTTTAAATTTGTTTTTTATTGATGTTATTTTTGTAGCAAGAAATTAAAATTTGTAATCGTCGGAATAATATAATGTCATTATCATTAACAAATAACTGTTATGTTGTTACGAAATCGTTTGACCGACGCGACAGTACCACGAGGTTAACCCCCGTAAGCGTAGCTCGAAATCGCGGCGATTTATTGCACTTGAAAATATTTCCCCGTTGGTTATTTTTCGAAAATTAAATCCTAAAGCACATAAAAATTTGATTATAAAAATAAATACTCTTTCTTTCCTCCCCCCCCCAATTTTGTACGTATTGAGATTTTATAATAACTTTACCGAGGGCACTCTAAGCTATTCTGAGCGGAGTTCGGTAGAAAATGTTTCGATCGATTTAGATTTAAAATTGTATTAATTCGTAACAATAAAGATAACTAAAAAAAAAAAAAAACCGCCAAAACGTTTTGAAAATTGTATCGCGTATTTTTAATTGAATTACAAAAAAATATCAAAACTACTAGGAATAATAATAAACAATGACCTCCGCGATACGTCGAAAATTCGCATACATCACAGTAAAACCTACACATTGCTCGCTACGATTTATTTTAAAACCGTGTACTAACCGGATGATTACCGATTATTATTATTGTGAACGAAAAACACTTTGATGCTACAATAACGAATCCGAAAAATCGAAACAAAATTGTTATTATTACTACCAAACGATTTCAAATAGTGGAGTTATCTGGTGGTTGTCGTTCCGAGGTCTTCAACTGTACGACCCGAAAATAATAAAACTAAAATTTACCAAATATTTAATTAGCCCGTGCCCATTAATTATGTCATCAGTAAATCATTTGCACATAAAATAACGCGTTAATTATTATATTTGTATAATGTTATAATTTTTGAAGTTAATCGGTGAATCGCGTTTTATCAGTTGTGTCAAAATCCTTGTAATTGAGGCGATAACAATTTTTGATAAAAGTAAAGTGTATAATGGCCGGTTCTGGGACAAGGCGTATGGGTAGGACAGCAGCAGGAGCCACCCGGACTCATCACAACCAATAACGTCTGTTGTTGTTTCACGATTTTCATAAAAAAATTGAACTTTAAACGCTTTAGAAAAACATATCGTCACTACGGGTTTTCAATATTTTTATAGCGCCATGAGAACAACAACTTAATGATGAATATTGTATCAAATTTTCGAATATTTGTAATAAACCAACGTCGATATTTATCGATGTTTAACCAATACAAAATACTTAAATTTACAAAATTCCACATCCACATATAACAACAACAGAATGCTTTGAAAATTATACCACGTCTAGAAAGTGTTAAAATTTAGTGAAATTGTTAGGCCTCTACATTCATTTTACAACAAAATCGAAAATAATAAAAACTAAAAGGAAAATCAAAAAATGTTCTTCCAAATTAAACGAAATTTCCTTCCTGAAACCACACCTAAGGTTGATGATCGAATCGAGATTTCTCGTAGAAAAGTTGTTCACTGACAGAAAAAAAAAAAAAAAAAAACCGTCATATAATTAAACCAATACGTTGCTCGCTCAGAATCCTGAAAAAGAAATATTATGACGGGCGTTTGGCGTGAAACTCCATAAACGAACGGCAGTCTTATATATTATTATTATACGGCATTTTGTGTTCTTCTGATCGAATTCTCGCGCGTATAAATCGGTGCCCCGGGAACGTCGAAACGGCTATCGAAGACATCTGGCGAGTAGGTATATATGCGCACATCCCCCGGTCCGGTGTACTGACAAAAAGGCGATTTTGACATAAACGCTATAGGTATACCTAACCTAACATGTCTTTTGTCATCCGACGAAAACGTAAAGATTTATACTATAATATATTTTCAAACGACGTGCGGTTTAAAATATATAGTAAAATCTCCCGGTATATATTATAGAGGGGAGCCCGTAAAGTGGCCCCCACCGAAAAATGTATAATATAATATACGTCGTAATATACACGGTCGACCGGTCCCAAACGACAATGCGAAACGCGGTTGTTATTATTATTACGGTGAGAAAAAAACAAAAATTGCGAATTTCCAACACGAGCGGGCGTCTGACGTATATTTATGTGTATGGGACTACACGTCGTTATTCTCCCGGCATAAAACTGTCTTTTCACACACGTCCGATCCGGGTCCGATTCGTCAGGGCATCCGCGTACTCGAAAATATGAACTTATTGTTTTTAATCCGAGCTTTGCGAGCTCTCTCCAATTTAACAAAAAAAAAATATTGTCAGTGATCGATTTTCTGGCCGAGCTCGGACACGGAAAACACGAAACATGTTTGAACAGGCATCCGTTACCAGAAGACCAGACTGCGCGTGTCAATACCGGCCGATCCCTATCTGCCCGGCAACACGAGTGTCCTCCCGAGCGAGATTTATCGACCGTCAGCTGGTACACAATATTCGGACATTCCTTAAAATTAAAAAAACTTATAACTAACTACTATAAAACGGCATTAATCAAGAAACCGTAACTCGGTTGTTTTCGAACGTACGCGGGTGTCTCTACTAGTATATACGGTTCTATTATGCACACTTCATATTTAATGTGCCCCCTTCCCCATGCCTTTTTTTTTTTTGAAACAATAATATGTTGGCAGAATTTGATGATAGG
This sequence comes from Tuberolachnus salignus, assembly GCA_956483605.1. Lineage (NCBI taxonomy): Eukaryota > Metazoa > Arthropoda > Insecta > Hemiptera > Aphididae > Tuberolachnus > Tuberolachnus salignus. Next base: position 36,678,007 of record OY101432.1, read on the forward strand.
AGAGTGACTAGGACCCCCACACAAGTACCTCACGATAAGGCGAAACTAGCACACACAGCGTGCCGCCCGTGCTAATAGGGTACAATGGGTCACACGTTGAGGAGATGAGAAAACGAGATGTATAGGGCAGCGATGGATGGAAAGCCCAAGGAAGAAGACCCCCGAGGAAGACCCAGGATAAGACTGATTGACCGTTGACGTAGTGGAAGAAAATTAAAAAAAGTCTGGACGTTGAAAACTGGAAAGAGGTACAAGTAGAAATCATTTATAAAATATATACAATAACGGGTGGTTTTTTAGATTCTGAGCGAAGCGAGAAATGTATTGATTTAATACTATGATGTGTGTGTGTGTTTTCCTCTTGTCTGTGAACAAATTTTTCAACAGAAATCTTGCTCCAACAAAAAAAAAAAAAAAAAAAAGAGGAGCATTTTGAATCAAGTTTTTGGTGCATTCGGGGGATCATTTTTATGATTTTCATTGTAAATTCCTTAATAATGGGGAAAACTGGAGTATTTATCAAAGTCGACATTTTCAACAAATACTTATATTCTCCCTAATAGACGCGGTAAAATGTCCAAAAGATTCGTGCAATTTTTGAGCTATTTGAAATCGACGAGTTCTTTTTAGTTTTTATTCGGTTTTATGCGGGTTAAATTTGTTTGGCTTCTTAAAATTGTTCGAAAATTTGACGTACGGTTCACCGTAATTTACCCTTTTTGACAATTTAAATATATAACCGTTTGAAGTTTAGATTTTAACGGAAATCTAATAAATCACGACGTTTTACAACGTGATTATCCAAACTTGGCTCAGAATCGTTTTTCGTTAGCTATATAAATTAAATTCCCTTTCCGTGTCCTACTTTTTTCTTTTTTTTTTTTTCATCATAAACTTTTTTATGTCGTGTAGATGATTGTTAAGTTTTAGCCTTCCTTTTGGTAGTGGGGCGGGGGGGTCGCCAAGGACAATAACACTACGAAAATAAAATACAGGATTATCTCTCCGTGCAAGTATAATATGTTGTTATATTAATAATAATAATCTATAATAATAAAAATAATATAATTTAAACGAAAAAAATGTTAAAACGACACAGTGCCGGATTATAAGCTAACACTATAAATTGTACGCGAACAATGAAACCGCCCAATACTCTATATAACGCAATAAATCGGCCCAACGATATATATATATTTATATGTAGAAAAAAAAAATTTGATATTATGTATACACGATAATAAAACGACTCGTCGTAGAAAACGTCAAAACCAACTTAAAACTCTATTTTCCGAACACGCCGATGTTCTTTGCCCTCCGTATACTTCTTGTGCCAATCTAAATTCCTCTGCATAATGGCTTTCGTCCCGGTCCCGTTGGTGTCTGTTTGCCCGTCACCACCATCACCAAACAGCCCATGATCATCGCGAGCATCGTGTCGCGTCAGCCAGCCGAGCCGGGACAATTTTTGAACCGCGGGGGGCTGAACGGAAAATAACGCGATTCAATTAGTTTAAAAATTATTTCGGATATATAAATATTTTTTGGTGAATAATTGAATTATTATTAAACATAATAAAAACGCTCTAATTTATTCGCGATAAATTTTTATTTTCATTTTAAATCAGCTGTCCGTGTTGTTTAGAATGCTAACGGTTAAGCGATTGTTTCAAATTTGTTTCACTATTCAACATACGAAATGGAAACATAGGAACGCGTTTTATTGTCGGTTTTACTGCGATATAATATTATTACGATGATGCGCGTTTCGGTTTTTATAGATCGAGTAAATATAGCAGAGGGTTTTATTACTGAAATGTGTGTGTGTGTTTTTTTTTCTTTTCTGTCTTTCGCGAAAACCGTTTTGTTCGATTAGTAAAACTGCAGCACATTGTCACGCCGCGAACGGTGTAGATTTTCCACCCGTTTTTGTCTTTTCCAGTAATAGCCTACCACCGTCCGATACTCGTTTAAGGAAAAGAGTTTTTTTTTTCTTGTCTAAAATTATCAATCTTTTTTCACCATATGTACCATATGACTGTCCATTTTCGGGAAAAAATTCTGAAAACAAATTCGAATTCGTCGTGTAGTCTACTCGAAAAGGATTTTTCCGCTTTTTTTTTTAAATCGAACTCTTAAACGCATCAAAATAGTGAAATAGTCGTTTTCTAGTAAAATTCATGACGAATCAAGCATGTTTTCGGACGTTTTATCCGAAATTTTATCTAACCTAAGACGGTCGGTACAATTGGCATAATACGTGTCTATTTTAATAGAACACAGCCGGTATTGAATTCCGTTAAGACGATAAATTCTACTGTTTTTTCTAGATTTTCGACGGTATTTCGGAAAATTTAAAACAAAAAAAAAAAAAAAAACCGACGACTAGTGACAGCATTTAGGGGGAGGGGGATATGAGGGTGTAACCGTGAGGTATCTTCCGAAGGGAGGCAAAAACACAGTCGAACGCAGATAAAAACATTCAAATAAAATAAACTAGTATAATAATAAGTACATTGCATTATTTGAACATTCAAAATTTAACGGCACGCCTATAAACCGGCCTACGCGATGTATTTATCATACGTACGTCACTATGTCAGGCTTGTGTTTTTTACATTTTTTATATCGTGCGGACTTTGTGAGACGATGAAAACGAGGAAAGTCGTATTGGTTTTCGATGTGCGATAAATGCGGTGATAGTCGAGATCGCTGACCTCGCGGTCGATCGTTCACCGAGGCTAGATTAAAAAAATAATAGAAACATTTAAAAAAAAAAAAAAAAAAAAAACGCTGTCGTGCACTTGTGCACGGTCTATATTGTTATAAACGACGTATTTTTTTTTTTTTTTTTTTTATAATAGATGCGCGGCAAAAAAAAAAAACCGAACCCGAAAAACGACGTTTATTTTGAATATAAAAGTCATAAATAATATTGCGCATAAGTACATCGGGAGATTTATCGAGAAAATATTATATATTATACTAATATATTACAATAATAACGAAACGACGTCAGCCTTTGAAATTACGCGGACACGAATATGTCTATTTTATTTAAATTTTTTTTTCTAATTCCAAAACTTATATTAGGTAATAAATTCTAAAATAAAATGTACCCATTTGATTTTGTTTTTTTGTTTTTTTTCTAGAACGAAGAAGACTTTTACTTGGGCGCATTTTACTCGGAAAATTATATTTCCTAAACGGTATAATATTAAAAGTTTGAATACGACAAATTTTTTACCGATTTTTTTGTTTTCTATTGTGGTGTTTTAATGGTTACGTCATAATCAAAAATCGTAATCAATGCATTTTACAGGAAGTTTTGGTCTTTCCAATAGAAGAACAATGATCGAAATCTGACTACTCTCATTTTGAGCAAAAAAACAAAACAAATAGATTAAACGGACTTAATATGAAAATAAAAACCCATTCGACAGTTTTTGATTGCAAATGTTAACAATTGTTCATAATTTGTATAAAAAAAAAAAAAAAAACACGAGCTGGAATCTTTTAAACGTGATAAATTTAAATTTTCAGCAGAAACGTATTATTATTATTATTATTATATACATGCTTTCTCCGGCGTACTTTACAGATTTTTTTTATTTCTGCGATTGTCGGTTTTTGAAATGTCATTGTCGCGTTTGCAAATTACATCCTACAAATTGAATTTATTGCTAAATGAGCTTTAAATCCGTTTCGTGATGGAAGTGTACAAAACAAACAAAAAATAAAATCTAAAAAAAAAAAACATTATTATCAACGATTTATGTCGTTTTTTGGCGTATTAACAATTTTATTGCGCAACATTGTCATAACACATACAATAGTATTTTTAATATATTAATACCTATTACGTATTTTTCAAATTATAATTCTACGTTTTCAATAGATTGACAACGTTATATACCGAAAGCAACGATAAACCATTGCAATTAAAAAACGATTCTGAACGGAACTCGGGTAATTGATTGGGGGTTTTAGTATTGGTCGTTATTTTTTTTTTTTTGTACTCTGTGTTCAGGGTAACCCGGGAATAGAACAAAATTAATGCCTATCTGTCATTAATTTTTTAGTCAATTTTTTGAAAAATTATTGGGAATCTAGACAAATTGTTCAAACAAAGTACTATCAGGAGGAAATCCGCATCTTTTAAGGTACGGATAAAGAAGATTTGTAGCATTTTTACTAACTATTAAAAAGTTTCAAAAAAAAAAAAAAAACCACAACTGCAAGACTACATATTATTATTATAAATAATATATATAAATATTAGTATAATATTTACTAGGACTATTAATTGCGAATTGTTCATAATAATTAATAAAAATTAATAACTGAACAAATTAGGCGAGTGGAAAACTTATAATAAAAATATTTGTTGATTTTTTTCTTTTTCTTAATTTGATAGCCAAACAATTATTTTATTTTTATTTTTTTTTCATTTTGATGGTGTGCATCAAATCGAAAACACGTCTACACTTATAGTTAATATGGTTTTCCATTTAATTTTGTAGCGCAAAGCCATTAAATATTTAATCAATATTTAATAAATATTAAATACGTTTAATCTATATTTATTACAACAAAATATTATTATTAGTATTATTAAGCCCGCGGTCACAGTACACTAAACTCGATAATTATTTGTAATTTATATAGTCTGGAGTTATGGTGCAGTGCTTGTTTCTATTTATTTTTTCTACTTTCATTTAATTCAGAGGGAAAAAGATAAACGGCAATTAAAATGGATTCGTGAACGTTATTTCCGTCTATTACACAATAGCGTCTTTAAGATTGTCGTTATGCCGATATTATATAAATCATTTATGACTCCAGTCGTATTATCGCACGATAAATGGATTTTTAAAAAAAAAAAATAAATCCGGAGCAATGCACACACGAGTGCGTTGACAATAATATAATTTTATTGTAACGGACGATCGGTTGTTTTTTTTCAACAATTAACCCGGTCTCCATTTCTATTTCGAGTATTTTAGTAACCGGTGAAATAATATTAAACATATTTTTTTTTAACTAATATTCAATACTTAGGAGAAAAATAAATGTACTCGGAGATACCGTGACTATATGTTATGATAATCCGTGTTTTACGAGAGTATAACAAAATTTCAAGTTTCGTTGAAACTTATCGAATACACGCAAGTATATATTGCACAATAACCATCAAGTATATGTGAACAGATATATATATATATATATATAAGCAATACAAAAAAATATATAAAAAAACAAGCGGAAAATAATAGAAAAAACGAAACGAAGCATGGAGCCTCGTGTGTAAATACGACCGATTCCGATTTAAAGAAAAAAAAAAAATCTTAAACAATAATACGCTGGTAACTTATCTGTTTTATTGTTATATTATCGAGTGAATTAATCGTGACGTTTCGGGAAAAAATATGAACGAAAATTGAAATTACATTTTGTACATTTATACAGAGTTAACACGAAGATCTGGCACCTGACATAACTTTTTGTATAGATGTAGCCATGTAAAACAATTACCTTTGTAAGATCCAGATTGTCCGGACGAAATCAGGACTTATGGTAGCACTATCTATAGATATACTCATTAAACAACTTTTTAGGCGTTTTTATTCTGATTTTTACAGTATAAAAAAAAAAAAAAAAAAAAAAACCGTACCTATACTCTGCGCCATGAGAGAATGCATACGGCGGCCGACCAAAAAACGTATTTTTCGCGCATTCCCACCACTTTACCAGCACGATCATCAATCCGTCGGACAGCTTCGGAGCTCGTCGGTGTCATTGGCAGGTATATACACTGCGATCACAAAAACAACATTTTTTCAAACCATCGCGCGTCGCTTGTCTTTTACCGATTCTCGTTTACGTACAACGTGTCCTATTGTGCGCCTGTTATTTTTTTCATAAACCAATTTTTTTTTTAATATCGCGAATATGATCATCATTATCATTCAATATAATGTATGAAAACATTGGCTAGTGTTTCTATTGTTACTTGAGCCGCTGTATGCAGAGACCAGTTGCCGCATAGTGGGAGAAATTTGGCCTCGAGACGACAGCACACTGTCATTTGGATGCGCGTGCCGTATGCGTTCTCTCGTGGCGCAGGGTATAGATTATTGTACATAATTGCCTATTATTCGTATTGGTTTTTTATTTGTTGTTGTAATAAGTGACGAGTTTATTTGTAATATAACAGCTGTATGTAAGTTATTCTATTGTCATTTTGTATTCTCCGATTATGATTAATTTCACAACTCGGCGCACGAATACTTTTATTACGACATATATGTATATTACTAAGCGGGTACTTACCTATAGCATATTTTTTTTTTTTTTTTAACAATGATTTGATAAATATACAATTACTAAGAATCGGCGGTTCGATCGGCGGAAGACTGGATGTGGTAGTCGTACTTGGCGTAGTGTACAGTCTAGTCTGATTTGTGGTCAAGATAAACAGTCCGCAATTGACGACGTTTTTTTCCAAACTCGAGATGCAATTCATGGGGTTTGGTAGTAAAAATGGTAAAAAAAAAAAATACAATAAATTATTAGCAGTAAGCTGTGATCGTCAGCGGGGATCGAGAATAACTGGTGTCTACATGATTCGTACACGGATCGATTGATAAATTAACACTGCAACACACCGCGAGAACCCCCAATAATACATAATAATAATAATAACAATTGAGAAAGTAAAATATAAAATATAAATGGCACAAATTTTCTTTTTTTTTCCAATTCATATTTCGACTTTTTAGCCGTTCCGGGATATTTAAGCCATTCAAATCAAAAGATTTAAATGTTGATAATAATTTTAAATATCGATAACCTGGTGTCCAATTCATTATTTTTGTGGCATGTTGGGTGTCAAAATATTCAGAAATCTCAGGGCTATCACATTTTTTCAAATTAATCGCAAAATGTTGATATCGGTTTGGAGTCGATACAGCAATGTGGGGAGGGGGCAACATCACGGACATGCTCTTTCTGGGGTTAGTGGGAAGCTCCTAAATACCTCGTGCATCCGCCACTGCTAATTAAATTAACGACACGTGCGAATCGGAATTTTAAAAGGAGCGGCCAAATGATTTAATTATAATACAACATTTTTATTAATAGAAGTTGGCCAAAATAACATCAGCACGGTAAACAGGAGACGCAAAGTAAACAAAAATAAACACTACCCGGATTGTTTTTCGATTTTTCGTTGGGAAGTTTTAGTACCTCACATACGTATGTTCGTTCTGTACGCGAGTATAATTATAATAGTTTATTGTGTTTATTAATGTCAATATAACTATTGTTGTGCTCTCTGAAAGCAGTCGACTATTAAAAACCAAGAGAAAAGTTACGGAGAAGATTTGTATTTCGAATTTGTTGAAGACAATTATATTCCAGATATGGACCTGAATGAGAAGAGTGATTCGCGGCGGTCAACGTTAGACAAACTAGAATTTGACCAATTGCATAGTCCGGCATCGCCGACCGGTTCCTCGTTTGGTTAGTACTTAGAATACATCGTAGAATTTAGATGTGTAAGAGATGATTTCGTAGTTTCTAACAAAAATTGTTTTACCAAATTATAGAGGAAATAATTTACTATGTTCTCACCGAAGGAATAGTTTTATATTTTCGTTATTAAATTTTATATTCAGATTAAAGAAAGAAAAAGTGTACATTTTTTTACTATTAAGTATATTAAGTTTACCGAGTATGAATAGATTATATGAGAATTAGTTATCGAAAAATCCTGTGTTAATGTTTTATCATTAATTTGGTAAAATTAATTTAACAATGCGGTTTTCGATAATTGTACTATTTCGCTTAAAAACAATAAAACGTGTTATTTCAGACAATAGTAATGGATCATGTTTGTCAAAAAGTAGTAGTGATGTTCGACTGAAACTTAAGTATTCACATCCTTCTGACTTGAAAGGACGAGAAATCGGTAGTTATTTTTGACTTTACTTAATTATGTATATCTTATTTAAAAAAATTAAATACATATTAATTTAACTTCAGGATTATGGTATGCTCGGAAGGCAGCACATAAAAGGGACCAGAAGGAGTTGCTTGAATTTACCCGACCAAAAGGACAAAGAACAAAAAAAGAACCAGTTAAAAGTGTAAGTTTGTTATTTTATTTAAAATATATATTTAAAATAACTATTATGCACCGAACAACGATATTCTAATTATCTTCATAATACTGTAGTTATTAACTATTTATCAAATAAAATTAAAATTAACATTGTGCGTGTCGTAGTGTGTTTTCATTTCGATATCAATACCGAAAAATGTTTAATAGATTAATGAAACAACCAAACATAAATTGTATTTTTTTTTATAGAGTATTCAATTAAGGATTGAAGGCATTGCTCACGTAGAAAAACAGTATCAACGAATAGAAGAAAAATTGCCACTACCCGATGAAACTATCAATGTTTGTGCTATGCCAAATTCAAAATTGGATACAAAAGACAAAAATGAGTAAATTATTATAATAATTACTCATATATTTAAAATAATATTAGACAGAGTTGTATGTTTAAAAATAAATTAAGTTGTAGAACCCCAAATCTTTTAACATACAACGATGACACAGACGAAAACGCTGATTTTATTGTTGATAAGTATAAAGAGTTGGAAGACACAACATTTAAAAGAACATTTTTAAATCATATAACTGGCTCCATAGAAAAAAATCTCGAAGCTTCTATTCAGAATAACGTGGTATGTTTTGTAGGTTTTAGACCTACAGACTATATGTATAAAATTAAAAAAATAAACAACGAATAATCGCATTTACATTGTTTAGAAACTGCAAAATGACGTAAGGAAAAATGCCTATTTAAAAAACGAACTCGAGGCTAAGAAACGAAATCCTAAGTACAGAGCTATGTGTCAAATCAGAAAAAAATTGCCATCGTATAAGAAGAAGGATGAAATTTTAGAACTAATTCGGAACAATCAAGTTATTTTGATAAGTGGCGAAACAGGTACGTACCTATAAATGTTACTCATTTAAATACAATTAGTTATTTTTGAATAATCGTTTCATAGGTTGTGGTAAAACTACCCAAATGGCCCAATTTATACTAGATGACGCCATTACGTCTGGCCAAGGATCTAAGTGTAGAATCATTTGTACTCAACCGAGGAGGATTAGTGCTATATCGGTAGCAGAACGCGTGGCCGACGAAAGGGCTGAAAAAGTCGGCGAAGGTAGTGTAGGCTATCAAATAAGGCTGGAAAGGTAAGATAAAAATAAAATTATAATTGTATAAAGTCTACAGCTGTGCGTGTTTTTAGTAAACTGGGACGTGCGTTTGGATCTATACTGTTTTGCACTACAGGTATTCTACTGCAACACATCCAAAAAGATTCGGCATTAAATGATTATTCGCACATAATAATAGATGAAATACACGAACGTGACACTATTAGTGATTTCACGTTAACTATTCTCAAGAGCATCATACCTGTTGTAAATGAATAATTACATCAAACGTCATAAATAACAGTAAATTTAAATAATAGCATTATTGTTACAGAGACCCGATATCAAAGTAATTTTAATGAGTGCAACATTAAATGCCGATGCATTTTCAAAATACTACAATAACTGTCCATCGTTGAACATACCTGGTTTTACATATCCCGTCGAAGAGCTTTACCTCGAAGACATTTACAGTTTAGATAGGTGTGTTAATATGCCGTTTTAAAATGGCTATTTATTTTTGAAATAATAATTTTTTAAACAGGTTTAGTTATGCTCCTAAAAAAGTTATACGTCAAACCGAAATATTCGATGGCGATGAATTTCATGAATTTGTTGTTCCTTATGTTAAGTAAGTAGAACAATAGATATTGTTATTTAATGTCCCCGTTAGTGTGGTTGCGACAATGTGGGTGGACTATGTATATATATATATATATAAATGTATAATTTACAATGTTTTTATGTAAATAATGTTTGTGATGTATAGTGAATTGAGAAGACTCGAGCAATATCCCGCATCAACATTAAATTGGCTGGAATCTCCAATGTCTGAGGAGACAGATTACCAATTGATATTAGAACTTATTCGCCACATTTGTAATCATAAAGAGAATGGTGCAATACTTGTGTTTCTTTCAGGGTGGGACCAAATATCAAAAATGACTAAAATATTGAAAGACAAAGGATTTGGAAATACATGTAAATTTTTGTTCGATATAAAACGATTAACTATATCAATAACTACCTTATATGTTTATATACAACTATACGTTATTTGTTGTTTGTAGCTCGTCATTTAGTTATTCCTTTACATTCCATGTTACCGACTGTGTCTCAAAAATTTGTATTTGAATCTCCACGTAAAGGTAAAATCCCAAATAGTTTTATTTATGTAATTTTATTATTGTATAATATTGTCATCTTACAGGTGTCCGTAAGATAATATTGTCTACAAACATAGCGGAGACTTCGATTACCATTGACGATGTAGTTTACGTCATCGATAATGGTCGTATGAAGTTGAAAGGGTTTGACGCGGAACATAACATTGGAACTCTACAAGAAGAATGGGTGAGCTTGGCCAATTCGAGGCAACGTCGCGGTAGAGCAGGTCGTGTCAGGCCTGGCGTTTGTTACCATTTGTATACTAGAGGCCGTGAAAAATCATTTAATAATTATGTACTACCCGAGATCATGCGTACGAGTTTAGAAGAAGTTATACTCCAGGCCAAAATACTGCAAGTGGGTACGGTTACTCCGTTCTTAGAAAAAGTTATGAATCCGCCGGAATCCAAAGCTATTGATGTAGCCTTAAAAGTGAGTAAATAATTATCGTACTATGAAACAAACAAATCATTATCAAAAATAAACGACTAATGTTAACATTAAAATTTTTTGATATATAAATTATGTTTAGCTATTAAATGACTTGAACGCCCTGGACGAAAGAGAAAATCTCACGCCACTGGGCTTCCATTTGGCGAAATTACCGATTGGGCCTCTCGAAGGTAAATTGATGATTTTAGGCGCGATGTTCAGTTGTTTGAGCCCAATAATGACGATTGCAGCTAGTATAAATTTTAAAGACCCATTTATGATGCCGGTAGGTTGTCGTTAATTATTTATTTCGATATAAAATTAAAATTCAATCGGGTAAATACTTTAAATGTTACAGGTGAACAAAGAAATGCAATGTCGCAACCGTAAAATAGAAATGGATGAAAATCATCAAAGTGATCACCTCCTGGTAACAAGAGCGATGTGTGAATTTTTACAAGCAAAACTTAAAAACAACGCCACGGAATATTGTCAAGACAATTTTTTAATGTTAAATACAATGGACATGTTGCATGACTTAAAGACGCAATACGCAAAATATCTCTTCGATCTTGGTTTCATCAAAACGACAGACTATACCGCGCCTGAGTATAATCGTAATTCAAACAATATTAAACTTTTGAAATGTGTTCTTGTTGCTGGGTTTTGCCCAAACATTGCAGTTCGCGAGTAATTTAGATGATGATTATTTTATTTTTTTTTTTTTATTCGTGATTTTTAATTACTTTGTTTTATTTGAAGTTCTATGGATCAAGCTAGTGATTGTAAATTTGCAACATTTATAACTGCTGAGGATGGACATGTTAAAATACATCCCAAGTCGGTTAATACTGTGGATAGCCACTACAAAAGCCCATTGATGTTGTACCGCAATAAACTAAGGACCAGTTCAATATACTTACATGATACTACAATGGTGAATCCATTTCCAGTGGTCCTATTCGCCAATTCACTACACATAACAAATGTAAAACCAGATGATGTAACATTTAGTCTGAACCCTGAAGTTAACTTCACATGCACGCCAAGAACAGCGAATATAATTAAGGTGAATATAAAATGAACATGGTAATATAAATACATACTTGGAATAATGATTTAAAAAAAAACCACGGTACAAATTAAAAAGGCGATTATAGTTATTATATATATATAGATATTATTATGGTTAATAATAAAAAGTGTAATTTTTTGATTTTGATTTTTTAAGCTAATGAGAAATAGATTGAAATGGCTAATTGAGTATTTGATGTCTCATCCGGAAGAAATAAGTTCCAGTTCGAGTGGAATCAGCGGAGATGCACTAAAGTAAATAAATTTAGACACTTTAATTGTTCTAGAAACATTTAGTTTTAATGCTAATTTATTATGCATTTGAGTGTACAAGTGATTTGCGATTTTGTTTGTTGAAAATATTAATTTCATATAGTAATTTGCATGTTTTCTACATAAGAGGCAACTGAAATATAATTTTTTTTTTTTTATATAGCCAACCAATCTAAAATTTATCGTTTGCAAAATATCATTTTGTTCGTTAAGTTCTTTCAATGACCGACAGTGGTTGTCAATGGTATTCATTGCAAGGCGAAATATTATTTTTAACTTATGTGGTTACTCGTTCAAGTCTTTTTGTATTGTTCTAATGAAAACAAATTTATTTTTTCAGACTTGTCGTTGACCTTGTATCTGCCGAAGAAAATCCTGGAATATTAGATTTTTCTTAATTTTCTTAAATTCAAATTTTCTATTTTTTCATAATTTTTCAAATGTATAAATATTTTCATTTGTTTCGTGTTTATTCAGATATATAATTTAAAATTCGATTACTGTTTGTTTCATTTTATTTGTTCCAATTTTTCATTGTTTTTCAATTGTAAATTTTTTTAAATATGCTTAAGTATTATTTTTAAAAAAACAATAATTTTTTTAATGATTTATAATCAAAAAAAATAAATGTTAAACATATATATAATGCATATAATGTAAAAGAACAACAGTATCATTATGTTGTTTTGTGTTGTATTTTTATTTTTTTTATATATATATTTAATATATTATTTATAAGTACATTTTCACTCATTTTTCGTTTTTATGCGTTTTTTTTAATTTCATATCCGTTACTTTATGCGTAATAATTAAAAACTTGATTATAACAAAACCGTTCCTTTATTTGTATTTTTCATCATATTTTGAGGGTTCTACATTTTTTGTTTTCTCAATTGACCATATTAATTGTTATTTCTCAATAAATCAGATATACGATGCATCAATGCATCTTGTATTTGAATTAACTAGGTACTACTAGTATATTCCGATGTTATTATATATTTTTTTTTTTCCCGTTAGGTATGATACTATAATGTATTCATGTTGTGCATCATTTTTATAAGCAAATGGTGTGTCTAGTTTTCTTTCGGTTGATAAATCATCAAAAATAATTAAAATAATACAAACAAAAAATTGTAGTTTAGAATGTGTAAGTAGACTTTTGTATTCTTCAGGTCGAATTTTTTGTTGTTTTTTTTCTTCAAGTCTAATTGTGTTATTATATGCATAATATTATATTAATACAATGAATAAATAGTATTGGAAAATTATAGTTTCTCTTGGTATTTTATTTTTTTTTTTTTTTTTGCCTCCTGAGATATAGGAAGAGATGAATAATCATCATCAATTTTAACCTATATTACTTTTGTGTCGATCTATATGAGAAGGACCTAGTATGACGTTTTCTCATGTCTCAAAATTGATTTTTTTTCTAAAAATACATAATTTTATCAGTACATAATATATAAATGTATAAAAATAAAATTCACATATTCACAAATTGTGATTGCATACTTATAACATACACTAATGTAAATTCTCGATAAATTGGAATATTCGTTGGATTGAAAACCTTTTAGTGTCAGAATAAATGCCGTTCCCATCCTATAACATCGATAAATCGAAATAAAACCGACTACATAGTCAGACTAGATTATCTCGAAATTGGAAGGACTGGCAATACAATTTTTAAACGTTTTTTTATAAACCAGTACAATAAATATTATTAAATATTTTATAATAATTTTTTTTTTCTTAATGTCTATTCATTTGCATATGATTATATTTATAAAAAGAAAAGTATTACAATTTGTTTGGCGTTTTCCGATGTTAATCGTAGCATTTACTATGATTTGTTTATTTTTATTTAAAGCTAAAAAAGATTAGTGGTTTGTAGTAAATCGCCTCGATTAATTGTTATATATATATATCGGTGATGGTACACGTAAGGGGGGAAATTCAAATAGGAATTTCGAGTTATCCACGATATAATTCAAGCTAACCACGATTTAGTTAAACTGCAAATTGTAGGGGTAAATATCGAGATATCAACGATTTCAAGTTAAAAAAAATTCCCCATTACCCAAGTTCAGCTATACTATAAAAAAGCTTTCCTTCACCATGCTTATGGCTCTGCTCTAACAATAAAACATGTTTAAATAATTCCTATCTTGCTCATGTATTAGGCAATGATGGCAAATCATCGCGTTCTAAACAATTAAGATTTTTATTTAAACAAATCTTTATTAATATTAATCTGTAGAAGAACAAATACATACATATGCAATATATATACATAACTTGTGTGCTGTTTTACTTCTAATAAAGCATCCCTTATTATAAATTTAATAATTAGGCGTAGGAACTATTGAAAAAATGTAATTTTTTACTATTGAATATGTAGTTAATTTAAATAAGAGCGGCCAAATGATTTAATTATAATACAACATTTTTATTAATAGAAGTTGGCCAAAATAACATCAGCACGGTAAACAGGAGACGCAAAGTAAACAAAAATAAACACTACCCGGATTGTTTTTCGATTTTTCGTTGGGAAGTTTTAGTACCTCACATACGTATGTTCGTTCTGTACGCGAGTATAATTATAATAGTTTATTGTGTTTATTAATGTCAATATAACTATTGTTGTGCTCTCTGAAAGCAGTCGACTATTAAAAACCAAGAGAAAAGTTACGGAGAAGATTTGTATTTCGAATTTGTTGAAGACAATTATATTCCAGATATGGACCTGAATGAGAAGAGTGATTCGCGGCGGTCAACGTTAGACAAACTAGAATTTGACCAATTGCATAGTCCGGCATCGCCGACCGGTTCCTCGTTTGGTTAGTACTTAGAATACATCGTAGAATTTAGATGTGTAAGAGATGATTTCGTAGTTTCTAACAAAAATTGTTTTACCAAATTATAGAGGAAATAATTTACTATGTTCTCACCGAAGGAATAGTTTTATATTTTCGTTATTAAATTTTATATTCAGATTAAAGAAAGAAAAAGTGTACATTTTTTTACTATTAAGTATATTAAGTTTACCGAGTATGAATAGATTATATGAGAATTAGTTATCGAAAAATCCTGTGTTAATGTTTTATCATTAATTTGGTAAAATTAATTTAACAATGCGGTTTTCGATAATTGTACTATTTCGCTTAAAAACAATAAAACGTGTTATTTCAGACAATAGTAATGGATCATGTTTGTCAAAAAGTAGTAGTGATGTCCGACTGAAACTTAAGTATTCACATCCTTCTGACTTGAAAGGACGAGAAATCGGTAGTTATTTTTGACTTTACTTAATTATGTATATCTTATTTAAAAAAATTAAATACATATTAATTTAACTTCAGGATTATGGTATGCTCGGAAGGCAGCACATAAAAGGGACCAGAAGGAGTTGCTTGAATTTACCCGACCAAAAGGACAAAGAACAAAAAAAGAACCAGTTAAAAGTGTAAGTTTGTTATTTTATTTAAAATATATATTTAAAATAACTATTATGCACCGAACAACGATATTCTAATTATCTTCATAATACTGTAGTTATTAACTATTTATCAAATAAAATTAAAATTAACATTGTGCGTGTCGTAGTGTGTTTTCATTTCGATATCAATACCGAAAAATGTTTAATAGATTAATGAAACAACCAAACATAAATTGTATTTTTTTTTATAGAGTATTCAATTAAGGATTGAAGGCATTGCTCACGTAGAAAAACAGTATCAACGAATAGAAGAAAAATTGCCACTACCCGATGAAACTATCAATGTTTGTGCTATGCCAAATTCAAAATTGGATACAAAAGACAAAAATGAGTAAATTATTATAATAATTACTCATATATTTAAAATAATATTAGACAGAGTTGTATGTTTAAAAATAAATTAAGTTGTAGAACCCCAAATCTTTTAACATACAACGATGACACAGACGAAAACGCTGATTTTATTGTTGATAAGTATAAAGAGTTGGAAGACACAACATTTAAAAGAACATTTTTAAATCATATAACTGGCTCCATAGAAAAAAATCTCGAAGCTTCTATTCAGAATAACGTGGTATGTTTTGTAGGTTTTAGACCTACAGACTATATGTATAAAATTAAAAAAATAAACAACGAATAATCGCATTTACATTGTTTAGAAACTGCAAAATGACGTAAGGAAAAATGCCTATTTAAAAAACGAACTCGAGGCTAAGAAACGAAATCCTAAGTACAGAGCTATGTGTCAAATCAGAAAAAAATTGCCATCGTATAAGAAGAAGGATGAAATTTTAGAACTAATTCGGAACAATCAAGTTATTTTGATAAGTGGCGAAACAGGTACGTACCTATAAATGTTACTCATTTAAATACAATTAGTTATTTTTGAATAATCGTTTCATAGGTTGTGGTAAAACTACCCAAATGGCCCAATTTATACTAGATGACGCCATTACGTCTGGCCAAGGATCTAAGTGTAGAATCATTTGTACTCAACCGAGGAGGATTAGTGCTATATCGGTAGCAGAACGCGTGGCCGACGAAAGGGCTGAAAAAGTCGGCGAAGGTAGTGTAGGCTATCAAATAAGGCTGGAAAGGTAAGATAAAAATAAAATTATAATTGTATAAAGTCTACAGCTGTGCGTGTTTTTAGTAAACTGGGACGTGCGTTTGGATCTATACTGTTTTGCACTACAGGTATTCTACTGCAACACATCCAAAAAGATTCGGCATTAAATGATTATTCGCACATAATAATAGATGAAATACACGAACGTGACACTATTAGTGATTTCACGTTAACTATTCTCAAGAGCATCATACCTGTTGTAAATGAATAATTACATCAAACGTCATAAATAACAGTAAATTTAAATAATAGCATTATTGTTACAGAGACCCGATATCAAAGTAATTTTAATGAGTGCAACATTAAATGCCGATGCATTTTCAAAATACTACAATAACTGTCCATCGTTGAACATACCTGGTTTTACATATCCCGTCGAAGAGCTTTACCTCGAAGACATTTACAGTTTAGATAGGTGTGTTAATATGCCGTTTTAAAATGGCTATTTATTTTTGAAATAATAATTTTTTAAACAGGTTTAGTTATGCTCCTAAAAAAGTTATACGTCAAACCGAAATATTCGATGGCGATGAATTTCATGAATTTGTTGTTCCTTATGTTAAGTAAGTAGAACAATAGATATTGTTATTTAATGTCCCCGTTAGTGTGGTTGCGACAATGTGGGTGGACTATGTATATATATATATATATAAATGTATAATTTACAATGTTTTTATGTAAATAATGTTTGTGATGTATAGTGAATTGAGAAGACTCGAGCAATATCCCGCATCAACATTAAATTGGCTGGAATCTCCAATGTCTGAGGAGACAGATTACCAATTGATATTAGAACTTATTCGCCACATTTGTAATCATAAAGAGAATGGTGCAATACTTGTGTTTCTTTCAGGGTGGGACCAAATATCAAAAATGACTAAAATATTGAAAGACAAAGGATTTGGAAATACATGTAAATTTTTGTTCGATATAAAACGATTAACTATATCAATAACTACCTTATATGTTTATATACAACTATACGTTATTTGTTGTTTGTAGCTCGTCATTTAGTTATTCCTTTACATTCCATGTTACCGACTGTGTCTCAAAAATTTGTATTTGAATCTCCACGTAAAGGTAAAATCCCAAATAGTTTTATTTATGTAATTTTATTATTGTATAATATTGTCATCTTACAGGTGTCCGTAAGATAATATTGTCTACAAACATAGCGGAGACTTCGATTACCATTGACGATGTAGTTTACGTCATCGATAATGGTCGTATGAAGTTGAAAGGGTTTGACGCGGAACATAACATTGGAACTCTACAAGAAGAATGGGTGAGCTTGGCCAATTCGAGGCAACGTCGCGGTAGAGCAGGTCGTGTCAGGCCTGGCGTTTGTTACCATTTGTATACTAGAGGCCGTGAAAAATCATTTAATAATTATGTACTACCCGAGATCATGCGTACGAGTTTAGAAGAAGTTATACTCCAGGCCAAAATACTGCAAGTGGGTACGGTTACTCCGTTCTTAGAAAAAGTTATGAATCCGCCGGAATCCAAAGCTATTGATGTAGCCTTAAAAGTGAGTAAATAATTATCGTACTATGAAACAAACAAATCATTATCAAAAATAAACGACTAATGTTAACATTAAAATTTTTTGATATATAAATTATGTTTAGCTATTAAATGACTTGAACGCCCTGGACGAAAGAGAAAATCTCACGCCACTGGGCTTCCATTTGGCGAAATTACCGATTGGGCCTCTCGAAGGTAAATTGATGATTTTAGGCGCGATGTTCAGTTGTTTGAGCCCAATAATGACGATTGCAGCTAGTATAAATTTTAAAGACCCATTTATGATGCCGGTAGGTTGTCGTTAATTATTTATTTCGATATAAAATTTAAATTCAATCGGGTAAATACTTTAAATGTTACAGGTGAACAAAGAAATGCAATGTCGCAACCGTAAAATAGAAATGGATGAAAATCATCAAAGTGATCACCTCCTGGTAACAAGAGCGATGTGTGAATTTTTACAAGCAAAACTTAAAAACAACGCCACGGAATATTGTCAAGACAATTTTTTAATGTTAAATACAATGGACATGTTGCATGACTTAAAGACGCAATACGCAAAATATCTCTTCGATCTTGGTTTCATCAAAACGACAGACTATACCGCGCCTGAGTATAATCGTAATTCAAACAATATTAAACTTTTGAAATGTGTTCTTGTTGCTGGGTTTTGCCCAAACATTGCAGTTCGCGAGTAATTTAGATGATGATTATTTTATTTTTTTTTTTTATTCGTGATTTTTAATTACTTTGTTTTATTTGAAGTTCTATGGATCAAGCTAGTGATTGTAAATTTGCAACATTTATAACTGCTGAGGATGGACATGTTAAAATACATCCCAAGTCGGTTAATACTGTGGATAGCCACTACAAAAGCCCATTGATGTTGTACCGCAATAAACTAAGGACCAGTTCAATATACTTACATGATACTACAATGGTGAATCCATTTCCAGTGGTCCTATTCGCCAATTCACTACACATAACAAATGTAAAACCAGATGATGTTACATTTAGTCTGAACCCTGAAGTTAACTTCACATGCACGCCAAGAACAGCGAATATAATTAAGGTGAATATAAAATGAACATGGTAATATAAATACATACTTGGAATAATGATTTTAAAAAAAACCACGGTACAAATTAAAAAGGCGATTATAGTTATTATATATATAGATATTATTATGATCAATAACAAAATGTGTAATTTTTGATTTTGATTTTTTAAGCTAATGAGAAATAGATTGAAATGGCTAATTGAGTATTTGATGTCTCATCCGGAAGAAATAAGTTCCAGTTCGAGTGGAATCAGCGGAGATGCACTAAAGTAAATAAATTTAGACACTTTAATTGTTCTAGAAACATTTAGTTTTAATGCTAATTTATTATGCATTTGAGTGTACAAGTGATTTGCGATTTTGTTTGTTGAAAATATTAATTTCATATAGTAATTTGCATGTTTTCTACATAAGAGGCAACTGAAATATAATTTTTTTTTTTTTTATATAGCCAACCAATCTAAAATTTATCGTTTGCAAAATATCATTTTGTTCGTTAAGTTCTTTCAATGACCGACAGTGGTTGTCAATGGTATTCATTGCAAGGCGAAATATTATTTTTAACTTATGTGGTTACTCGTTCAAGTCTTTTTGTATTGTTCTAATGAAAACAAATTTATTTTTTCAGACTTGTCGTTGACCTTGTATCTGCCGAAGAAAATCCTGGAATATTAGATTTTTCTTAATTTTCTATTTTTTCATAATTTTTCAAATTTATAAATATTTTCATTTGTTTTGTGTTTATTCAGATATATAATTTAAAATTCGATTACTGTTTGTTTCATTTTATTTGTTCCAATTTTTCATTGTTTTTCAATTGTAAATTTTTTTAAATATGCTTAAGTATTATTTTTAAAAAAAACAATAATTTTTTTAATGATTAATAATCAAAAAAAATAAATGTTAAACATATATATAATGCATATAATGTAAAAGAACAACAGTATCATTATGTTGTTTTGTGTTGTATTTTTTTTTTTTTTTATATATATATTTAATATATTATTTATAAGTACATTTTCACTCATTTTTCGTTTTATGCGTTTTTTCTTAATTTTATATCCGTTACTTTATGCGTAATAATTTAAAACTTGATTATAACAAAACCGTTCCTTTATTTGTATTTTTATCATATTTTGAGGGTTCTACATTTTTTGTTTTCTCAATTGACCATATTAATTGTTATTTCTCAATAAATCAGATATACGATGCATCAATGCATCTTGCATTTGAATTAACTAGGTACTACTAGTATATTCCGATGTTATTATATATTTTCTTTTTCCCGTTAGGTATGATACTATAATGTATTCATGTTGTGCATCATTTTTATAAGCAAATGGTGTGTCTAGTTTTCTTTCGGTTGATATATCATCAAAAATTATTAAAATAATACAAACAAAAAATTGTAGTTTAGAATGTGTAAGTAGACTTTTGTATTCTTCAGGTCGAATTTTTTGTTGTTTTTTTTCTTTCAAGTCTAATTGTGTTATTATATGCATAATATTATATTAATACAATGAATAAATAGTATTGGAAAATTATAGTTTCTCTTGGTATTTTATTTTTTTTTTTTTTGCCTCCTGAAATATAGGAAGAGATGAATAATCATCATCAATTTTAACCTATATTACTTTTGTGTCGATCTATATGAGAAGGACCTAGTATGACGTTTTTTCATGTCTCAAAATTGATTTTTTTTCTAAAAATTCATAATTTTATCAGTACATAATATATAAATGTATAAAAATAAAATTCACATATTCACAAATTGTGATTGCATACTTATAACATACACTAATGTAAATTCTCGATAAATTGGAATATTCGTTGGATTGAAAAACTTTTAGTGTCAGAATAAATGCCGTTCCCATCCTATAACCTCGATAAATCGAAATAAAACAGACTACATAGTCAGACTAGATTATCTCGAAATTGGAAGGACTGGCAATACAATTTTTAAACGTTTTTTTATAAACCAGTACAATAAATATTATTAAATATATTATAATAATTTTTTTTTTCTTAATGTCTATTCATTTGCATATGATTATATTTATAAAAAGAAAAGTATTACAATTTGTTTGGCGTTTTCCGATGTTAATCGTAGCATTTACTATGATTTGTTTATTTTTATTTAAAGCTAAAAAAGATTAGTGGTTTGTAGTAAATCGCCTCGATTAATTGTTATATATATATATCGGTGATGGTACACGTAGAGGGGGGAAATTCAAATAGGAATTTCGAGTTATCCACGATATAATTCAAGCTAACCACGATTTAGTTAAACTGCAAATTGTAGGGGTAAATATCGAGATATCAACGATTTCAAGTTAAAAAAAATTCCCCATTACCCAAGTTCAGCTTTACTATAAAAAAGCTTTCCTTTACCATGTTTATGGCTCTGCTCTAACAATAAAACATGTTTAAATAATTCCTATCTTGCTCATGTATTAGGCAATGATGGCAAATCATCGCGTTCTAAACAATTAAGATTTTTATTTAAACAAATCTTTATTAATATTAATCTGTAGAAGAACAAATACATACATATGCAATATATATACATAACTTGTGTGCTGTTTTACTTCTAATAAAGCATCCCTTATTATTAATTTAATAATTAGGCGTAGGAACTATTGAAAAAATGTAATTTTTTACTATTGAATATGTAGTTAATTTAAATAAGAGCGGCCAAATGATTTAATTATAATACAACATTTTTATTAATAGAAGTTGGCCAAAATAACATCAGCACGGTAAACAGGAGACGCAAAGTAAACAAAAATAAACACTACCCGGATTGTTTTTCGATTTTTCGTTGGGAAGTTTTAGTACCTCACATACGTATGTTCGTTCTGTACGCGAGTATAATTATAATAGTTTATTGTGTTTATTAATGTCAATATAACTATTGTTGTGCTCTCTGAAAGCAGTCGACTATTAAAAACCAAGAGAAAAGTTACGGAGAAGATTTGTATTTCGAATTTGTTGAAGACAATTATATTCCAGATATGGACCTGAATGAGAAGAGTGATTCGCGGCGGTCAACGTTAGACAAACTAGAATTTGACCAATTGCATAGTCCGGCATCGCCGACCGGTTCCTCGTTTGGTTAGTACTTAGAATACATCGTAGAATTTAGATGTGTAAGAGATGATTTCGTAGTTTCTAACAAAAATTGTTTTACCAAATTATAGAGGAAATAATTTACTATGTTCTCACCGAAGGAATAGTTTTATATTTTCGTTATTAAATTTTATATTCAGATTAAAGAAAGAAAAAGTGTACATTTTTTTACTATTAAGTATATTAAGTTTACCGAGTATGAATAGATTATATGAGAATTAGTTATCGAAAAATCCTGTGTTAATGTTTTATCATTAATTTGGTAAAATTAATTTAACAATGCGGTTTTCGATAATTGTACTATTTCGCTTAAAAACAATAAAACGTGTTATTTCAGACAATAGTAATGGATCATGTTTGTCAAAAAGTAGTAGTGATGTCCGACTGAAACTTAAGTATTCACATCCTTCTGACTTGAAAGGACGAGAAATCGGTAGTTATTTTTGACTTTACTTAATTATGTATATCTTATTTAAAAAAATTAAATACATATTAATTTAACTTCAGGATTATGGTATGCTCGGAAGGCAGCACATAAAAGGGACCAGAAGGAGTTGCTTGAATTTACCCGACCAAAAGGACAAAGAACAAAAAAAGAACCAGTTAAAAGTGTAAGTTTGTTATTTTATTTAAAATATATATTTAAAATAACTATTATGCACCGAACAACGATATTCTAATTATCTTCATAATACTGTAGTTATTAACTATTTATCAAATAAAATTAAAATTAACATTGTGCGTGTCGTAGTGTGTTTTCATTTCGATATCAATACCGAAAAATGTTTAATAGATTAATGAAACAACCAAACATAAATTGTATTTTTTTTTATAGAGTATTCAATTAAGGATTGAAGGCATTGCTCACGTAGAAAAACAGTATCAACGAATAGAAGAAAAATTGCCACTACCCGATGAAACTATCAATGTTTGTGCTATGCCAAATTCAAAATTGGATACAAAAGACAAAAATGAGTAAATTATTATAATAATTACTCATATATTTAAAATAATATTAGACAGAGTTGTATGTTTAAAAATAAATTAAGTTGTAGAACCCCAAATCTTTTAACATACAACGATGACACAGACGAAAACGCTGATTTTATTGTTGATAAGTATAAAGAGTTGGAAGACACAACATTTAAAAGAACATTTTTAAATCATATAACTGGCTCCATAGAAAAAAATCTCGAAGCTTCTATTCAGAATAACGTGGTATGTTTTGTAGGTTTTAGACCTACAGACTATATGTATAAAATTAAAAAAATAAACAACGAATAATCGCATTTACATTGTTTAGAAACTGCAAAATGACGTAAGGAAAAATGCCTATTTAAAAAACGAACTCGAGGCTAAGAAACGAAATCCTAAGTACAGAGCTATGTGTCAAATCAGAAAAAAATTGCCATCGTATAAGAAGAAGGATGAAATTTTAGAACTAATTCGGAACAATCAAGTTATTTTGATAAGTGGCGAAACAGGTACGTACCTATAAATGTTACTCATTTAAATACAATTAGTTATTTTTGAATAATCGTTTCATAGGTTGTGGTAAAACTACCCAAATGGCCCAATTTATACTAGATGACGCCATTACGTCTGGCCAAGGATCTAAGTGTAGAATCATTTGTACTCAACCGAGGAGGATTAGTGCTATATCGGTAGCAGAACGCGTGGCCGACGAAAGGGCTGAAAAAGTCGGCGAAGGTAGTGTAGGCTATCAAATAAGGCTGGAAAGGTAAGATAAAAATAAAATTATAATTGTATAAAGTCTACAGCTGTGCGTGTTTTTAGTAAACTGGGACGTGCGTTTGGATCTATACTGTTTTGCACTACAGGTATTCTACTGCAACACATCCAAAAAGATTCGGCATTAAATGATTATTCGCACATAATAATAGATGAAATACACGAACGTGACACTATTAGTGATTTCACGTTAACTATTCTCAAGAGCATCATACCTGTTGTAAATGAATAATTACATCAAACGTCATAAATAACAGTAAATTTAAATAATAGCATTATTGTTACAGAGACCCGATATCAAAGTAATTTTAATGAGTGCAACATTAAATGCCGATGCATTTTCAAAATACTACAATAACTGTCCATCGTTGAACATACCTGGTTTTACATATCCCGTCGAAGAGCTTTACCTCGAAGACATTTACAGTTTAGATAGGTGTGTTAATATGCCGTTTTAAAATGGCTATTTATTTTTGAAATAATAATTTTTTAAACAGGTTTAGTTATGCTCCTAAAAAAGTTATACGTCAAACCGAAATATTCGATGGCGATGAATTTCATGAATTTGTTGTTCCTTATGTTAAGTAAGTAGAACAATAGATATTGTTATTTAATGTCCCCGTTAGTGTGGTTGCGACAATGTGGGTGGACTATGTATATATATATATATATAAATGTATAATTTACAATGTTTTTATGTAAATAATGTTTGTGATGTATAGTGAATTGAGAAGACTCGAGCAATATCCCGCATCAACATTAAATTGGCTGGAATCTCCAATGTCTGAGGAGACAGATTACCAATTGATATTAGAACTTATTCGCCACATTTGTAATCATAAAGAGAATGGTGCAATACTTGTGTTTCTTTCAGGGTGGGACCAAATATCAAAAATGACTAAAATATTGAAAGACAAAGGATTTGGAAATACATGTAAATTTTTGTTCGATATAAAACGATTAACTATATCAATAACTACCTTATATGTTTATATACAACTATACGTTATTTGTTGTTTGTAGCTCGTCATTTAGTTATTCCTTTACATTCCATGTTACCGACTGTGTCTCAAAAATTTGTATTTGAATCTCCACGTAAAGGTAAAATCCCAAATAGTTTTATTTATGTAATTTTATTATTGTATAATATTGTCATCTTACAGGTGTCCGTAAGATAATATTGTCTACAAACATAGCGGAGACTTCGATTACCATTGACGATGTAGTTTACGTCATCGATAATGGTCGTATGAAGTTGAAAGGGTTTGACGCGGAACATAACATTGGAACTCTACAAGAAGAATGGGTGAGCTTGGCCAATTCGAGGCAACGTCGCGGTAGAGCAGGTCGTGTCAGGCCTGGCGTTTGTTACCATTTGTATACTAGAGGCCGTGAAAAATCATTTAATAATTATGTACTACCCGAGATCATGCGTACGAGTTTAGAAGAAGTTATACTCCAGGCCAAAATACTGCAAGTGGGTACGGTTACTCCGTTCTTAGAAAAAGTTATGAATCCGCCGGAATCCAAAGCTATTGATGTAGCCTTAAAAGTGAGTAAATAATTATCGTACTATGAAACAAACAAATCATTATCAAAAATAAACGACTAATGTTAACATTAAAATTTTTTGATATATAAATTATGTTTAGCTATTAAATGACTTGAACGCCCTGGACGAAAGAGAAAATCTCACGCCACTGGGCTTCCATTTGGCGAAATTACCGATTGGGCCTCTCGAAGGTAAATTGATGATTTTAGGCGCGATGTTCAGTTGTTTGAGCCCAATAATGACGATTGCAGCTAGTATAAATTTTAAAGACCCATTTATGATGCCGGTAGGTTGTCGTTAATTATTTATTTCGATATAAAATTTAAATTCAATCGGGTAAATACTTTAAATGTTACAGGTGAACAAAGAAATGCAATGTCGCAACCGTAAAATAGAAATGGATGAAAATCATCAAAGTGATCACCTCCTGGTAACAAGAGCGATGTGTGAATTTTTACAAGCAAAACTTAAAAACAACGCCACGGAATATTGTCAAGACAATTTTTTAATGTTAAATGCAATGGACATGTTGCATGACTTGAAGACGCAATACGCAAAATATCTCTTCGATCTTGGTTTCATCAAAACGACAGACTATACCGCGCCTGAGTATAATCGTAATTCAAACAATATTAAACTTTTGAAATGTGTTCTTGTTGCTGGGTTTTGCCCAAACATTGCAGTTCGCGAGTAATTTAGATGATGATTATTTTATTTTTTTTTTTTATTCGTGATTTTTAATTACTTTGTTTTATTTGAAGTTCTATGGATCAAGCTAGTGGTTGTAAATTTGCAACATTTATAACTGCTGAGGATGGACATGTTAAAATACATCCGAAGTCGGTTAATACTGTGGATAGCCACTACAAAAGCCCATTGATGTTGTACCGCAATAAACTAAGGACCAGTTCAATATACTTACATGATACTACAATGGTGAATCCATTTCCAGTGGTCCTATTCGCCAATTCACTACACATAACAAATGTAAAACCAGATGATGTAACATTTAGTCTGAACCCTGAAGTTAACTTCACATGCACGCCAAGAACAGCGAATATAATTAAGGTGATTATAAAATGAACATGGTAATATAAATACATACTTGGAATAATGATTTAAAAAAAAACCACGGTACAAATTAAAAAGGCGATTATAGTTATTATATATATATAGATATTATTATGGTTAATAATAAAAAGTGTAATTTTTTGATTTTGATTTTTTAAGCTAATGAGAAATAGATTGAAATGGCTAATTGAGTATTTGATGTCTCATCCGGAAGAAATAAGTTCCAGTTCGAGTGGAATCAGCGGAGATGCACTAAAGTAAATAAATTTAGACACTTTAATTGTTCTAGAAACATTTAGTTTTAATGCTAATTTATTATGCATTTGAGTGTACAAGTGATTTGCGATTTTGTTTGTTGAAAATATTAATTTCATATAGTAATTTGCATGTTTTCTACATAAGAGGCAACTGAAATATAATTTTTTTTTTTTTTATATAGCCAACCAATCTAAAATTTATCGTTTGCAAAATATCATTTTGTTCGTTAAGTTCT
Source organism: Tuberolachnus salignus (assembly GCA_956483605.1). Classification (NCBI taxonomy): domain Eukaryota; kingdom Metazoa; phylum Arthropoda; class Insecta; order Hemiptera; family Aphididae; genus Tuberolachnus; species Tuberolachnus salignus. The sequence continues at coordinate 36,705,412 of OY101432.1, forward strand.
TTCAATGACCGACAGTGGTTGTCAATGGTATTCATTGCAAGGCGAAATATTATTTTTAACTTATGTGGTTACTCGTTCAAGTCTTTTTGTATTGTTCTAATGAAAACAAATTTATTTTTTCAGACTTGTCGTTGACCTTGTATCTGCCGAAGAAAATCCTGGAATATTAGATTTTTCTTAATTTTCTATTTTTTCATAATTTTTCAAATTTATAAATATTTTCATTTGTTTTGTGTTTATTCAGATATATAATTTAAAATTCGATTACTGTTTGTTTCATTTTATTTGTTCCAATTTTTCATTGTTTTTCAATTGTAAATTTTTTTAAATATGCTTAAGTATTATTTTTAAAAAAACAATAATTTTTTTAATGATTAATAATCAAAATAAATAAATGTTAAACATATATATAATGCATATAATGTAAAAGAACAACAGTATCATTATGTTGTTTTGTGTTGTATTTTTTTTTTTTTTTATATATATATTTAATATATTATTTATAAGTACATTTTCACTCATTTTTCGTTTTATGCGTTTTTTCTTAATTTTATATCCGTTACTTTATGCGTAATAATTAAAAACTTGATTATAACAAAACCGTTCCTTTATTTGTATTTTTATCATATTTTGAGGGTTCTACATTTTTTGTTTTCTCAATTGACCATATTAATTGTTATTTCTCAATAAATCAGATATACGATGCATCAATGCATCTTGCATTTGAATTAACTAGGTACTACTAGTATATTCCGATGTTATTATATATTTTTTTTTTTCCCGTTAGGTATGATACTATAATGTATTCATGTTGTGCATCATTTTTATAAGCAAATGGTGTGTCTAGTTTTCTTTCGGTTGATAAATCATCAAAAATAATTAAAATAATACAAACAAAAAATTGTAGTTTAGAATGTGTAAGTAGACTTTTGTATTCTTCAGGTCGAATTTTTTGTTGTTTTTTTTCTTCAAGTCTGATTGTGTTATTATATGCATAATATTATATTAATACAATGAATAAATAGTATTGGAAAATTATAGTTTCTCTTGGTATTTTATTTTTTTTTTTTTTGCCTCCTGAGATATAGGAAGAGATGAATAATCATCATCAATTTTAACCTATATTACTTTTGTGTCGATCTATATGAGAAGGACCTAGTATGACGTTTTTTCATGTCTCAAAATTGATTTTTTTTCTAAAAATTCATAATTTTATCAGTACATAGTATATAAATGTATTAATAATTGGTTAAGAAATACTGTGGGACAAGAGAGATTTAATTATTTATCTAATTTAAGTATAGAAAGTGGTATAAGTTTTTTAATCGATACTTAGCTGTTTTTTCAATAATAGATAGACGTATTATATTAATATAAACTATTAAGTTGGTGTATTATTTCTATTTTCTATATATTTATATATATATATTAAGAACAAAATATAAAATGTCTTTGTGTCTAGTATATTATCATTTTAATGTTTTGGGTTTTGGCCACATCTTTTTTTAGAGAAATCCTTATATGTACTGCTAAACGATGATCGATGAGGAGAGGAGGTAGCATATTGTTTGTTAACATGTTAGTTTTGTAAAAATCATAAGCCTCTCCTCCCAGGTTTTTGACCCTACTCGTGCCTATGCTTCAGACGATAAACCGACCGATTAAAATTGAAGAACTATCCGAGCGGCGAGTGCCAATATTAGACGATTAACGTTTATTTATAATATTACGCCAGTCATTATGATTACGATGAATTATACCGTTTTACATATTATCTCAAAATTTTTTCTTTTTTTTTTTAATCCACTGCAAATTTTCCGTTTTGGAGGTGGTCTCAAACGCAGTGATTCGCTGGGTCACCACCGAACCTTAATACGACCCTGGTGTCTGCCTCTGTACACGTGCCCTAAAACTCGCCTGTACAAAATAGTGCTTTGTCTCGCCTATGTTCAGAGTCAACATTTAAAATATAGCCCTGCCTATTTCATAATAGTGCAATGTGGAAATCTTTTTCCTTTCAGTGGTCATGTAAAATTGTCAAATGTACAGCGCGCGCCATCTACCGTTGAAGACTAATGCGTATTATACAAACGACCGTAGAATACGGTCACCGTATAGATAACAGCACCGCATAGGTGTTTTGTATTTTAATTTACTTTGTAATATTATGTCAAGCAATAATAAATATGCCCGGAATATTTACGGAATGACAGCAACTCAGTTTGATAGGTACATCGACAAAAAGCATAAAAATGAGTATAATATCTATTTGAACCGCGTTAAAAAAAATTCTACTAGAAATCGCTCCAAGTCGTTTTGACAAATCTGCATAACCATTGGACGATGATGTGTAGACCAAGTTGCCGGTCCTGTATTATAGGTCCGCGGTATTATTATACTCTATTTTTATGTTTACAAAAAATAATACAATGATATTATTTGGTTTTTTTTTTATTTCAAGCATGTGATTTATTTTTAGAGACGTTTTTTTGTAGAAAAATCATCTTTTACCCGCAACCTTTATGTTTGCAATCACTTTTTCTAGGTTAATGAGCAACCCGATTTCTTTTTAAAAAAGAAATTTCCATAGACTCCTTTTTATTAGTTTAAGTTATTTTAACAAGGATTTTACTATTTGTTCTCCCTGTTCCCCTCTCGAACGACAAGTATAACCGCTTCGAGAGTTGGGACAGCAAAATAGGTTTTTTTTTTTTTTTTTAAAAAAAAGGGTCACTGGGGGCGGGATTCGTCCCCCTATACAGGGTCGTCTTTAGATACGATCGACGCGTGCGACGGCACAGGGCTCAGAAATCAGAAGGGCACACGAGAGGGGCCAAAATTAGAATTAAATTTGATTGACCGCTGGCTACTTAAATTATCTACTAGGTAGAAAGAAAAAAAAAAAGTTTCACAATGCGATTTAAAATAAATGTGGGTATTATTTCATTATGTTTTTTACATTTTTTTACTTAACGCTATTTCGCCTGTTTATATCATATGTTTAGGTCGTTTAAAAAGAAGGGGCTCCAATTAGTTTTTGCACTGGGTGCTGAATGAGCTAAAGCCAGCCCTGCCCCTACATCTCCTTTGCACCCTCCCCCCCCTCGACACGCCCCAACCGTAAATACCGCCACTGACCGGCCACGGCACAATAAGGACGAGAAAACTATTACGGCCAGTGGTGTAATTGTAGAGGGCGACAAGGGGGAGCCCTTGAACTGCCTGCAATTTTTACGGGACGGGGGCAGTTTAGGTATCGTTTTGCCTTCTCTCCTGTCCAGGTATGACAAAGTACAAATTTCTAAATCTTCTGAAACAAAGAACGAATGCATAGAATAGGAGAATACGTTTTTGTATTCATAGGATAAAAAAATTTTTATTTTTTTTTTTTATCTCGAATTATTTGCATAAAAGTTTATATTTCACGTTTGTCCCTTTTCGTAATGTGTTGACTATCGCATTATCCCGGTTACAAAAATAAAAAAAAACTAACGTTCGAAAAACGACGTAATTCTTTCGTTTATTTATTTATTGTTTTCAAGTTTCGTTCAATTGAATGATTAAATTATGAAATTAGTAATTTGATTATTTGCTTGTGTACAACCGAATAGTAATATATTTACACCACCCATCGCTGTGACGATTTCGGATTCGTTATGCCCCCTCTAGTTAGCTTTTACCTTGTTTTTTTTTTTTTTTTTTTTTGTAGGGGAGGGAGGCGTGACTGATTTCAACGATATTTCAAAAGTAGATTCGGGTCAGTAATTATCGTTATTGGTCACCCATCGTCCGTCGTCTGTCGGCTGGATAGGTTTGTATCACAGACGAGGTGGCGTCGAACACATGAAGACGTACGACTATACCGCAGAATCGGTGCATCACATTATTATTATTATTTTTATTATTATAAATCCCGCAGGCCCCTCGTTTGACGCCCTCGCACACGTACACAATCGTCGTCGGCCTTTGTCGTCACCATCGTATAACATTATACCTACATATATATATATATATACGTATAAGCCGACGTGTATACCGAAATAACCGGCAAATAGAAAAATCCATTTATTCTCCGCTCTTCCCTTCTGCTCTCCCTTATTTCCCCGTGCGTGTATACGATATATATTTACCCGTCACCGTATACTTATATATATATATATACACACTAGCGAATTATCAAACTTTCCACTTATCTTCACCGCCATCCACACATGGCCACCACCTCCGAGGGTCGTCCGAGGGGTTCGACAACAATCGATATCCATTCGGCCCGTCGCCGTACGTACCTACTTTTCAGCACGCCGCCCGTCGCCCGGCCGTACGGCCAAGCAGTCCGCACACCGGAACCATAATCCGCTTCGTACTCCGTCGCTACTCATTTGACGACGGGCCGTTTCCGCCCCGGGATCCGTATTTTTGTATTTATGCGTGAGCTTTTTAAGAGAACTCGTCAACCGCGGGCACACGATCGCTGACATTCCGTATATTTTAATAGGTATATACACACACACACACACACAAAAAAAAAAAATAGACATTAATTATTTTATCGTATACACTGTCCCGAAACAGAGCGGACCGGTTCGCGGGGGCCCGCATCGAATCCGATTAAATTTTACACGGCTCGCGTACTCGACAAGACGGTCGAAAACTGCCCAGCTTGTTTTTGTTAAAAACTATTACAAAATATACAATTTCAATAATACACATCAACGCGTACACGATTTTTTTGGGATATATTCAACCTCTCCTAGGTGCACATGCACATGCGCAAATAGTGTACAAAAATTAAGGTGGACGTTTAGCCCCACCCTAGTGGTGCGTGCTAATGATCCATGTCTTTAGTATCTATGATTTTTGTGACCCGGACAATGTTTGTTTTCCATGTCTGTAAACAATTTTTCTACCAGAAATCTTGCTCCGATGTTCAAGCGTAGAGTTCAACTCTCCTTTTTTTGAAAGCATTTTAGGATCTAGTTTGTGCTTATTGGGAGGCCATTTTCTACATTTTCGTTGTTATTTGCGATTTATTTTTTTTTTTTTTAAGCGAACAACGTTTTTTTTTGGAAAAAGAAAAAAAGTTGAGCGCAATGCAATAATTTTTTTTTTTATCCTTTAAAGATCAAATTTCGATGGATATCGTTTTTTTCTTGGCAATGATTTATCGTTGCGTACAGATATAAATTTAATTCGCCTTCTATATTCTACCTTTCCAACCTTCCCAACCCACAACAGTAGGCCACCCATGGTGCAAAGTATGTCGGTATTTTTTTATTTTTTTTATTGGTAGTTTATGAAGAAAACCTTTTTAATTTCCATTATTTACTCTTAATAGTTTTGTTTTCGTCGTAAACATATCGTTTTAAATTACATTCCGATTGACTTGCAACCATACATTTATAGTATACTTATAAACAATACAAAAACAAAAACCTAGGTACTCATAATAATAATAATAAATTGTATCGCGACGAGGAAAAACTATTATCCAAATGACGGCACGCCGCCCTAGTGGGGTTTTTTTTTTTTTTATATTTACCCATCTAATGGAATTGAATAGTATATTAACGATTTTAAGCTATATCACGCACAGAAATATTCAAAATTTATAATGTGATACGTTTTAAAAAAAAACCACGAATTATTTGTATTGTATGGTTAAACAACCATTTGTTTGGTTATGGTTTTTTTAGAAAGTAATGTATTGGTTTTACTACGGTGTTTGCTTTTTATTTTTTGTGACGGTTAACAACTTGACGACTACCTACCGAAATTCTTACTACAATCAAAAGACGAAAAGAAAGATTTTTTTTTTTTTTGCAAATTGTATCTAATTAACACATTGAGGAGGTCATTTTTTTATATTTTCTTCGTAGTTAACTTAATAATTGTGAAAAACCAATAAGAATATAAAAAGGAATACCGGTTTTTGTTAATTAGTGTTTTAATTCAGTTATAAATAATCGTGGACACTTAACATTTTCACTGAATACTATTTGCCATTTTTAGATGTGGTGCAATTTTCAAAACATTTTGTTGGTTTTTGACCTAAAGCCATTTGAAATGTTGGAGTTTTATTACTTTTTATTTGGCTTTCCGTGAATAAAATTTGATTGGCTTCTCAATAATGCTCAACAATTTGATACGAAGATCAACACAAGGCGCATCATTTATTACACTATAAAAGTATCGAAAATCCGAAGACACGTTTTTTTTTTTTTTTTTTTTTATTGGCGTTTAAAGTTCAAATTTTAATGAAAATCCTTAAAATCACTGCTTTTATCGCGTACTATTTTCCGATTTATGCGGATAAAATTGATTTAGCATTTAAAATTATGGCCCTACCTTCCCAACTCACTACATACAATAAGTAGTGCAACCATTGTGCAAAGTGTGTCTATATTTTTTTTTTATGGCAATATCTATATTTTAAATTTAATAATTTATAGTAGAATGTTATGTTACGCTTTTACTTGGCGAAGTTTTGAAAATACTCATAATACTTACCTATTACACTGTTATATTATATAATAGTAAGTATAGACGTTGCAGGATATTAAATCAATAATTTATTGTTCATATACATATAATGTATATATATATATGTATATAAATATATGGAAATAATTGTATATTCCTATCGTAATTGTACACGTTCTATTCCATTTCTTTAAACTTTTCTATCATAAATATTAAACTATTTCTAAACTAATTCGTTTAAACAAACGACATAACAACCGACTACATAAGGAAACGTCATGTTTAAAAATATGAAATTGAAATAGCATTAATTTTGAGCATCACTATTTAAATTAATTATCTCGTTAGAACAATAGAGGAACGAGTAAGTTCTCTTCAAATGTGTGTACCACCCGCCTCATTTGTTTAAAATTTAAACTTAGTTACTGTTATTTTAAAGTCACTTACGATGTGATAGGAATAAAGGTACTATATACCTACTTTAAGGTTTATACCGGAATGTTTCTTTGTCTCAAGTAACACTTTTTTTTAGGTATAGTAAACACGCACAAAAAGTTTTATACATATAAAGTTGTTAGACAGGTAATTGAGCAGACACGATATTATACTTTAGTAGCAGTATAATTTGTTGAACTTTTCTGCATAGCTTGCGTTTGAAAAAGAAAATTCATTTTACGTTATTTTGATTTAAAATGTTATCCAACTTTTATGTTTAACATTACGTTTCTTTTGCGTTTTGCATTTTTTGAATTATAATTTGAACAGTACTCTGTAAATTGTAGGTCAATATTAAAATGTACACACTATATAAGCGTCTATCATTTTTTTTTTTTTTTTTATTTACTTTAATGACCGGTAAGTAAAAATATAAAATCCACAAATAAAACACAATGTTATATCATTATGTGTTTATCCTTTGTGTAAATTGTATTATTATTATTATTTTTTTTTATATATATACAATAAACTTAAATCAATTAATACACAACATTATAATAACTGCGTAATGTGTCAATTATTATGTTATTAAAACAGTGACGCATTTGTTCGTGAGCAGGGCCGTATTTAAGGTAGGGTGTGCCAAATTTCGATACATTTAAGCGGACAGCCCAGGACACCGCTGGAGCTCGGTGTAATATTGTGATAATATATATTTTCGTTTTCTTCGGTATGGGTTTGGTAGTTACATAAATAAATAAATAATTGAAACTATACCTATTTATTAAAACATTATGAAAAAAATGGATGTAATTTTATGTATTTTGGGGGGGGGGTAGGGAGGGAAAGGGCCGCACAAATATGGTTTACCGAGGGTTGGTGAATGAAAAGTTTAAACGCTGCCCTGTTCGAGGGCGAGGGAATATTCTTTAAATTTTAATCACAAAAATTAAAATATTAGTTTGATTAACGTATATTGTTAGTATGTATAGACTTTATTATATCACACGCAGGCATATCGAACGTAGTTCTCGCGAGACGAAAAAAAAAACGTATTGTTTGTATGCCAAGTAGCGTAGGTGGCGGTCGGATAACAGCTGGACGCGGGTAAATATTTACCGACGTTTGCGCGTTATTTACAAAACATAAGCACATACCTTATGCTCAATGGGCTTTAAATATAATATCCGTACGTAGGATTTACGGACTGAACAAATTGTTCAGTTGGTATCCAAATCGAGAAGTCGTTGAAAATAACTAACGCACAATGCGTTTCAAAGTTAAAAATAAGCGTATAACCGTTAAAAAAAAAAAAAAAAAAAAAAAACATAGTGCGCTCAAATTTTCAATAATTCGAAATAATATTTATTTTTTTATTTTTATTATTAACTTTTTCATTCATTCAAATGTGAACGGTTAGCTGTTAAAAGAGTTGCGCAATAAATATACTATAACAGCTTCTTGTAATCGAGTAACCTACCCGACTAATTTTGGAGAATAGAAAACAAAAAAAAAAAAAAAAAAAAAAAAAAAACAAAAAACACAACAAACCGATGTTATAAATGTATTTATCACATAATATTATCACGTGACAAATGTACGCCATCGTCCGACTCCGGACGACGTCACCGAAAACGCACGTCGGCGTTTTGTTCGAATATTTCTAATAATTCTTTTTCCGTCACAATAATATACAGTCGCGTCGACGGTTTTGTATGCCGAGTAGGTATAATAACACGACATTATTATCGAGTGTAACGATATTAATATAATCGTAATAATATTGCAATGCGGTGTGTATATGCATATATATATATATATATATATTAGGGCAGTAGCAAAACCAGAAGAAAAAAAAATAATAATAATAATAATAAAAAATTATAATAATATACACGCCAAACAGGTTTCGCGTGGCACGCTATAATATAACATACTCGTACTTACTGTACAATAATAATAATAATAATAATAATAATATTATTATGAATTATAATATACGAGAGAACACCGCGCACGAGAGAATATAATTTTATAAATAGGTATATTATGGGTACCTCTATTATTATCGCACGTGGGAACGGAAAAAAAAAAAAAAAAAAAAAAAAAAATGAAAAAAAAACGGAGCGACGGCGAGAGAGAATAGGAGGGGCGACCGGAAAGAAAATACAATTTTGCGTTCGGCTTATCGAGTGAAATAAATATAAATTGTTTTAAATTCCGACCGTAGCGAACAATGTATTGGTTTTATTACTATGATACAAACGTGCTTGCTTTTTTTTTTTTTTTTTTTTTTATGTCTGTACTTAATAACATTTCGACCGGAACTCTCGTTCTGGGGGATGCCATTCAGGTGATGGTTTTTGGTAGCGAATTATGTCTAGTTGGTGTGTTGCGGAAGTCATCATTTTGATTTTCTTCTGTAGGAGTATAACATCACAATAATTCGATAATAATGCATAATCGCATATAATATGAATTAAGAATATTATTATAACTTAAACTAGTTGGATGCTCGTTATGCACGACGAGTTATATAATCGGCGTTCAATTTTTTTTGTAACCATGGAAACCATTGCGTTACAGACGGATCTCGGCTTTTATATACATATAAGATGAGACTTATTCATTGATATTTATGTAGGTACTAGGTATTAAACCCAGGTGAATTATGCAACGATTACTTGGTTTTCAGTTTCAATGATATTATACCAATGAGAAAAACACCACCAAGAGCACTCCAATAGGACATCCTTACAAAAGTCCAATGATTACCGGAAGGAGTTTCCATATAGTCGCAATATGGAAATACTGAGTGCCTCTGTGGACATTCACAACAAGACGCCCACGGGTATCCCATATTGTGAACTGGCGTCCTGTCGATATTCAGACTACAATAGAACCCCAGTGTACAAAAAAATGTTTTCAAATGATTACCAGAAGGTAATCTAACCAGGAGTCCCAAAAATGGTTTCAAAAATTCACAAAAAAAAAAAAATACAAACAAACCGGCTAGCTTTGGTATACGGGGGCGATGGGATTTGATCTGCCTACCTAGAGAAAGCGAATAAGGAATTTATGGTGAGAGTTCTTTTTAAAACTCTAATAGAAGCCCTATTGAAATCTTAGGGCTGTGTAGGGACTCTACAGGCTTTACAAAAGGGGTCCCCTTAGAGTAAATATCCACCTGGTGCTAAACATTATAATGTTTGTCTAGTTCATGAAAAACCAAAGACATAATAACCCGTAAAACAAATAATAATTAATATTTAAAATTTAAATAAACTATTGATTTATAACTTCTTATCACGATTAAGCGGACCGTTACGATAGAAAAGAAAAAAAAACGATATCTGTACCAGTATGGACTGTACGGTATAAATTATAGTAAATAAAGCGGTATTGTTAAATGGAAGACGATTGATTTCGATAGCCCATAGAATTATGTCGACGAAACTCGAATTGACGTTATCGTACAATAGTTCGGTCAACAAGTGTCATTGATAATACTCGGATGCGTGACCGCCCGGGTATAGCAGGATGAGGGCATACAAAGTATTTTCCATGTGACGATTTCCGTGGCGAGAAAGGGAAACAAAACGTTTGGAAAACGTTTCAGTAAACTATATTTACGAACACGTGGAATATACAAATATAGGATATATACACCGCATACGGGCGATACGATTTTTAACAACAGTTTCGGGAATTATTTTAGTATAAGATTTATCGGATTATTTTTTATTTTTTTTTTTAAATAACATAGCGTCTCAATAAAAGCGTCGGATCATAATATTAAAATATCGACTGTTTGAGAGGAATAATCTATAAGGCCGATACAACAGGCTTTAAAACGGCGTGGCCCAAAATAGCTGTTGTGTTTCGCGAAAAACTTTAGCTTTCATCAATTGATAATTATTATCGTTGGGTCCGTGTACAAAATAAAAATAAGTTTTGATTTTATCATACAATAACTAACTGCCAGTTAATGCGTTTAAAAACGGTAAACAATACTTTGAGCAATGCTATTAAAAAATTAACTCGAGGTTTTTGGGGTGGAGACAATGGCCTTCCGTGCTACCCCAACGGATCAACCGCCGAACTATATAATCATATTAATATTATTATACAGTAGCGGCGCATGCAAACGAAATTAAAATACACAATCCGATTAAAACAAATATTTTCGCTTACCGTACAGTACTATATTATAATAATTATGGTAAAAAAATATAGTGTATACATATTAGAAAAAAAAAATATTAAACATATTTCATCGTGCTACTATTAAAAATCTGTTATTGATCCTTTTTAAAGCATTCATATAAATTTAATTTCAATATAATATAATCACAAGGTCGTCAAGTAGGTAAAACGACAATTTTGTTTTCATCATAATATTATATAGGTAACAGCAAATACGGGCAGAGGATAAAAAACAATGTTAAGAAATCCTTATACATTATAAACGCGAATGTTTAATAGAACTTTGGGAAGTTTCTCGCGAAAATTCCGGTATATAGGGTATTCACGTGTTTTCCAACTCTGAATGTTTTTCTCGTTAATTTTCTGCTCTCCTGCATGACTCTTTGCAGTGCAAACACAGCGATAACTTTGATTCGTCTCTCTGAGAGCATTACAAAAAAAAAAACTAGCTGTTTTTATTTAATTGCTTATTAGACGTTCTATACGTTAATAAATACAGAATACAATTATACACTATAATATATATTTATATATATTTTATCCGCGAAATAAACCCCGTTTTATTGTAGACTGGTCGAAAAAAAAAAAATCCTGCTGTCAATTTCTCGGGGACACAGATTTTTTAACGTAACGCCCAGGGGATTTGGCCGGTATTCCATTATCCCATAAATAAAAACTATACGAATACTAAAATAGTACGATTCGGGGACGTTTAGGACAATAGAGGCCCCAAAATCTTACTAACTATATGGTTTAGACAAGACGTTAAATTACTGTATTCTAAACAAACTTCTGTTTGTAAAATATAATTCAAAATATTCGATTGAACGCAAATACCTTATTACTAGCTACTGTGTCCATTGTACCGTAATCGACAAATCGTATTGGCAAATTTTTAATAGATATCTAAATCGAATATGTCTATAAATATGTATATACCGTAGATAGATTATTACTCGGACGTATATATCATTTTTTTTTTTTTTTTTTCTTATTCAAATGGATACTCTTCCGTTTGAAGAATATTAAATATATGTTATACGATGCGACTATATTATTTCGAACGTTTCGATAATTTTTCGACTAACCTAGTCCGATAGTTTATTGATAATAACATTTTTGTCTACGTTGTTTTGTTAACAAACGTTGTTTTACACCGTATAATACAACAAGGCGACCGTTATTATAATATATTATACGAGTCGCGCGGTATATCGATTAACCTGCGAAACACACGGGATAATATTGAAACAATTCGCGATTATTTTCAAATATTTCCCATTTTACATTGTCGCACAGTTCGCGGGTAAATCGATAACAATTTGCGATCTTGCGAGTATACGGCCCGTGTCGAGCTACAGATTTAATCATAGTATTGACTGTGTGTATCTATAAATATATTAAAGTGGACGTCCGTCCACGTCTGTATAAGATTAATAGATTCAAAAACTACTGGAGCGATTTTTACGCGGTTTTTGCAAAATGCAAAACGCGTTTGTCCGGAGAAGGTTAGTAAATAGCTATTGAAATCCACACCCTACAATTCGGTTTTTAGGTAGTTTTGGTACAAAAATCTAATTATTTTTGTTGGATGTATGAAAAAAAAAAAAAAAAAAAACCGTTATTGTAGTGCAATGCCTGTGCTGTGCGGGGTATCAATGGTAATGGGTGAAAACACGTAAAACGTTGTTTACGCGCCAGACAACTAAACAAAAATTATCGTAACAAAAAACAAATATTTGTTAGACATGGAATTTTGACTTAATTCAATTGTGATTTCAAAAATGATTTGTGTTGATTAGCGGTTGAAACGGCAAAATAGAACACGTTTAGTCTGCCATTTCGACTGCCCGTTTTCCACCTATTGTTTATTTTTTAATAGTGACACGAGCAGGACAATAATGCGCAATGATCTGGCAATAGCAAAACATTGCCGGGTCGGCTAGTATTATACTCGTATATATATATATATATCAATAGTTGTTGTTTTTTCTGTTGTCGCGAGTGTTAACACTGTAAATCCCGTCTGAAAGAACGTCTGAGTGTAAAAAAAAAAAAAAAAAAAAAAAAACGTATAATATAAATATATCGGAAAACATCGAGAGGCTTTTCGTGGGCCATTAAGTTTCGTTTTCCGGACGTGTGCGCGCGCGCCCATAAAGAATGAAATCATTAATAATATAATGCCGGTCTGTGTTATATTATATAGCCGACGAGTGTGTAATAATAATAATAATATGAATAGGCGACAATTGCCGCCGTTTTCGTAGGGACTCGCCAACCGTATTTGCGTATAATGTATACGCACTTCTATTATGCACACACCCTATATATATATATATATATATATAGGGTGTTCGGGGTGTATGTGCGCATGCGGGCGGCGCGTGACCCTCTCGGGCCGGCGACACGCGCGCGTCGTACACGTACCGGCGCACACAGTTCAAACGAAATCCCTTATATAATTTTACCGTTTGCCCTTTTTTTTTTTCTTTTTTTTTTTTCCCTTCTTTTTTTTTTTTTTTCTTTTTCCCCATCTTCTTCTTCTTCCCAACACGGCGTCCCCCTGTTTTTAGCGCGTTATACACAACAATATACCCGTGTAGTCGTATATAATCATATCGTATGGGGGGAAGCACGGACGTTGTTCTCGCGCTGGCCGCTCTCGCGGTGACGCCGGTGTCCCCGACCGACCTATGGCTTATGGGATTTTTCTCTTCGACAGTAAAACTTTCATATAACGAAATCTCACGGGGAACAAAAAAAAAAAAAAAATTCGCAATACAGTGAAATCCGTTAAATAGAATTACATGGTTTTTTTTTTTTTTTTTATTAATTTAATTGTGTCAATACACCAAGTATTTTACACGTAACAATATTATTACAATTTATAATAATTGATAATGTAAATGTTTACAACAGTATTTACAGTTATTACAATATCTTTAAATTTCGGTTAGCTTATGAGTCTAGGCCAGAATCAGAGGTTGAGGTATTTTCATTGGGTTCTAGTAGGATATCCTGAGGTAGTCGAGGTTTGAGTCTTGGGTTGGTGGATCTTCTGCCAATTTTGTAGTGAAGTGCTCCGTCAACTTTGTTGAAGTTTTTCACAAGTTTTTCTTAAATTGTTGTGTTATCCGGTTAGATAGGTATGGTAGGCCCGTATCGTTGTGTAGTTGTTTGTTTCACATGAACCAAGGGGCCTTTAGGGCTATTCTTAGAAGTTTATTCTGGAGAAAAATAAACATAAAATATCATATTAGACCTCCTATATATCTATATATATATTATGTATTTCTTTTAATCTTTATTTAAAATAAATAATCAATGGAGTTTCGTTTGTTTAATATTTTTATCAATTGTACCGTTCTCGTAAAATGTTTCGATTTCGTTGAGTTTTAAAAAAAAATGTCATCCGGAACATTCGCTTGTTGTCCAAAAACTACTTCTCACAACGGAAAATGCGTTTAGTATCTCTTTTTCTGTTTGTGTAGTTCTTCTACGTGATATCTCCTTCGATTTCATCACATTTTGCACGATATTACGTTTACGTCAGTATTGGAACTGCAGCACCCAGTACTGCAGTCAAATTGCCCGGCTTGCCCAATGTCTTATCGTTATCGGAAACAATAAAATCGTAGGTATTTTAGAAAAACATTTAACATTCGATAGTGGCAAAGTTTACAAAACCAGGTATTTCGTCGAATAGTATATTCGTTATATAGAAACGTCAAATTCGTTACACAGAGATAGATTTACGCATGTTTTTGGTCATTGTTCTCCAAAAAAAAATTCGTTAAATGGAAGTTGGCCATACCAAAACTATAGGGACAAGGCGCGTGCGGACAATGACGGAATTTTTGGTACATTCGTAGTCGTCGAATCGTCGGCGCACCGGACAAATACCGGCAAAGTCAGCCGAGCCCATTATTCTGTTGGTTCACGTGCGTGGCCGCGTCCGTTTAAATTGACTTCTTGCGCGCCCCCGTACGTCGAAATTATGCCGGACGGAAAAAATGTACGAGCGGCGTGTTAATTTGAAATTTCGCTGCGGGCGTTTTCCGCCCGTCGACAAACGCGTACGGCGCGACGCTGTTTACGGGACGACCGCGTGTTTTTCGAGCCGCACGTAAACCGTTTAACGATTGTACAATTCAATATAATTTAACATTTTTTTTATTGGTTGTTATTTGATAACAAAGCTGTCGAATGGTTTTCGACGCGTCTGTGATGATAATAAGAAGCCCGTACATACGCCGCCGATACTTTAATTACGTCAATATCTAAATTATCAATTATTTCCTTTTTTGAAAATTCCCGTCTCTGAATCGTGGTCGGGCACGGTACACGCGCACTTGTGAACAGCGACATTAACGCAAATCGTTCTAACCTAAAGGACTTTTTTTTCCCTTGTAAAGAACGGACAATCGATATTACGAACGGATCGGAATTCGTGACATTGCGCACTGAGAGTGATATACGAAAATCGCGTATGCCTAATTGTCGGGGCCGTTATTAACGCGTAGGCACTAACAGGCACTGTGGCGCGGGGCCTACGAAAATAAAATACGATTTTTTTTTTTTCGGTAATATTTTATGTATTTTTTTAAAATTATTATTACAAGTCTATATACAATCTCTTTACGCGTTAGCACAACGAGTAAAACATTATGTATATAAGAATTGACGGGCAACAATAACGATCCGTTTACACGGAGTGTCCCGTTATCGTAATTCGTAATTACCTATAGAAATGAGATCGGAAAAACCGGTGAAATTTCGCTCGCATACGGCGGTGTACGATGAATGATTACCGTCTAGAGTATTTTTTTTTTTTTTAGGAAATAATAGGATAAATATTAGAAAAATAATGTCGTTTGCGTAATAAAAATTATTATTAATGGTCGCCTATGGACGTACGGCGCGCACACACACACACACGCATCAATATGTATCCGCAACTTTACAAAATAAAACCGTACAATATATGTTTTTTGTCAGCATCGCCAAAATAGATAAAATAATAATTGTTGTCATATATATAAAAAAAAAAAAACTTATAAAGGTTACAAATCGTATACAAATTTAGATTTGATTCGTGTGTTGTTCGTATATATTTTTTTAAAGGCTCAACACCGAGATTCAACACTTACTCTCCCAAACAGAAAATTTCCGTGCCATTTAAATACCGGACACTGGGGACGGGGCTGTATTAGCGCATAGGCACTAAACGCACTGTGCCCAGGGCCTACGATAGTTGGGTTAATCCCCGGGCCTGCTAACTGGGAACAGCAACAAAAAAATATTTCAATAAAAAATGTACCTATACTAAAACAACTCTGGTCCGTACCGATAATAATATGTACAATACACGTATTGAATGCGTTTGTTAGACCGCGAGAGTGCGCCATGTATACACGAAAAATAATTAAAAGTGCCTGACCTCGATATCAATATACTAGTAGAATGACGGTTGTTTTACCGGTCTTAATTTGTGCGTGAAATTGACCACAAATCAAATAGTTTCTGTATAATAATGTAATGTAATAATTTCTATACCGTCACACAATTCGTACCATCTACAAATATTTCGCGGGTTACAATTGTACTGGCTGCTGACTTCATACACCCCCCCCCCTTACGGGACTCCCTTATCGTATCTCCCAGTCGGTTTATGTGATATTTGAAAATCGAAATCTGGTGATATGTATTTACATTATACACATTGTACGTAATTCGATGATAATGAAAATAAGATATCTCTGTGCGGTCTGTTCGGGTAGTGTAATTTGACTGGAAAAATGGTTTCTCGCGGACGTAGACTACTCGAGATATAGATCCAATTAAGAAACCAAATTACCACGAACAATAAAGAATTTGCGCCGCCAATGTTGGTTTTATTTTTTCCGAATTACAAAAAAAAAAAAAAAAAAACCTTATTATTGTTCTAAAAAGTAATAATTTTAAGTTTTTTAAACTCGAATAACTTAATTCCCAGCCGGAAAACTAAAACCAACGTTGCACAGTGAAAAGCATTCTTCTATTTTCATGGTGAAAATTCGGATACTTAATTATGGGTTTACATCTCGAATAGTTTTTGTCCACGCATAACTACGGTTCCTCGGTAACACTATTTTTTTTTTTTTTTGGTTTTTGTTTCACGAACAACTATAGAAACGAAGACGACGACAATGACACGCGACAACTTTTAAACGAATTCAAAAGCGAATTTGAATATTTTTGAGTAGATACACTTTCGTTTTTAGTTCGAAAGTTTCGAAAAGGTCGCCTACACGCCAAGCCTTTAAGCACGGTGGGTAGCACGTCCTCTGGTAAACGGTTCTATAATATTATGTAAAAAATCAAATTTACTCGAAATCCACGCGTAATGATAATCGGCTATAGTTCAGCGGTTCCCGACCCGATGGGCCGCAGACGCCGGCCGAAGTTCTAAGCCAACGGTAGGCAATATTTTTTAATCTATGCCGATCGCCATCAAAGGCGAGATTTTTAACATAAACGTCCATATTTCCGGTCGGATTGGGTAATATTTAATCAATAATCGCTGTCGCGTGATTTTAATGAACGCAGTATTATTATTAAGTGTTCGTGTTCACGTTTATTAGAACTATACTGTCCGGCAATTACCAAAATTGCACACTCGATGGGCTTTTCGACGAACTATCTACGCCAACGAGCCTTTTGAACGTTTCGAATGTTTCGATTTCAATAAATTGAATACCCAGAGTGATACGAGACTAAGACTGTCCAGTTTTGACCCTGATATTGATTCTCTCTCTCGCCGCAAGCAACCAATGTCGAAAATCGAATTGAGTTTTTTTTTTTTATCTTTTGACCGCTTGTTTTCAAGTTGAACACAAATACAAAATAAACTTCTTTTAAAAATTATTGTGAAATTATTTCTCGTACGGTATGTGTTCTACCTGTACACCGAGTTAGTCGGGGTTCGGGTGTGGGGCTTCTCCTAGTATATATATATATTTTTTTTTTTTTTGTTTTTTTTTTTCGTACAAAATCGGTGATCCTAACCGACTATAAAAAAAAAGATCGGGCAACTGCCCGTTATAGTTCGTTTCCGTGTATTTCTACGCGTACGCAAATATTGTTATAACGCGTGTATACACCACAAACGTTCTTCATTAACTTTTCCC
Source organism: Tuberolachnus salignus (assembly GCA_956483605.1). NCBI lineage: Eukaryota > Metazoa > Arthropoda > Insecta > Hemiptera > Aphididae > Tuberolachnus > Tuberolachnus salignus. Next base: position 36,723,708 of record OY101432.1, read on the forward strand.
GATTTATAAAAGCACTTTTGCGTGAAGCACCCGCCCTAATCTCGCGCGCCTAAACTGCCGCTGCATATAATTATTATACTGTGCGTTTGTGCGCACGCGCGCGCCATAAAAGCGTCGACGAAAGGGTTGTTTTAATATATAAATATATATATATATATATATATATATATACACGCGGCAACAATTATGTATGGTGCGAAAAAGTGTTACACTTGGTAAAGGGACCAGAAGAAGAGAGAGAGAGAGAGAGAGAGAGATGCGTGGAAAAGAGGAGTAATTAATGTAAACGATTATTCGTGACCCGGCCGATGCGGTAAAAGTGTCGTTAAACAGCTATGGCGGGCGACAAGCATGTCACCGAAGAAGATTTCGTACCCTTATTTGAAGAGAAAAAAAAACCGGAAAAAAAAAAAAGGAACCCTCATCGTCTATATCACAACGTGATTGTTATAATTAGGGTTGTGAATTTATCGCGCTTAGTAACGGTATTCGTAAAAAATTAACCGTTTGAAATGTCGAGAAATCGTCTCCTCGGATGCGCTTAAAAATTCCAAAAAAATATTATTGAAAATTTCAAATAAAACGCAATATTTTCAAAACATTTAACGTAATATTATATTATGTCTCATCGTCTATTGAACGGGTAACTAATTGTAAATAAATTATATTTACACCTATGTAAATTTAAAATTAAGACCATTTTGTAAGAACCGTCATGAAAAGCATTGAAATGCGGATAAATTAACTGAACAAAAAAAAAAAAAAACCATTTGATCATATCGTAGTTTTATTTTCAAAGTCGTATTGTGAATGTATTGACGCTCAATAAAATTATTGAATTATTCTACCCGAATTGATATTTTTACGGTATAAATATTTGAATTTCAAAACGTGATATCGTACAATCGAATTTCATTGTTTCATTATAAAATTGCGGTTGGATACTATTATTTACGGGCAATAATTAATAAAAAAAAAATTGTAAAAATTTAAAATGTTTCTTTTATATTTGAATGACCACCCAACAATACCCGTTAAAGGGAGAAGGGAAACGGTCATTTTATGGGCGAATATGACGTTTTAGATCGAATAGCCAGACAAAACTATAAGAATTTCGTTTAACAACTTTCAATTTTTAAGAAAAATTAATCAAGAGGATTAAAATATCCGTTTAAAAAGTTAGATTAATATGCATGACTTGCTTACTCAGAAGATTTGGCAGGTGCCTTTTGTAAATATTGCGTAGTATTCGTTAGAAGTGGAGTTATGCAATGCAAGTCGCTTGGCAGTTTGTATTAAATTGCTTTAATGCACATGCGAACGCAACAATGGTAAATTTATCATACTTAACTGTTTGTATTTATAAAATATTAAAATTATTTCACATTTGTAGACATTTAGAGACCATGTAAATCATCAATATGAAATGTAAAATATAAAATGGTGTTATGCAAGCTGATCATTTTTTTTTTTTTTTTAAATACAATGGAGAAAAAAAGTTTACCAATTATTGATCAACTTGATTCGTGTAAGTATGTTTCATGAATATTAACAATCATTATTGATTATATAATTTGATAACTTATTATTACAGAGTGTCCCGATTAAAGATAATTGTAAGAGACTTATTCCAATTATTGAGTGTGAGATACCTATGTAGCCATGAAAAGACCTTGCCTAAAGGGGCCACAATGACAACGGACAAATTATTGTTGATGGTAAATTAATAATAAATCAAATAAATTAGGATTTTATTTATTTTAGTTTTTCAGAACTAGTCTAGTTTGAGTATTATGTTTCTTTAAATAAATGTTTTTATTAAAAATGCATTAATTTATTTGTTAAATATAGAGCTAAGGGTGATGAATATTTAAGAAATATTCTTGAGGGAACTGGACAACGAAACACTTATATGAAACACTAGTCCTATTATTAAATATCAAATAATGGATGATTTTCAATTGAATTATAACTATATAAATAATAATAAATAACAAATAATAATTATATTCAAATGAATTATAATGACAAAAATTGCGGACAATGTGAACAATGTTAAATGTTTGTTTATTTTAGCAAACGAAACATCTGGTATATCTACAACTGAATAGATTTTAATATGCGTTAGACATATCAATATTCAAAATATATTACATGAAGATTTTTGTAATTGATAGCCTAAGTGGTGTGGATTTAGCAGCGTATATTTTTAATGATAACTATTAAAACCCATACATTGTCACTTTTATTATTTTATAAAATAATTGCTAATAGCTTAAAATTAATTTCAAATATTTAAAATTCACTTGAGATAAATTTCCTTTAGGATTAGCTGCTTGTGGTGTAAACTGTAATTATCTATACGGTCAAGGGCATATCGAAGGAGTTCAATCACTAATTAAAACAAAATACCCTAAAGCTCTCTATGTCCACAGTGCAGTTCATTCATTGAATTTAATAGTGTCATCAGCCAGTGATTTGCAACCGATTATAAACTGTTTGGCTTTAATTCAAAGAGCTCATGTTTTTTTTTTTTTCAATACTCCAAAACGCAATAATGTTTTACAATATGAAATTGAAAACGGTGATTTATTACCCGATTTAAAAACACTAAAGCGCCTTTGTGTAACTAGGTAGATACAACGTTACGATGCAGTTAATGACTTTATTGAGCTATTACCATTTGTCATCTACGCACTACAAACAATTGTACTTGAGTGGAAAGATATATCATCAACAGATGACGATATACCGAAGAAGGCTATTACAGAATCAGAATTTTTAATTTCTCTTTACACAATAAAAGTGAGTCGGTGAACTAATTACTATAGTCCGTGTATTAATGTTGTAATTATTAATTATTGTATTAGGCCTCGGTGAGTGGGATAATATACATAGTTAAAATCCCATGTTTAATATTTTGTTATAGGTATTGTTTTTTCTCGCGGTTTGTCACTTAGTAAGACGTTACAAAATGTGCATATTGATTTAAAGCAGACTATAGGTAATAAAGTATCTTTGCTAGTACAGAATTAAATAATGAAGATATATTGGGATTCGACAAACTTGTTGAATTGTATACTACAGAAGTTGTTGATTGTGTTATTGTTTCCCTACATCAACGCCAGGGTCGATTTCGGGAAAATAAACTAATTAATTTTGTTCCACGTGGAGCTGAATGGATTAATATTATTCCGTGGGTGCCATTTTGAGTATTTGAGGTATAAAACGACAATGTATTTATAATCTTGTATTATTGTTTTCAATAATTCGTCATTTTCCCCGAATGTTTTTTTTTTTTACAGTAAATGTGTTTAATGTATTATCTACGCGTTTGCTCTTGGATTTCAAATGCCATCGTTTACATAAATTAATTTCTCGCATTGATATATAATTAAACTATATATATATATATATATATATATATATGTATTAGAAAATAATTATATCATGCGTAGCTGTGTTATTAGGACGATTATTATTTAGGTGTGATTTAATATTCGATGTTGTTCGATTAAAGGATTGTACCGTATAATTTATGATAATAATATATACTGATTGACGAATTGTGTTATTGAAAATTAATATTAGATTAAAATACAAATATGGAAAATAAATCTATAGATCAAAGTAGGTAAGTAAAACTAAATTATTTGCTGTTGCACGAACTATAATGTATACGGGGCCAGCCTTTTATCATGCACCACTCATTTAAAAAAAAAAAAAAAAAACAAAATGAGTTAAATAAATGAGTGGTACATGATAAAAAGATCACTTAGTATATATATATATATATATATATATATATATATATATATATATATAATTTACTAACTACTTGGTATTTAAAGTTTGAATATCTGTCGATATTATCCATGATTGATATAGTGTTATTTGTTGGTATCAGGCTGGCTTTACTTTTAGATTGATTCAATATTTTTTAATGGACATCCATTTTGTTCTTATTATATTTAGATGAAGATAACCATAACTCAGATTTACATACCGATGATCCCAACAATGTTATAAATCAAATTGAAATTTATTTAAGTGTTAAACTTGTGGTCACAATACGTCCGCTTTTTGTAGAATATAGGTTTTCGTATAAACGCGATTTTTTTTTTTTTTTTTTTGTTTTGTTTTGTGCCTTTTGAATATTCCCTCCTCCTGCTCCTAAAACACTTAACTTGAATTATTCAGAATTACTTCAAATTTTTTTATCGTCTTTATAAACGTTCAAAAGACGAGTATTTAGTGGATATATATAAAATATAATTTTGTTAGCGTTCGTTTTTCTATACGCGGACATTGATTATGTGTAAGGAAGATACGTACTTATTAAATTATGTGATATTATATATAAGTACGATGTTATCTACGTTTGGTAAAAAATAAAAAAAAATAAAAAAACCGAGAGAATAAATTTGAAAAGAGATCACAGGGAAATCGAATTTACGCGAAATAAGCTTACAATAGACGTCCCTTCCAATTGGTATTTTACCCTTCCGAGGCATTGTGTCGACGTTGAATTCGGGATTTCTAAACACCCAGTAGTACTGGCTTCACATGATCCCGCAGTAAAAGTTTCCGTCCATTGTTTGAACTAATTTGGCAAAAATTTAACTAAAACAATTTACAAAGCAATTGTTAAATATATATTATGCACGTTTATTATATTATAGGATAGGCGATCAATCAATGGCTATTGGAACCGTAGGAAAATTTATAATATTAAAAGTATAGAGTAGCTCATTAATTATGTATGGGAATACAATTATTTTTCACGATCGTACAAACGTATATTTAAATTGTATTAATTATTATTATTATAGTTTTTTTTTTTTTTTTTTTTTTTTAAATCTATTTGTAAAAAGCCGGACAAACATTGGCATTATGCGCCGCCGTTGTGTGGGTCAGAAGTCGGGAAGGTTAGGACTCGACTATAAATCAAATTGCAAACGAAAAACGATTCTGTGCGAATTTCGGTTGAACGTGTTTTAAATTGAAAACTGTAACAAAACTGCACAATAAATTACGACCGTTCGCGTTTTCAACATACGGTTTTACTTAATGAGGTTCGCCGTGTACGAGTGTCGATTTTTTTTGGTTTTCCTTTACATTTTGACGGAAATCATAGAGAGAACAAAAAAAAAAAAAAAAAAAAAAAGGAAAAACAACACGGCATTTCAAAACGCGATTAACGGCGTTGATGATGAACTTGGCTCAAAATCGTTTTGCGCCGGCAACGGGTTTGCGTTGTTAACAGACACGAATTGAAAAATGCCACTCTATTTATTATATTTACGCGCCTTGCCCGACTCGCCGACTACGACCGCGGTGTTTTTTTTTTTTTTTAAATATATATATATATATATATATTTTTTAATAATGTTCCGAGTGCTCTGACCCAGTGGACGATAAAATAATACGACGCTCATAGAAACGATCGGACGGAGCGACCGAGGCGGCGGCGGCGGCGGCCGACTAAAACGAGCGCGCGCCGCCGCGCACATGGTACCCTGGTAGCCAACGTCGTCGTATAACTTCAAAACCGCATCGAAATCGAATCCATTTTGTTTTTTCGACGCCGCCGGCCCGACACCGGGACGCCGCGGCTCGTTTGGAATGATTTTCTGTTATGTATTTTATTTTTTTTTTTTTTCATCTCTCTCGCGCCCTCTCTCTCGCTCTCTCTCTCTCTCTCTCTCGGCCTCTCTCCGAATATAATAATATCATCGTTCGAAAATATTATTATTATACGATTTCCGCGACTGCGGCACAATCGGGTTTTTTCTTTTTCTCGTCGACAATATTATTATTATTATTATTCCCGCGCGTTTGTTGCACGTCGTCGTCGTCGTCGTAGTCGTAGTCGTCGTCGTCGTCGTCGTCGTCGTCGTCGTCGTCGTCGTCCGGCCATGCGGTCCTGGTACCCGACTATCGACAACTATTGCATTCGACCCCGGCACCGATTCGCGCGCGGCACGATTTTCGTCGATTGATCGAAACGCACAATCGCGTAACACAATAATATCGTCGCAATACAATAGTTTAAAAAAAAGAAAAAAAATGTTTTGCGACGGCCAACGACCGCGGTGTAAATAAACCGCACCTCTTGTGTTGTTAACGCAATTTCACAATTTCACGTCCTCGCCTTCTCACGTTCCTACACCTGCCGAAAACGCAACAAAATCGAATTATTCTCCAAACGATTTCTGTTCGATGGGGGGGGGGGAGGGAAATAAATAAATAAAAAAAATCGTCGTTGATATTTAGGCGCGATTTAGCGGGGGTTTTTTTTTTCTTTCTGTACAGATCACTTACACAGTAGTAAACTATAACGTTGAATTTCCGACTAATACCTGGTTTTTTTTTTTTTTTTATCTCGTAGCTTTTTTTACCGTATAAAGTTTGAACTATGTAACAATTGGTATTTTCGACCGTGAAACTTTTTTTTTTTTGTTTTTGACACTTTCGAATAACGATTTATTAGGTTTTTTTTTTAACGCGTTTTACGGTATTTTGTAAATTTTTTTTTAAATTTAATTCCGATAAGAAACGCGAAACTTATTTGTTTCTATTAGAATAATCTATTATTGTATTATCAAAATATCGCCATTTTTCTATTGCATTTCAATGGCTTTGTTTTGTATTTTAAATGCATTTTATGGATTTTAACTTTTAAATGATTTGTGAATTACCTTTTCTTTTTTTTTTTTTTTGTTTTAGTTTTGGTGAATTAAGCTTTAGTTATAACTATAATTGACAACAGTACAATAAACACTTAAAAAAAAAAAAAAAAAAAACACCATTCTTCGTACAGGATAGTATTAGTAAGTAAAGTCCTCCGATTAAGGAGGATATAGGGAGCAATTTAGTTTATTATATCTGTACGCAATGATAAATCATTGCTAACAAAAAACGATCCTGAGCGAAGATTGGTTAATCATGGTTTGAAGTGTCGTGATTGTTACGATTTTCATCAAAATTTGCACTTTAAACGCTTATCAAAAAAAAAAAAAAAATTATATACATTTCTGCCAACAATTTTATCCACATATAAAACAAAATATTTCTCGACAATTTCAAATTATAAACTTCTCAAAAATCACCAGAATGTTTAATATTTTATGGAAAATATCTTAAATGTCTTTACGATTATTTTTACAACAGAATTACAACAAAATGAAAAAAAAAATCGAAAACATTGCCGTAAATTGTCCTGTTTTCACCAATAATTGAGATAACTACAACGAAAGTCAAAAAGCACCAACTGAGCCGAAATGCTTTCGGAAAAGATGCTACATTTGAAAATCAGAGCAGGATGTCAGGTAAAAACATTGCTCACAGACGGAAAAAAAATGTAAATAACACACGCCATAGTAAAACCAATACATTTTTTGGTTCGCTCAGAATCAAAAATCTTTTTTGACTGTTCAAACAACGCGTCGTCTTTGTTTGTTTTGAAAATTAGGATCTGCCGAGAGATATTTTACTCTTGTAATTAATTGAATGTGTCGTCAATATTATATTAAATGAATCGACGATATTTAAAAACAGTTTAATTATATTTGTTCATTATTTGTTCACTCAATCGGTTAGTCCTATCTCTCAGATTACTGATCTTTACGAATGCACCTTACTCGGGGCCATCGTTCCAGTTCGCTTTCCACAAATTTTAATCCGCTCGCCGACACCCAATTCTCAATCCCTGTGAATATTTTGCGTTATTTTATCAATTCGATAAATCCCGTAGATAATAATATACATTTCTATTTAAACTTGATTATTTTTTCCCCCATATATTTAGAAAAAACGGTCACACGATTCGTTATTGTTTAATAAAATAGAATATAAAACATTATTTAAATTCAAATATAACAAGAAGTCTTTAAAATTTAATTTATCATTTTTTTCTTTTTTTTTTTATTAAAAATAATACATTTGAAAAGTACATAATATTGGGATTTATAATCATTGGTATTACACGTCAAATTTAAATAATTTAAATAATAAACTTTATGTACATATTTTTTTATTTTGCTTTTACTAGCGTACAGTATTTTTACTTTTATATTTATTCAATTAAATCAATATGAAAACCGAATAGAAAGTTTTTTTATTTTGTCGTTTTGTCAATATATATATACACATTATGCATAATAATACGTTTTATTTTTCAAATATTACACAGTGTATTACACTCGTAAATACTTTCACTACAATGTATACCCGTATACATTTTCGACAAAATCACATGCCCGTAACGCGTTCGTTGTCTAACTCATAACTCGCAACGAACAAACAATCTGTAAGTATACCGTGCTTTTCTTTTCGTCGATAAATATTATTATTATTATTATTTTATGTGATAACAGGACGAAACTTCTATATACTTTATTAAATATATTATAAACTTATTTCCTCTATACAATTACGATATATTATAATTGTTTGAAGTAAATGTATACGAAGATTTATTGAAAACATTTATTTATTTATTTTTTTTTTTTAACAATAATTCCCATGCAAGTGGAATCAATTAGGTTAAATATCAAAGTTTTAAAATGTTTTTTTCTCGAATTCAATTGAATTTGACGAGCTATAATAATAATACCCGAGTTATAATTACACGCATCTAGGATACGGTATCCGGCAGCGGTTATAAACCATAGACCTACACATAGAGAAATCAACTGATAGTAGAGAGAGATAGAAGTTTAACATTAGAGATAACAACATTGTAAGAAAATGATAAGCGTACACCGTTTAAGTCATACCATAATATTATGGTCAGTGGCGGATTTAACGGTCGTTTAGTCGCCAAATGTCGACGAGGCCCCTCTCTTAAATTGTGTACTCGGGCCCGCATTTAAATTATATATATATATATATATATATAGTTCATTTTTTTCAATTTTTATCACAAAAAAAAAAATAAAAAAATAAAAAATAATACATTTTATATTGCAAACCGCAATATCGTTTACCGCAGTTTATGTTACTGATACATTTTGTACGAGGCCCAATACATTTTGTATGGATTTTCCGACTTTATTCGAACCCGCCACTGTATATGTATATCTTTATTGGTACTATAAGCAACCTATAATGCAGTATATGGGGGACTGCCGGTCCGTGTTATATTATAATACATACGTCTATGCCATAAACCGTCTGTATTACAATGTCCCAATAATACAATATTACCTTCCTAATATAATTAATAACAAAAATAAAAAATAAAACGTAAAATATTCCTCCGAGACCGAACGTCCTCGAGTCTAAACTATTCATTTATTACCATCACGATTGGATTTCAGCAATTGATGGGCATTTGACGACCAGATCAATACCTCATTAAAGCGTATAACGCATTACTGCAGGGACGAGTATAATATATACGAGGTTTTTTTTTTTTTTTTGATCAGGAACCGGCGATTATCTACGATTATCTATGTAATAAAATATATTCTAATTGTTAAAACGGTTAATATTTTCGAGCTCGAAAAAATCGTTCAAAGAGTTGATGTAAAAATCTGTTGAACAGTTGCGGTCATATTTTATTCGTCACCGAAAATTTGTCTTAAATATCGGGTTTCGTGACGAACAAGGGAGTCATCTCCGAGACTATTATGTTAAGCGTAGAAAAAAAATAAACAAGGCAAATGTAATTCTTTATACCGGAAAAGAAAAAGCCAACCCTACCAGCTCTTAATTACGCGGATTTTTTTTTTCCGTCTATAAGAAAGCATTCTTCGAAACAAGCTGAAAAAGTTACAATTTCATACGGACGTATACCTACTTATTATTTGAATTATAACGGTATGCTCGCGAGAGTAGTCAATTTTCGAATTTCCGACGACAAATATGATGACGACTTTGAATTATATTATTTACTTATCCGCGGGGTGTTCGCGTGTCAACAATATTGTATAATTATTGTTCTTCGACAATATTACGACTTCAACAATGTTTTCCAAAACATATGCATAACCGTCATCTACGATGATTGCTGGTTAAGAACAATATAGTCTCAGTGGCGTTACTGGGTAAACAAAAAAAAACGATAAGAGGGGTGGGAGGAAGGACAAAATAATTTACTCGCCAAAATCCGAATATATTTTTGATAGAACTATAAGAAATTGATATGAAATTTATTACACTTCCCTAACTCTTTTTCGGTGTAAATTTTAAACTGGTATAACTCGAGTCGGCATATGTGTTTACGTGGTGCACGGGAATAAGAGTACAAGTTTGAAAATATTTTATATACGATCATCAAACGATTCTCTATAAAATGTCTGAAAATAAAACTAAAATCAATTTTACTCGAAATCTTCGTAGTATAATCGCTGGATCATGATAAAAAAGATCAAAAGGAAAAATCACTTTGTGTATTAATTTTTATATTTTAAACACTTATTTATCGTAATGACTGTTTGTATATGCATGTTTTGAATTATTACACTGTATTATAATATTATTGTGCAATTCCGTTTTGTTTTCATAAATAATAATAAAATGGGGTTTTTTTTTTCAACCATAGGGAACTATAATTTATATCAAATATTATACACGAACAAACGTTAACGAAATTGAAAAAAATTACTCTGTTATTTAATATTTTTCGTGTGTCTATTATCTTTGATTTATGTTTAATAAGATTTTGTAGCTACTGCTAAGTATATATAGTATAAAGTTTTAAAACTGGCATTAAATAAATAAATAATAATAATAATAATAATAATAAAAATACAACATTATAAATAACACGACACCCATTTGAATTATTTACCGCTAAGCTGCTAAATGTATAGATCACACGAGTGACGAGTCATAATAAAAGTAACATTTTTTTTTTTTTTTAATACAGTGTATTAGTATAATAAACTCGTATAATTGTAATTATAATAACTAGATCAAGGTCTAAAGTAATAAAAAAAAAAGGTGACCCCGTTTTCTTTGTCGGAAAATAAATCGAAAGGTGTCACGTTATAATAATATGATTATCATTCGGTTTCGTAAAAACATACTTATATACAATTTCGTTTTAATAGATATACAGTTACAGTATTTTAAATACTATTAAAATATATATAAATTAAAAAAAAAAAAATCAAATACAAATACTATATATTGTTTGTAGTGGAATATAATAGCAAATAGTACGTTTATTCTTAATTTGATTTAATTTAATATAATACAAACACCGGTAACAAAATTTCTATCATTTGGCTTGGGTATTTAAAAAAAAAAAAAAAGAGAAAAAAAAGTATTTGAATACAAATACTTAACAACAGACTTTACTGGATTATTGGTTATCGTTTCAGCCGAGTATTATTTTCGTCGAATACCGTTTATATTTTCCGACTTGTCGTCTTTTAATCAACACATTATCGAGTTCGGCGCGGCATTCGTCGATTTTATGTACTATAAATGGGTGTTATTATATGCGCAGTAACGTGTTTAAAGTAAAAGCGATTTTAAACGATTTGCATAACCGCAGATCAATGTACCGATAGGATTAGAAATAAAATATGTTGCGCAAATATTTGCGGAAAACACACAAATAAATTAAACGTGCGTGGGTGCCGTAATGCCTATATATATATATATATACAAGTATATTTATAATAATCGATGGATTTTCGTCGTAGCCAAAATGAACGTCGACAGAGTTCAAACACCGTAGCGTTGTTCACTTTTGATCGAATGGCGGCCACCCTTTCTCTCCGAGAGATTACGCGAAATCTGCACCCCAAATTTTATAATGGTAATAACAATAGTAATACGCACGTGTTCGGGGAAAAAAAAATAATAATAACAATAATAGTAATAATAAAAAAAACGCGTATTACGACGGTCAGCTCACTGTTCTCAACGGGATCCTCCTGTACATTATATGTAGTGATGATAATAATAATAATAATAATAATAATAATTTCACTATCAAACCGAAAATTATGCCGACGAAATTTAAGCGAAAATATATATACGAGGTGTGACAATAAAATAACGAGACTTTTTGAATAAAAGTTGTTTATTTTAAAAATGTTAAAATTTAATGATTATCACCTTCAAAGTACCTTCCCTCAGCATCAATACACTGTTGCATACGTCGCTGCCATTCTTGAAAACAGTGTTGCCAATTGCTTTCATTCAGCCCTTTTAGAAGTTCTGCCGTTTTCATTTTTACGTCATCAACTGTTTGAAAATGGGAAAAGAAATAAGAAGGAAATAAGAAGAAGTCACAAGGAGCAAGGTCTGGCGAGTACGGGGGATGTTGAAGTACAGAAATTTTTTTTTCAGTTAAAAAACGTTGAATTGAAAATGCACTGTGAGCTGGAGCATTGTCTTGGTGAAGAACCCAGCCATTTATCCATAGATCTGGTCGCTTCTTTCTGACACGTTCTCTTAATTTAATCAATACATCTTTATAATAATATTGATTAATTAATTTTGTCGATTTTTTCAACGTTTTCGTTTGTTGAAGACGTGGTAGGACGTCCAGAACGATCATCGTCTTCGACGTCCTCCCTTCCACTACAAAACCGTTTGTGCCATTCAAAAACACGAGCTCTTGATAAACATTCTTCACCATAAACTTCACATAACATACGAAACGATTCCGCGGCAGTTTTTTTTAATTTAACAAGAAATTTAATGTTAACACATGTTGTTCGATTTTTATATCTAACATTTTTCGGCAGTATAGTCGAACTCGCACTAATAACAAGGCTACTAACGTATAAGAAAATGAATCGATGCCATCAGTGTTCATAGTACTTTTAGATAAGTGTTTTCTAATCATATTTCAATAATCGTTTTATAGATAACGTTAATAGTTTAGGTTATATTTAGAAAGTCTCGTTATTTTGATGTCACACCTCGTATATATATATAAAAAAAAAAAAAAATTTAAGCCTTATATTATATTTACCCGGTTTACATTCTTCGAATTCGCCGTTTTGGAAAATTCGTTTGAAACCCGTCCTTTCTCGTTGAATACTATTAGTAGAGTTCCGATACTTTGACCATAGAATGCACGCATGCCAATCCACGACTTAGACTGAAATTAAAACCGTGTCGTGTAAATATCGTAATTGAACAATCGCAGTACGTTGCCCGTAACCTATTATAGGTTTCAGTCGGTGAGTAAAAAGAAAAAGAAAAACAGTCAGTATTATTCGGTATAAAACGTTCACGAAATTCCCGCCGTAGAAATGCATTTTACGAATTAGGATTAAGATCGTAAAAATTATTGGGATTTTATACGAAATGATATAATACGCATGTATTATAATAATTTCGTTTTGTATAATATTTTTTTAGGGTACGGATTATATTACATAATATTATTTCTCGATTTCGTGTAGCGCTTTTTTTTCTTTTTTTTCTAACATAATATTATTGATATCCTGAAATTTTTAGTCGGAAAATAAGTACGTTAGTGTGGAATGAATCAATAGTAAAAATAAAAACGAATTTTTTTATGTTCCGGTAGTAATATTTGTTATGTATTTTAAGAGTATTGAACGGTATACAAATTTCAGAGGCCATGTGATGCCTTTTTGAGGTGCCGCCTTGTACATATTAATAATACATATAGATTCATAATATGTATTAATTGTATTTATAAATAATTTTGTTCAACAAAATACTATTGAACTATGACATAACACGTCTAATATAGTTTAATATCTTATACAATTTTATCATTTAAACAGTAATCTTTGTTTGTATTAAATGAATGCATTTAGCAAGGTACTTGATTCTGGCTCGTATAAATCCATTTCTAGTAGATTGACCACGAACCATTGTAGATGCATCGGTTACTAATTTAACTACTCTCTTCACAGCTTGGGCATGACAAGGGAATCACGTCGATATACATCGATGTAATCAGTAACTTGTCTGGACATAACAATCTAAACAAAAACAAATTAAGTATTTAAATTTTAGAAAACAAATTAGTAAAATGCATGATTTACTTGTTTTATAGATTAATTTTCAATCATTGATAAAATCGGTGGGTTAGTTATTTCACATTTCGATATAACCGTTAGCATCATAATCGACTAGAGGCACTTTAAAGACACGAACTCCCGTTATTTCGTTAATTCTTGAACTCAAAACGTTTTGTAAAACTAGTTCCCTCATATGCATTTGTTCGTTCGTCTACTAATCACAGTTAAAATAATATTTTCGGGTACTCCAAAATACGCATATCTTTGAATATCTGGATCAATAATTTATTTTATTTGTTTCGGTAAGTACCGGTGGCGCCGAACTTTGAAAATAGTGTTTAGGCGAAATCAAATTTCAACGGTCACAAGTAATGTGTCCGGCCTTTAAAAATAAATAAATCTACGAATAAATAAATGAATAATAAATCTTTTACGTGTTTATTTGGAGTAGCTTTAATTTGTTATAATATTATGATAATGATACCTCCTTAGTCTTCAGTATAATTCTATTGTACACGATTCATCATTAACATGTATACGTATAACTTATAATTATAAACGTATATATTATAATACCTTTACAATGTAGGCATATACAAATTAGTTTTTATTTAATTTTTTTTAATTGATTAATTTTTTAAGAGGACCCCGGAAACTATGTTCATACGCCCTTAAAGTTATTTTATTACATCATTTTTAATTTTAAATATTTAATAAGCACCATAATTTCCATAAATTTATATTATTGATTCGCCGATTATCAATTAAAAAAATATTGTTACATTGTAGTGCTGTTAAAAACTGTAGTACAGTAAAATGTCTATATAACGAATTTCCATTTAATGAATTTTTTTTTTTTAGAACCATGACCAAACATTGTTAATCGTGCGTATATTTATCTCTGTATAACGAATCTGATGTTTCTATATAACTAATAAACCTGTTTTTGTAATATTTGTCACTATCGACTATTAAATAATGTTCTAAAATACCTACGATTTTATTGTTTCCCATAAAAACAAGACGTAGGCAAGCCGGTTAATTTGACTGCAGTACTGCGTGCTGCAGTTCCAATACTGACGTAAACGTAATCGTATACAAAATGTGATGAAATCGAAGGAGATCATGCAAAAGAATTACCTAAACTCACAGAATAAGAGATACCAAACGCCGTTTCTGTTGTGAGATATGGTTTTAGACAACAAGCGAATGTTTCGGATGAATTTTTTTTAAACTCAATGAAATCAAAACATTTTACGAAAACAGTACAGTTTATAAAAATAATAAACAAACGAAACTCACTGATTATTTAAATTTAAAAAAATTAATATATATATGTAGGTATAATATGATGTTTTATGTTTATTTGTTATATAAAATATAGTATATGAAATTAAAAAATTGATACATATGAAAAAAAAAACCATGTAATTCTATTTAATGAATTTCTCAGTATTACGAATTTTTTTTTTTTTTTTGTTCCCCATCAGACTTCGTTATATGGAAGTTTTATTGTATAATAAAACAACCCAGTGGACATCGCGCCTTTAGGTACTTCCAATGCGTTTTAGGGGCGTTAACGTCGCGCAGCATTTGCGACAATTTCACACTGCGCGGCTTTGGTGTGTGACGGCGTGTGCTCAACCTAACACGACGGCCACACAAACAATAGAAAAAAAAGTGGCCGGGCTGTTGTGACCCGCGCCGATCACAGGATCCGTCGCCACTGGTAAATATCTTGAAAACCGAATAGTTTGCCTCTCGACTATTTTTTTTTATTTTCATTTTGTTAGTATACATATTTTGTCGTACTGTTATGTGTTACACAATCGTCCGTGTTGCACATTATACCGATAGAATTTAACTGATTTTGCCGTAAAACGAATGATAATAATCAGTGGCGTAGGGAAGCGTTTCGCTGGCGCTCCTGGCAAACTCGGGAAAAAAGGCGCCTTTTCACCGATTCAAAAATCGACGCGACGATATTTCTGTTGACCTTTAGTTTTGCCGATTTATTTTTCGTTAACTGTACAATTATTTATATTTATTATAGTTATTATTATTATTATTATTATTACAGTGTAAATGTCAAACTTAAAAAAAAAAAAATTAGCTTTTCGTGCTTTTGATACTGGCGAATCCGTCGCGTGAACATATTCTAGCGAATTCATTTGCTACGGACAGAATTGCCGTACGTAAAAAGCCTGTTGTCTTTTTAAATACAATCTCCGCTACACCACTGATAATAATAATAATAATAATAATAATAATCCCGTAATAACCGCGGTGTAAAAAATAATATCCGCGCGGATCAGACTGCCAATAAATTATAACGGGCCCGGGTATCGTTTTATTCATAGACGACGTAACCTTGTTTGCGGTAACTTGTAGTATTTATGACTGTTGCATATTTAATGACGGACACCGACTGTATTATTATTATTATTATACTGTATATAAATACATACATATTATGTTATGTGCGCAGTATACACCCGTCTGAATATTTTATCAATGGAAATGATAGAAGAACTGCCGGCGCCGCGAGCGATAAGATATATATATATCTTATATATGCACACACTGTAAATCAACATTTTATACAGACTTGTTAATTTATAAATCAACGTGTGGCCCGTAATACTACGATACGCTACGAGCTTATAGTACACCAAAAAAAAAAAAAAAAACTTACAATCTGTATTTACAAAAAAAAACAAAAAACAAAATAAGCGAATAGAATAACTTTGTACATAGAGAAAAAAAATAAAATGACAATAACGTGGTCGCTTGAAGAACGCGAAATTTAAATTAGTTTAATAGATCTCGACACCAGCGTCTTTTGAGGCGGCGCGGGGGATATACAGGGAGTGTAAATGAAGATAAATGCTGGATGAGAGGATTTGGATGGTACTGTAGTTTTCTATGAAATTTGGTGTAGTATTTTTTGGCTAGCTTGTCAACAGTATCAAATCGTAGGTCTTTGTGTAGCGCATTGTTTGTTACGTACCAAGGGCTGTAGCTATGATACGTAAATCTATCGATTGGAAAGCTTGGATGGTGCGGGTATGAGATGGTTTTGCACAGCCCCAGGTTTGAACGCCATACGCCCATATAGGCCTTAGAATTGTATTTGAACGGTAATATTTAGGCGTTTGTATTTATATTTTTAAATCTACACTCTGCGTACGGACCAGTGTGTTACTGTGAGCGGATCGCCGACAAATACCATCGCTATAGAACAACGATTCTGAGCCAAGTCTATCGGTTATGATAGTTTTTTTTTTTTTTTTTTTTAGGAAATGTCTCGATTTCCGGCACTTTTGAAACACGATTAGAAAAATTATTACATTACGCTTATGTTCATTTCATTTTATCATAAATCTACCGCGGACCTTGTTGCCGAATTCTCGAGCGTTTTTGAAAAGCAAAACAAATGTAATCCGCATAAAACCAAATGAAAACTAAAAGAACAAATACAATAGTTTCGAATGGCTACAAACAGTTCAGATATTGCCAGAATATTTTGAAAATTGTCTATACCACGTCTAAAAAGCGATTAATAAAAGTATTCGGTGCAGATTTCAAGTCTCACGATTTTTCTTCAACTGAATTATTACGTTAAAAAAAAAAAAAAAACACCAAATTGAATACAACGAAAAACCGTTATTGCGTAAATATTCCCGAGTTTTCGTCATTGTTAAGAAAACCACAAGGGAAATGATTAAATCACCTTGTGAACGTACAGACTATATTGACGGCGCTACATGATTGATCCAATAAATTTGTCAATTGGCGCAAGATTTCGTCCAAAAGTTGTTCACAAACAGAATTTATATATAATAATAATAATAATAATAATAAAAATTAAAAAGATATAACGATACAATAAATATAAGCATAAACAACCAGATCATACAATGGAACAGAAAATATGACTCAGTAAAATACCTTGGAGTTTTTCTCGATGAAAAACTGACATGGAATATCCACATAAACAAAAAATTTACTCAGGGATATGTCAGGATGAGAATTCTCTACCCCTTAGTGAACTACAAATCAACTCTCCAAATGAAATCTTCTCTCCTTCCCTACACCGCAATAATCAGACCACTGATAACTTATGCCTGTCCTGTATGGTCCGCTGCCTCTATAACTAAAATAAATAAAATACAAATCTTACAAAATAAATTCTTAAGGATATGTCTCAAAGCACCGTGGTTCATGAGAAATCGCCAGATCCATAATGACACGAAAATACCCCTGATAAATACACGGATTAAAACCCAATTTAAAAATTTCCACGCCAAACTAAAAAACTTGGGCAGTGCTCGTCATTACAATATAGGAAAAAAAACACTCAATAGACGTCTGCGGCCTCGACTTCCCCAGGACATTCTTTTAACAGACACAGAAGACTTATCATCAGAAAATGAAGATCGTTATTAATATAATAGACCTCATCGTTATTATTATATTCAAATATGTAACACATTATGCAATCACTCTCACTATTAATAATTATGTCATTAATAAATTTATAATCATTTAAATTTGAAACAAATAAAATTGTAAAAACTAAAAATATTTTATAATTATAATAAATAAATAAAAAAAAAATAATAATAAAAAAGCCCACATCGTAGTAAAATCAATACGATTGTCGTTACGCTCAGAATAAAAAAAAAAAATGTATGTATGTATGTATATTCTATAAACACAAACGATTAAAACGCCTTACGGGATTGCAGAAAAAAAAAAAAAAAAAAAATATATATATATCGTTTAAAAACAGTAACATTGCCGCATTCTGGATATTATATAAATACAACACGGTCGTGGAGAACGCACAGGAAATCGAATTTATATATTTGCCCGCGGAGAAAATCGTCGGCACGCGATAAACGCATCGCCCTGTATATACGAGTATGGAAATAATGAATCTTATGCGCCGGATCGTATCGTTCACCCGGCCGCCGCGCATCGCGTTTCGCCCGTTGTGTTCGTTCGAAATTACGGCCCCCTCGCCGGTAATCTATTCCGTATACAAAAGCTCGTCGTGCCACATTGTCGTACATAATATTTTCATGTGTGCGATATAATGAACGCGGTAAGTCGTAAGCGTACAGAATTCCGTACATTCGCTGCGAATGACGCGAGCTTCAAAAATAATTCATAAAAAAAAAAAAAAAAAAAAAAAAAAAACACCCACGTCAAAACGCTCGCGTTATTATTACAGTTGTGTTACTGTTTATATATTATTGCACGGAGTTATATAATTGTATTTTAATACGGAACATAATAATATTGTATTTACACAGTTAATAACGTCCGCTCGGATGATACGTTTCATTCGTTGTCCCTGATGTTTGCGTAATAATTATTTTTTAAACGTATAACAATAAAACATGTCCGATATACATTATACTAAGGCGGCCCCCTCCCCCCGAGCAACATTCCCAAGACATTCTCCGATCCCGTAACAGTTGACATTTGCATTTTTCGCCTTCCAATCAACCCGTAAAGGCGTGACAAGACCGCAGACATATTTTGTACAATAAACTCGATTGTTGTTAACCGGCGATGATAAGACAAGCCGCCATCCGCAATTTTAATCGATTTTCTCTCGTCTATTGTCGAGTGAAAATACAAAATGGATACTACAACGGGATTAGTGTATACGAGAACAATGTGCAATGTGTGTTTGTATTTTGTTTAGTCGATTTAATTAATTATCATAATAAATAACAATTATTTTATATTATATTATCTGTGCACTGTGACATGTATAGTATTTTATTTTTTTTTTATCAATTGCCTAATCGCACAGAGTTTATGGATACGGTTCACGGGACCTCGAATTAAATAGCGATTTTCGATATTCAACTTTATCGATAAAATGTTGATTTAACTAGTTACAACTCAGTTAGAAAATAAAACGTACACTTTCATTATTTGTATACCGAATTACACATTTAGTTTTTTCAAATATCAAATATCGTCTCGGTCGAAACCCAGAAAACTAGAATACGAAATCAAATCTGTTTTCAAAATTCGAATCCGTCAATACCAAGACATACACTTTCGTCTGGCTTGGCTTTTTGGTTGGTTTTTTTTTTTTCAATCGGCGCCAATAAACTTATTATACGAGTAGTTTGAGAATTTTATCATAAATTTAAACTTAAAACGCAGATAAAAATCAATTGCAACATTTTATTCCGCGTATATAATGAAAAAACATATATATATATATATATATATATTTTATAGTATTCGGTGAAAGATTCAGATTATTTTTCATTTAATCGGTATACAAATTAAACGTTCACTTTGTCTTTGTACTTTGGATAATTGCTTACATGATACGTATCAATCTATATTTATAACTTACAATTTAATAGCTCCCCTAACCACCCCGAATTACCCCTTTTTGATTAATACGATTTTTAATAAATATAAAATTCGTTTAGAACATATGATTCCAAAAAGTTTTCACAGATATCGTTTTAAAAAAATAAAAATAAATAAATAGCCGCTAATTAACCGGGATAGAAAATCTAGAATCATATAAATCATATTATTACGTGTATCGTATATTGTGTTATGTATGCCTACGAGTGCCGTATTTAGGATTTCGATGCCTGGGGTACACATTTTCTTCACGCCTCCCTCGGTTTTCATAGTGTATAATATATAGTTGGTTCTAAGTTCTACTTTGTAAATCACACCACCAAGCACCAGTGAAATACAGGCAGGTTTACGTTTCTAGCTGTACAAGCTGGAAAGTAGTACAAGGAATGCCCGAATAATATTATTTATAATATTTGTAATTAATATATTTATTTAAATGTTAAACAAATAAATACGAAATGTTACAACATGACGTAGAAAAGATCAATATTATACGTGTCTACACGGTACACGCGTTTATTCGCTCAATGTTAACAATGTTGATTATTATAAAACAATGTCGATTCGATTGAAGTCAGTTTTAAAAAATATGATAAGTAAATTTTATTTTTTTTTTTTAAAGGTGCACAATATACCTGAAATGCTGTCACCGCAAAATTGCTTGTCAAAGTGTACTGCCCCCAAAAAAAGTGATCTCCACATTGTCGCCCCACTAAATACGTGATTGCGTGCACCGTCCATAATAACACCCTGTATAATACTATGTTAAAATATTGACACGGAAGCAAGGATAATTATTTTTATAAACAACATACAATACTTTTCGTACAAAGATGTTAAAAACGATATAACTAAATGTATTTTATTATTTCAATAATATTTCAGTGTTGTTTTTTTTTATATTATTATAAATAAAACAAATAAAAACAATCATCTAAAAAAAAAAAAAAAAAACTCTCGTTAATCTCCTGGGTATATTACGCTCTGCGTACTAATAACCGATATCACCGATATTCAAATAAACGCCATGCTTTCATAAAATATTATACGAATACTTATAATAATAATATATTATATACTCGTTTTTATTATTATTATTATTTTTTTTTTTTATATATATAGCTGGTGACTGATGATGTGACATCGTGTTTAGACAGATCCATTTGTATTTTTTATTATTATTATTTTTTTTTTTTTCGAGAAAAATCCGAAAACCTTCCGTGTATAAAAATAATTTTACAGACACGTGACAGTATAATAACAATACCTACGGTGCAGCACAATATATAAAAAGAAAAAAGTGACTGCACGACGATGTCTAAAAGTCGATTTTAATATTGTTTAAGGGAGAAATTATTGCCAAGATGGTTTGTTGATTTATATTTTAATACGTCGGTATCATTTCATTGACTTCGAACAAATTTAAGTCGTACGAATTTTTTATTTATTTATTTTTTTTTTTTTTTTAAAAATGTATATCGTTTTCAATATATCTGTATATTATATCAAGCATACAGTGTCGTTTTTAAATTACTTTTTACTTTTTAGCGGATTCATTTTTCAAACAATACAATAGCTGCGCGTATATACAATCGGTTAACAAAAAAAAAAAAAAAAAAAATGTTTTTTTATACGTTTTAATATAAATGTTTTGCCGGCCTATATCATCGTAATAATAAAACTACACCGGAATAATATACGATTTTCTTTGACATATTATTGTAAAAAACAAAAAAAAAAAAAAATTGTTACGAAAATAACGTGTTGGGTTTTCCCGTTGCAGTGAATCATCAAATGTGTCTTTTAAATTTATTTATTTTGTTTCTCCCCTTATTTTTTTTTTTTTACATTTTATTATTATTATTATATAGTAGGTAAACATGCCGACGAGTATATATTATTATTATTATTATTGTTAAATATAGGATATTTCAGAAGATTATTTTCTCTACCACTGTTCCCATTCGTTTCCGTCCTTAACCGCCCCCCCCCCCGCGATCGTTCTACGGCACTAGTTTCGGAAAACAATAATACTCTACTGGTTTCCAGACCATTATTATTTACCGCCGGCGATCGATAGTCGTTGGTCGCCGTTGCCGCCGCCGCCGCCGCCGTATCGGTCGGCGCGTCGTATACGAGTACAATACAGATCGGCCCCGCCGTATTATCCACGGAAAACCCGAACGGAACGTTCCCCCGCAATCAATCATTGATATCGTTATGCCGTTGTGTACTCGTTGTGGCCGCGTTGCTTATACGGCGGCGGTGGTGGTGGATTGTTTTATCGCCAACGGGCCGCCCGCCACCAACCATAATCAAATGCCCGATGTTCGTGGACCGTCGTCGGATTATACGGTGGCCGCGAAAAATCCGAGCGGATTTACCGGACGTGTTTTGTACTATACGTACGAAATACCGCGAGCAACCGGTATACCGGCAACATCCCTAGACTTCTGCTTGGGTTTTTATTAAAAAAAACCCATTTTGTTTTTTTGGTCTTACGATTATTATTGTAATCGTTGTGATTAGTAGATTCCGAGGGATATTGCTGGTTTACAACGATGAATTTTTCTGCCGACAAATGCTGTTTCCGGTAGCAAATGTTGTTGGGTTGGTAGTATTTTAAAAAGGTTATTTTCTTGTCGATTTACCTATTAGTTTTTCAACGCGGCGGGAAAAAAACTACTACGAAATGACGAGCAAATGGCTAAACAACGATTTCCGATTATTATTTTTGGGTTTGTAATTCCGAAAATAATTGTTAGAGAGACCGGACTATTTCCCATACATTTTTACTTAGTAATTTAATGACGTGAAAATGTTTTCAACGATTTTAGGCTGTTTATAGACATTTTGATTTTTTCAAGGTATGAAATCTTAAAGTGGGGAGTTTTGGATTTTGATACTTGACATTTATTTTTTTTTTTTTTTTTTTTGGATTTAATTTACCAAAATCGGTAATCACAATTTTTTTTTAAAACCCGTTTAAAAATGTTCGACACATATTATTCTGATACGTAAAATAATTTTTTTATGTTATATCACATTTTTCATAATTTCATCGTATACTACACAGTGTAAAACATACTCCATATGAAATTGACAATAATAGTCCTATACATTACGCTGAAGCTCTGTTCAGAATCGTTTTATTGAAAGAAATGATTTATTATTTCTTTCAAATTCAATACATCCAACCAAGGGTAACCTGCTATCCAACGAGCAAAGTGTCTTCGCCAATACCGACACCCGCCGTGCGAAGTGCGCCCTTTTTATAATAATAATTTGAACCGTTATTTATAATTCGAATCGGATGGTATCTTGCATTTTTTTTTTTTTTGAGGAGTCAACCAATCGTATCGTTGATACGACACAAAAAGTCGTTTACGATTTAAGTTTACTAATAAGGACCAGTCGCATACTTGAGTGTTCATCGTGGGGGGTCCGGGGTCGGGTACCCATCGATTTTTTTAAAACAAGAAATATCGAAATGTCAGGATAATATAATTTAACAAGCAAAGCATATTGTCATAACAAACTATTATATTATATACTCGTTAGATAATTATGGTGGCTTATGTCTAAAAAATGACGCAATTTTATTTACCATAGCAAATGTATATTATTATTATTATTTTTTTTGTTTGTAGCAAATCCATTTATAACACCGTCGACTGAAATATTTATTGACTTATGAATATTATAGCCCACTCGCCCGGCTACGCTTCTGGGAGCAACCGTGTATACCTACGCGGTTTATCGGGATGAAATCCGTAATTGGGTAAAAAACTATACAATTATTCACAAAAATCAAAATCACGAGGGTCGCTGTAAATATATTTCGATTCTTGGTATACTGAACAATCAAAGACTCATTTTTAATGACTTAATAACTTAAAGAAAATAAACGAAATAATACTGTTATTATTTTATTATGTTAATTGTATTATGTCTGTAACCGAGATAACGTTGACAACACGTCATCACATTGTATTTTTATCTTATGCGTATAAAAAGTAATTGATTTGTTGCACTTTATTTCATAATGGGAATTTTTATATCCGGAGAAGGGATTATACATTTGCTCTAACCGGCCCTCCCGTAAAAATTTCAGAGAGCACGAGCGCTGGCCCATGGCCACCCCACAATTACGCCACTGCGCAGGCATATATAAACGAACCACCCAGAGTCGTCACGTACATATCAATATATATATATATATAATGCGTATAAAATTAAAAAAAATAATTATGAATATTATGTCCCCCGATTGGGCAGGTCTGGTCTACCGGCTCGTGTAATAATAATAGTAATGTATAAGGACGCGCCCAGCAGCGGTCTTTGCCCTCGGCGAACCTAAACGCATCCGGTTCGGGCAGGTGGTCGGGAGGGGCCGCAACAGCTGACGACCGGCCGCGTAGTTTTTCCGTAGCGCACCGCGCAAGTTTAAACAAATAATATCGTAAAATATATTTTTACGTTTACGAATATAATAATATTGTTTTAATATCGCATCCAGCGCACGGAAGTTAACGGGATAAAATTAACTTGTTCCCGACAGTCGATTGATTCCGTTCGCTTTTTTTTTTTTCAGGGACGGACCCGCGAAAGAACTTCGTATTGGAATTTCGTTCGCTTTTTTTTTTTTTTTTATTCGAAATAATTGTAAGGTTGTATTTTTGGTTGGAATTATATATTTTTTGTTTGCGTGTTAACAATATAAACTTATTTTCAACTATAACAAAAAAAATATAGTCACTATTATAGTAATACGTAATATTAAGTATAACCATCAAAATGTCTCGTTAATTGTTTTTGTTAAACGCAATTATTAATTAGTTTGTTCCTCGGCAAAGGACATTAACTCTACAGGTTGTTAGGTGTATCCGGAGTCGATAATATATTACAATTTAATACAAAATAATATTCAAATTTATGATTTTTCTTTTTCTTTTGGGTAAAACACAAAATGTTTTCCTTTGTTTGGAACGATCTTGGAATTAGTTTATTTTAAACAACGTGAACGAGACCAATTAATTTTTAAAAGAAACTTTCCAAGCACTGACGACAATACCCGAAGATGATAGACCGCGCGATGTCAGAGTACTTAGATCGCCAACACATTTTGTACGTTTAAGCTGGGCAAGTTAACCAATTTTTTTTTAAACTAATTTGTGTTGAGGTATACCAAATAAAATGCAACTAAGTGAAGCTAAAGTTAGTATGAAAATATAAATAAATTTCAGTAATTAAGTTAAGTTAAAAGTTAAATGTTACTTTATTAAAATTTCCCGCGACACTCGTAGACGTATTTTGTACAATAATATTTTGACTTTTATAGAATTTACTAAACAATACTCGTGTGGGTATCTCCGTAGGCCGCTATAGTCAGTCTACTGCAACGCATCAATTGAATATCGTATTCAATGAAAAATACGTAATTTTCGTCGAATAATAAATACAGTTAATTTTTTATTACAAAAAAAAAAAAAAAAAAAAAATCGTAAATAACGTCAATTTTTAATGAAATAACCTTTTTTTTTTTTTTTTTTTTTGTGGCATCGATGACGGGCCGGGGACTAGCCTTGCGGAAATACTACCGGCCCGCCACCATCGTTTATTAAAACGCAAAAACACATACAATTATTTACACAACATAAAATCCCCTTTTCCCCTTCGCGGGGCGGGCTCACATAATAAAACTTATTAACTAAGTATATATAAAATCACCTTAAAACTAAAAAAAAATTTACAATATTTTCTTTTTTTTAAAAAAAAAATATATACAACAATCCTTACTGACTACAAAATTAACACCTAAATACAATCATTTATTTACAATGGTAAATTATGTACATGTTGCATCGGCTGCTACTGCCGTCGACGCTGTCGCCGACGCTCCGGCGGTGCTCCTGCTGCTGCTGCCGCTGCTGCTGCTGCTGCTGCCGCCGCCGCTCTGGCCGCCGCTCTGGCCGCCTCCCACCGACGCTCCTCCTCCCCCTTTGCCCCCATGACGGAGATTGCAAAGGCCCTGACGGCTGACCATGCCTCGGTACTGCTGAGCATGGCCGGTCCAAGCCCTTCCGGAGAGATGCTGCCCAACACCGCGACTAGCGCTGCACGTTCGGTATTCCAAGCCGGGCAGTCTAGAAGGGTGTGGGCCGCATCGTCCACCTCCGATGTGCAATGAGCGCAGTGGGGGGCGTCGCGCTTGCCGATCCTATGCAGGAAGCTAGCAAAGCACCCGTGTCCGGTGAGGAGCTGGGTAAGGTGATAGTCCAGCTCGCCCCGTGACCTGGTGGCCCAAGGCGCAACGGGACCGATCACCCTACGGGTCCACTCACCCCTGGTACCCATGCTATGCCGCTCCTGCCACTGCACGAGGGTCGCGGACCTTCGCTGTGCAGCGGTTTCGACGCGAATGTCGCCGCCGTCGCCACCGCGCCGGCTCCAGTAGGCTTTACGTCTCTCTATCGCGAGCAGGTCGATCGGAGGGAGACCCGCGATCAACAACGCCGCGTCATGGGAGACCGTCCTGTAGGACATGGAAACCCTCAACGCTGCGCGCCGCTGAACGCGGAGCATCTCTTTCACGGCCCTGGTCGCGTAGGGAACCATGGAGCCCCACACCGGAGATCCATACAGCATTATTAATGAAATAACCTAGTCAAATTCAAACTATTCATCAAACGGAATACACAAGTGTTATTGATCGAGTTGTATTCTAAGATTCTATTTTTTTTCATTATTATTTATAAACTAGTAAAGTTAAACAAATTATCAAAAAAAAAAAAAAAAACAAAAAGTAACTTTTAACTTTTTAACTTGTTACTGTGCGGATTTTGTATTTTGTGCACACACACACACACACACACATATATATATATATATGCATACATACATTAAATATATTTAAATATAATATCACTAGTTTGCGTATATATTTTTTTTATAAAATACGAGCGCTTATAACTCGTTGCACGATTATTCGTGTTATACTGTTACGGGTACGTCATATTTTTATTTAAAATAATAATTTCACGCGCACGCACATTCGCCACACAGGCAGGTGCTCACGAACATAATAATTTCGCATTTGTACCGATTTCGTTCTCATTAAACACAAAACATTATTATATTGTACATGCTTACCGGTAAACTGTACGTATTCCACCGTCAATGCAACCGTTTTTTTTTTTTTTTTTTTTTTCCACTCGTACCAAATATATAAATATTATTACGCTCAGCACACCATACTGAAAATCGTGCGGTAGATTTATACGCGTACACTGTACACGTATATCATTATCATGGTTGGGATTTTTATAGCATTTAAAATTGCATAAATATGCGCTGTAACGTTACATTAAAATACGGGCAAATATGCCCTCTAAAAATATACAATAAAAATAACAACACGTGCAACTAGTAGGAAAACGGACAATTATTACTTATTAGTAATCAACGTTCAAATGCTATTATTAGCATATATTATTATTATATATTATCAATGAAAAAACTATTAAGGTTTTGATTTTAATATTAATTTATTATAAATTGCAATTAATAATAATAATAAGTATTGTTATTATATTAGATGAATATGACCAATTTTGATTGGAAACGGGCAAGAACGTAAAAATATCTCAAAACGTCCAGAAACGGCACTAAAGCTCTATACAAATCGGAAAATAATATGCACGAATAAATTTTAGGCGGGCTGCACACTGAAGAAATTGCGTACACTGGTGAAACAAATAAAAATGTATCGTTTCGACAATGTCGTCTGATGATGAGAATGTGTTAAATGTTGTATTGGTGGGTTCGTATCGAAAAAAGAAAACGTAGGTATTGGGATTCATCCACTTTTAAAAGATAAACAGCATAGTAGCTATGTAGTTGCAAAGGAATTAACCGCCGACGAGGATAAATTCCAAAGTTTCTACAGAATTTAATTTAGAATTAAAATCTCGAACTCCTTTCGACATCGTATTAATTAATTTAATTTTTCCTAGCACTAAAGACAACTCAAGAACAACTACTCCGAACGACGTACGTTGTACTATTAAAATAGTATATATGGTAGATCGTCACAAACGATATTTTATATAAAATAAAAAAATAAAAAACAATGATATTATTGGTCAAAACGTCGATAACGCATCCATTTATGGGATTTTAATTATGTTATTATGTCGTATATAAACACTATTAAATTAGTACAATAGTATTTACTATTGTTACTATGCTGTATATACTACAGTGTATATATATATATATATAATACTAAAATATGATAAATATGACATAAATAACATGAACATACGAAATTTATAATAATATAATATTATTATTATTATTATTTATTTATAATTTATTGTTAAAACCGAAATTAAACGTTTCACCAAACCGCGGTCGCGCAACTACGAGCAATTTTTGTTTCATAAAACTCAGTGTGCGTATCTATTCGATTTTCAATCGAATGGTTTCGTGAAACTAAAGTTTCGCATTTCATGAAATTAGTTTCTCGAATCTAGTTTCGTCGGTGTGCAGCCCGCCTCGGTGCTCCGAGTGCGTGAAACAAATGTCAAGTTTACCCGGCTTATTTCCCGAGAATCTCGCGAGAAATAAAAATGCAAACGCTATAAAATCGCAATCCCGATTATTATTTGTTAATTATTACAGTTTACAATATTTCCGGACCAAACCACGTAGTACTGGTAAATCGGGCATTGTAGACGAATTGTCGTCGGTCGAGTTTCGGATCGGCGAATAACCTCACCCACCACCCCACCGATCGTCGCGAATCGTTTACTACAACCGCCGTCGTAACGGATACGTTTTCGATTAATTATTATCATTATTATTAATATCAATAACGCGAACGTCGCGTACCACCGCGGTATTATATTATACGGCCGTACGAGAAGAAAAAAAAAAAAAAGAAAACATTATTCTCGGAGGTTTCTTTTTTTCCCCCCCTTATTCGCTTCATTATATTTTTCCGGTTTTGCAGTTTTCCGCCCCGTCGTCGGACGGTTAAGAGTAAAGTTAACAACGGCGGCGGCGGCGGCGGCGGCGGCGGCGGATGACGAGAAAAAGCGACGCGGCCGGTGTGTGTGTGCGTGTGTGTGCCCGCGCGGCGACTCGTATTGTACTCGCGCCACACGATACGCGACCACTCGAACGCAAGCAAAACGAGTTTTTCTCTCTCTTCTGAACACCCGCGGGCCGTCTCATCATCCGGCGGTAACGGTGTCTGTCGTCCGAGTAAAACAACACCGAGAGACATTTGTCGTTTCCCCACCTCTGCCGGATTTGTTTGTCCGGCGATGTATACGTTATTATTATTTAGTAAGGTAATATTACGTATTTTAAACACACACACACACAAAAAAAAAAAAAAAAAAAAAATAAAATAATTTAATAGCAGAGCGGATTATTATTTTTTATTATATTATACACCGCGCAGATCGTCATAGCGCTGATTATAATATCGCGTAAATGGTTTTTTTTTTCTCCTTCTAATACATAAATCGATTGTGCGTAGACTTTTATCGTAATCAATAAAACTGCGTACACACGTCTGCCTGGAAGTAGTCGCGGTCGTTCGATGGGGAAAATTAAAAAAAAAAATCATAATAAATTATACAAATTCGTACACGCGAAATAGATTTAAGGTTTCCTCGCTAATACGGGGGGTCGAGTCAACATCATCAAATTTAATACAAATTACTTTCTTGAGGTACTTAACAAAATAGACCATCCTCCCACTATTCAAAATATTTCATTTTCTTCTGCTATAAACATTGACCACCCTACTGCCTACACATTAAATTAATCCGGTTTTTATGTATTATTTTTCTTTATTTTAATAATAACACTTTTTTTTCTTCTTTTTTTTAACGCATCACGTTAATTACGTGTAAATTATCGAACGACGATAAAACGCAAACTGTACAATTGATTTCATTGAATTTTCAACAGCCTTGAGTAACAGCAACACACTCTAGTGTATACAGTGTGTTTAGCTCGAATGGTAACACAAACTTTTACAGCCGGACGGACTTTGATTGAAATAGAGTCATTTTCAGGAAGATCGGGGCTATTAATATAGTCTCAAATGTGATTTACGGAACCAAAAGGGTTTCCCTCTTCAAAAAAAAAAAAAACCCATTTCATTCCAATATTGTACGTCTGTAATATAATATGTCGTGTTACCGTTTGAGTGAAACACACTGTATAATGCTATTGTCACCGTGGGATATAAGAAAGAAAAAAAACCATTGAGAATATTATAATTTTCTACAGTGTATAATAATATTATAGCGTACACGTATTTATGTTTATTGTACACGTAGGCGACACACAGGTTTCTTATAAAAAAAAAAAAAAATAATAAATAAATAAATAAACGTGTATAAAATAATGTTTATATACATTTTAATGGATTGTCTTCTCCAGGGTTTTCGTTCTTTTTCAGTGATACAAATCACTGCGGCAATATATTAGAACACGGGTTCTAATATATTATTATAGATACCGTTGCAACAATTGGTATTGTAATATTGTTTTATAGGAAAAAAAAAAAAAAAAAATGTATATTTCCACTATAAAATGAATAAAATTTCTAGATATGATAAAAACACGTTTACACAAAACAGACAAATTTTATAGACTTTTAGAAATAAAATATACTTGTTATATTAAAAAAAATAAATACACAGGACAATATTATTTCCAAGGACACCTGCTCGTATTATGGGTCTTTCAAACTATCAACCGTAAAACTCAATTATCGGTACACAAGAGGTTTACAAAAAATCAACAAAAATACATTTTCGCATCCATGTAGTATCGACGTATACAAGGTCTGTTCAAAAAGTACCAGGACAAATGTTATTACGGCTAATCTACACGCAATAACGTTTCAATTTTTATATGGACGTATTCCCCGCGAATAAGTGGATATTTTAAACAAAACCCGAAGTCGCTATATTATCTCAGTTTAATATTACACGTGGTTAAATCCAGTCGGTTTTTTTCGTTGGCCGTTTTCGACTTGTCCGAAATTAACGAACAACGCGCGTGCAATTATGTTTTGCTTGAAATTTAGCAGCTTTTATCTACGTTCATTTTTAACCGAATAAATATCAGTCCGTATTCTCCAGATTTGGTACCCGGCGACTACTGGCTATTCGCAGATCTCAAACAAATGCTCGCCGGTAAGAAATTCCGCTCGAATGAAGAGGTTATCAGTGAAACCGAGGCCTATTTTGATGCAAAAAATAAATCATTCTACAAGAATGGTATTGAAATGTTAGAGCGGCGTTGGAATGATTTGTGTTGCTCTTGATGAATAAGTCAATTATAGTCAATTTTTAATGAAAGAACCGTGTTGTCTTTGTTAGGCCCGGGACTTTTCAGCCCATGTGTTATGTCTTAAAAAATTTTATGTAAAATTACCCTCGTTAATATTCTGTCAATGAATCACGGTACGGGTACCTGTAATTTTATTACAAAGGTTATTTTTAATAATTATTACAAAAAAGCGAGTTTATTATAATATAATACCGGTGTTTTTGCGTTACAGTTTACGAGTTTCTAAGAGAGAGAGAGAGAGACAGTAATAATAATATTAATAATTATTATTATAATTGTTGTTTTTTATGTATTACCTAATTTGTACCTATACAGTGCGTATAATACGGTCAAACGTTGTTGTTTTGGTTTTTTAATAATTGGGGTAAGTACAGTTTTACAAAAATAAAATAAAAATTAATTTTCAATTTTGAAGAAAATATCCTAATTATACTATGCTATTGTATTATATATTAATATGTTCGGTGTACGGGTATATATTACGGGATTTTCGTCGTGTCGCGGCCGCTCACGTATAAGTATAGGTACTTATTATTTCTTATTTTTTTTTTATTTTTTTTTTTTTGTTCTTTTATTATTATTTCTTCTTCTGGTTCTTATATTATTTTTCTTCTTGTGCTTGTGTAATAGTAAAATATGTGGATTTTGTCGGATGAATGAACAATGAAAACTGCGCGGCGCGCGGACGATGCCGGGTCGTAAAGAAGTCGAGGTTCGTTGCCCTCCTCACACACCGGCGGCACCACCGCGCCGCACACGGTGTGTGTTTAGTGCACCACACGTATACCGGTGGCGGTGTTTTACGATCGATCGGCAAACCGTTTCGGCGGGAAAATTATACGAATAAAATTATACAATGGGTTCCGTTGAAATATATTTGGCAGACAACCCGACAAATTTTCGATGATGGTGGTGGTGGTGGTGGTGGTGGTGGTGGCGGAGGATGGAGTAGCGAAATACAAAAATTCCAGTCTATTTAGTGCGCACTAGCGCGATAAAGATTACAATTTTATTTACCGGCAACGCCGATTTTCAATATCTAATTGTTGTTACTTTTTTCGATTTTTTTGGTCAAAACGAATCAACTAACTTGTGAAGACAATTTGACCGCAGATGTTTTACCGGGGGAGAAATTACCATAACAATACGATTATCGTAAAATCACACGAGCATATATAATATAGCACGGCGCGGTTTATACATTTTGAAAAAATAAGATCGTATCTTTTTGTTAAACTTGAGCCTACGAAAGAATCACGAGGATTTCGTGTTAAAACTATGTGTTTCTACTCGAGAAAATTTATGTTCGATTGCGTATACGCCGCAGCGGTTGGCGTTTAATCCCAAAACGTGTAATACGGAATCCCCGCCGATCTTCCCTAAAAAAGAAACTCGGTCTTCAATCCGAGTCTATCCGGCCGAAATATTTCGTATTGCCATTCGGCGGGTGTAAACTAGTGATGGGAATAATCCGGATTTGCCGAAGTTCGAGAATCCGGAATTTTTGAATTCCGAAATTCGATATCCGACATTTATTGTGACTCCGGATTTAGGATTTGAAAGCCCGGATTTTTATCCGAATACAAATTTCGATTTTTAACATTTTGATTTTATATTTTTATAATTTCTCATAAAACTATTATTGTTGTTAATTGCGTTACCTGTGTGCAAAACATTAACTACGTTTTTACGAGTGAATTATACAATTAAAAAAATGTTACAAATAGTAATTTATTTAAAAATAAAAAAATAAAAAAATCATACATATGACACTCTAGTTTATATATTATATTACTAGCTGACCCGGCGGCAAATGTCGTTTTACTCGAAAAAATACGAAATTTCGGATTCTAGAATTCGATAGAAAAATTGTTTCGGATTTATGTCATAACACAGTGCAAATACATTGGACATTTGAACGATTTGCGACAATAGTAATTACGATTTCGACTTTATTATTAACACACGATTATATTGTAATACGCATTAACATACAGCCGATAGTCTTTTTTTTTTTTAATATCTATATATAAATTTAAAACTTGTTGGACGTCTGCGCGTGCATTAAGATTTTATCACCGGAGGAGGTTCCGCCGAATATTATTAAAGCGTTCTCGGATGATACGCGTATCGGTATAATAATAATAATAATAATAATTATTATAATAATTAATACGTAATAAATTATCAGTCATTAGTTTTTTTTTAACGTTTTGGACTCGTTCGGGGCTGGCCGGTATTAAAATACATAATTATAATTATTTTACTACTGTACGCCGTCGTCGTCGGTTTAACATTGACGATATTTTATAATTTATTTGAATACTCACCGTTAATCGTCGTTAAAAATCAAACGTGTTGTATTATTATTATTATTATTATTATGGGCTTTTATATGTAAATGTATTAAGCCGACGAGAAATAGTTTCGACTGCACAAGAGCGCACCCAAGATTTTGTATTTTTTTATTTTCGCGGAGTGGAGACTCAATAATATTATTTATCAATAGTCATAGTGCCAAATTATTTTTTAAATATGTATGGAAACCCAAAAGCACACTAGTGCTTTTTATTCGAGCTTTCAACTCAATTGTTAAAAAGAAATAAACTACGATAAAAAATATAACTTACAAATAAAAGGAAAAATATAGAAACCGTTTGAAATATGTTCCGATAACGAAAATTGCACTACAAGATTTATATTAATATTAATTTTTACACTATGGGTTTCTATTTGATCACGGTGAAGTCATGCCAATAAAATATTATTATTATCGATTTACCGGTATAAATATATATATATTACGTTATATTATATTTTACAGTCAGATGTATACGAGTATTACAGCATGCAATTTGCTTTAATTTCGATATGCAAATATTTAAATTCGGTACATAATAAAATTACGAAAATGTCGGGCGGTCGACCATTTTTTTTTTTTTTTTTTTTTTTTGAAGGAGGAGGCAGGGGTTAAAAGCCCATTAGCCACCCCGTCGCAACTGCGTCGTGTGTTTTCAGTACCTATTATATCCGCAATGCAATATAAATTATAATACACGGACTGACTAAACCGTCGGCGAAGAAGGAATAGGTCGTGTTTATAAGACCTATTTGTCGGTCGGTTCCTCCGCCGGCGTTAAACAAATTATTATTTTATATTTGTAAACTCCGGTACGTACCGAATATTATTATCTCGTATATATTATATAATAAACACGTCTCGCGAACTATTATAATACGAACTATTGCCTCGGTTCTATTCATCTAAAATCTCTCCGCCGGTAGTCATTACATATATATATATATATGCACATAGGTTCGAGTACTATAGGCACAGCTGTTGGTTAACCGCAGTGTAAGACGTGTAAAGTTGCCGAAACTTTTCAAAAAGTCGAGATTATATTATATTACGGTCGGCATCGTACGCCGACAAACCAATCGGAAGATTTGGATAAATCTAAAATTATATTTTATATACAAAAGCAACGGTCCAAGGCGGGAATACGTTGTTGGTCGTTGATGATTATATACGCCTGTAATAATATTATTGTGTACTCGGTAAAATTAAAAATTTTCCCCGCGGTCGTTTTTAACGGGACTACAACACGAAACTACAAATCGAAAATAACCGAAATTCGTAAATATTCTCGTTCTTACCCGCCCCCCCCCCCTCCCTCCCGATTATTAACAAAACTATAAACGGATAATTAAACAATTGTCTTCCCAGTGCACCTATACTAGATCGAAAATGTTTAAAAAACAAATGTCTCCTGTAATTTTTGGATTGGAGCACGATTGCCGGTAGAAAAATCACACATCACTGTAAAACCTCAGAAACTAAAAGAAAAAAAAATCATCGAAAACCCTAAAATACATTATTTGTGACGAACAGACAACTTTTTAAACTTTGATATGTCTACAATACAATGTACAGATAATAAAATATTTATCGGTAAAATATTTTATTCGTATAGTTTCGGAATAGGTAAATAAATTTTAAAATTAATTTTGAGCATACTTACTGAAATCGTACGCAATAAACACTGTAAACACTATAGTATATATTTTAAAAAATGCATAATGTATTTTTCACATTTTTTTTTTATTTTTTAAGAATACCCATCTAAAACAATATATTATATGGTCCCCTTTCAGTCTTCAGACATTTATCATCGCTTCCGGTTGAGTCCATTATTTTATCTTTTGACATCATAATATTATTATGACTAAATTTATGAAGAGAAAGAGAGAGACGCAGGAGAACATACGTATATAAAATCGCGGGTACTTTTTTATTTAAATTTATACCGCGGAGCGGGGCGGGTCCCCTAGACGGTCAAAATAACTGATTTTTAGAGGGAGGAGTAATTTTTTTATTACATAATTCGACAGGAATAATATTATGTTCTATGCGATTAATCGATGTAAATACTAGGAAACAAACGAGTGAAACGATACTATTAATACTTTGATTTCGCGGTGATAAATACACAGTACTAAGAGCCACAACATGTCATTTCTTTTTCTTTTTTAGATTTGCTGTCGTTTTGAAAATATCAAACGACAATAAATTTGTATAGATAAAATATGTAATCTAAACGTTCTTTACGATTCTAGCCGTACAATATATTTGTATATAGTTCCACGTACCAGATTATTCAACGAAACACTTAAACGTAGAAAAAAAAAAACAACCCTCTCAAAGCATACGTAGAGTCTGATGGTTTAGTATATTTTGAATAAAATATTCATGGTTTTTTTTTTTTTTTTTTTTTCTACTCGTGCATCAGTCGTAATAATAGCGGTTGATATTGCATAAAAAAAAAAAAATATTATATTATACGAGCTGGGCGTCGTCCGTCTGAGTGTAAATATTTTTTTTTACCCCATACAATATAAAAACCATATAGGAATAGGATATATGCTTTTCAAGTCTATTCGAAGTACATTTATGCGCATACATAATTATTACCATAGCGGCAATTCGACCGCGTTTTATTCTAAATCTAAATGCACCACAGTATTATAATAATATGTTCACGGTGCGAAATATTTTAGCGGTGTCTACGGTGATTACCCGAAACCTAATCGATGACGGTAAACCGCGCGGGGTTTAGATAATAAAGCACACGTGGCAAACGGAAAAACTATCACGTCGTCGTCGGGTATTGATCACGGCTTAAATCTGATAGTAATAATTTCATTTTTAATTTTGTCTTACCCTAACGGTATCAATATCGTTTTATAATCGCGATCGTTTTGGCCGGCGAATTTATCTACCCGGGTAGATAGAAAAAAAAAAAACTACAAAACATATTATAATATAGCGCGCTCAAATGGCATACGAGTATTAAATAACTAGGGCTAGGATTTTGTGGCAAATGCTTCTTTTGATGCGAGTGTGATAGAAAGATAATTCTTATCTATATAAATACGTTTTGAACCGTTCTGATTTCAACAAAGTAATCTTTATTTTGTTTTAATTTTTGCTTTTTTCCCCGTTTTTCTTAATTTTTACATAATTTTCATGAAAATTCAACATATTTCTGTGTACATTTTACTTCGGCTATATTGTTATTGTCAGAAATTATTATAAAACAGTAATAAATGGATGACTGATAAAATAACTATCGTTATTTTGCCGAAATTGTAAACAAATTTGTTGGGCGAACATTTGGCAAAAAATATTGCTACTTGGTTAGAAGCAAAACACAAGTTAAATGAAGCTAATGGTGAAATTGATTTTAGAAAAGTGCAATCGTGTTTTTTCAAAGAATAATGGATGGGTAAGACTTCAAAAAATCAATAGCATTCAAAATGGCACTGCACTAAACATTAACGTGGGACAGAATGATTTAAATGATTTAGTTTAAATGCAATATAGACCAATTACTTCAGTTGATGTGGTAAGTTAATTTTCTAAAACGTTGTCCTGACAAATTACGAACGCAACAAAAAAAAAAAAATCAGCCAAATCGGTCGCGTAGTTTCTGAGATTAGCCGTTTCAAAAAAAAAAAAAAAAAAAAGGCTGTTGAAAGTAGTTTCGCGTTCATATAGACAGATAAATAGATATTAGCACCCAACAAGATGAGTTTTAACGAAATTAACTTGACCAAATATATGATCGTAAATTCTTTTTTTAATGTGTAATTTAACTTTGTTTTATTAGAATTAAATTTAATAAAATGCTTATTTTTTTAAGTATTTATTATGCTATAAAATCCGAGCCCAAATAATACCGAATGTAAAGTTTAAAACATTGAACTTAAATATAATACGAGGGTAGGTAAAACAATAAAAAAAAACTACCTTAATAAATATTTATAGTAAAAAGTAAAATACTATGCGCGATTCGGCCGGAATGCATTACGAAACAAATATTATTCTTGTGCGTTAAATAACAATAAAAACAACGTGACTATTGACAATTTGTTTAGCCGTATACACGGAACTATACGTCTTGAGCTCGTGTACTCGAACACGGTATTTTTTTTAAAATGAAAACGTTTATTTTTATTTTTTTATTTTTTTTATTTTTAATTACGCCGCGGGTGAACGCGAAACGGCGCGGCGGCGCGCGAGGTTCACGGATAAATCACACAAAGTTTCTCTAAAATAATCATTTGTACTCTGAACGTTTATACGGCGCTCTATTCGCAGCCATAATTTTTGGACGCCCGTCATAAATCCAACGTTATTACGCCTAACTATTCCTGTGCGCCTACGAAACATTAAATTATATACACTTTGAAGGGCACTCCGGGTTTACTGTACCGTTTAAAAAACTACCGTACGTATGTTTCGTTATATAATACATAATAAGGCCTCGTCATACAGAGCGATTCGATTCGTTACAGCCGAATTTCCGGTTACCTCCGGAGAGTCGGTTTTATTTTCCGTAAAAATTAATTCATTTTACATTTGACACACGACACACGATTCGCGCAAGTATCGCGCGAGTATAGTTTTATAATTTTTCGCCGTTCGTTACGGTAATAACGCGATTATAAATAATTATATCGTCTAGTTTTCTGTTTTTCGTATTAAACAAATAATGATAATAATAATTTATTATTCGGTATCCGTTTACGGATAGTCTTTGCGGGATTTACGTAAAACGTATAGATGTATTTTTTTTTTACCCGCACATATATAAATTATATTGTTCCGGTCGAGGAAAAAGCTTTACTTTTTTTTTTTTATCGTATACGGCGGAGTCTCGCGATTATCGTCCCCGATATAGTTTTGAAAACCGGCGGATTATGAACAGATTTTGATTTAGGCCAAAACCGGTAGTTTTTTTTAAAAATATTTTTGCAGTTGTAGAGTATGTTTTAAGATTCCGTATATAATTTTTTTCGAAATAAACGTATTAAAATATATTCGTCTATAGAATTGACATAATTGAATATAAAATACGGGTCTGGTTCGTTTGGCGGCGATCGTCCCGTCGCAGTGGCGTACAATTAGGATATTGTTCTGCGGGGGTGCTGGCCAATAGGCAATCGCAACAAAACGGTAAAATAACCCAAGTTTTTTTTATGATCAAAGGTTACCGGGTTTACTGGTTAGCTTACACTAATGGTCTGTAAAGTTTACATTTTAATTTTAAACCGATACGTTGAACGAAAAACGGTTTGGGCGGTTAAAAACTACGACAAACCCGCGGGGGACGGGGGAACAGGGGTGTTGCTTTTTTTAAGTACACCCGACCGTTTACTTATTATTTTATTTTTGGACAAAGGAGAAAAATAATAAGTAAATAATTGACCTATAGATTTCGAAACTCGACTAAAACCAAAAAAATGATTGGGTTCGATTAAAATACACAGCGTCGGGTAACATAACACGCGACGACACGTTCGATTTACTGTGTGTACCGGTGTGTATTATATTCGCAGATACGATAAAACGACATTATTATTTTTTTTTTTTTTTTTTTGAAAACCCGCGACGAATTAAACGATATTATATTCTCCGTGTTGTACGCGAACCGAAAATAATAAATAGAAATGTAAAAAAAAAAAAAAAAAAATACGATACGTACCAAGTAACAGTAGATGTACGAGGCGCGGAAGCCGTTCGGATAATATTATATTACGGCGGTGGCGGCGGTAAAAAACCAAAACTGTAATAATAAGCTCCCGGGCGAGGGTCGCGGGCAAGTAATTTTCATAATAGAGTAGGAACGATAAAAAAAAAAAAAATAATAAAAAATTTAAAAATAATACGGGTTTCAGAGAGAAAAAAAGCCGGTGTTATAATAGCAATGTATTATTTGATTGTCTACCCAAACACAATTGTATGTATAAAAAAAAAAAAAAATACAAATTAAATATAACTGCGCGGTGTTCTTCCGTACGGTGAAATAAATTTACCGCCCGCAAATACATTTTCGCGGTACATCTTGTACCGCAGTCGTTTTAAAAGTTCCTTTTTCCTCTTTCGACGATATTATTTCTCTAGCAAATATTCTATTATTCGTTGCATTTATAAAGACACACTATCCGTGGCTATTGGAAACAAACACGAGTATATTTTAATGATTTTTCATTTTAATTTAATCGCCTACGATTGAGATTTCCGCCCAAGCGAGAGTGGTTTTTTTTTTTCTTTCTGTCCGTACACAACTTTTCTACTAGACGCCCCGGTCCGATTTTCAAGTGTAACACGTTTTCCGAAAACGTTTTGTATCTAGTTGACGCATCAATTTCCGTTTGATTTCCGCCGTAGTTTCTCTCGAATCGGTTGAACAAAACCGTTTTAGCCGAACAGTATTGTAATAATTCTGTTTTCAAATGGTAAAATTTGAATTTAAAATCGTAAAAACGATTAGCGCGAACATCGCTCAGAATCGTTTTCCGTCAGCGATGATTTATCGTCGCGTACGGATTTAAATTGAATTCCCCCTATTGCGGTGTACGCGTGTCTTTCATTCGTTGTAAATTTATTTTACTGTTTTCGCCGGTTTGTTGAAATTAAATCGTTGTCGTCATACGTGTACTATAACCGCGGACACCGTAACATATACGAATAATACCGACATTATCGTCTATATTTACGGTCGCGGCCGTACGGCCGTGAAAACGGTTTTATTTATTTTTATTATTATCATATTTTTTTTTTTTTTTTTTTTACCAGTCTGTTCCGAGCGGCGCGCACCGCGGCCCACGGCCTTTTACGTTATTGTATCGATCCTCTTTGCGCCGCGTGCTGCGTGGCGACTCCGGCATCTCCTCGTTCCTGCCGCCCTTTCGCTTCCTCCTCCTCCTCCTCTTCCCCCTCCTCATCATCCACCTTCTCCTCTTACTCCTACTCCTCCTCCTCCTCCCACTACTCTTTCTCCTCGTCCACCGGCCCACTCCATCCGCATTTATACTAACTCGCTTTTTCCCGCCACGCGATACACATTATCTCTGTCCCGACCCTACGCCGCCACACCTGCCAGACCCGAGGACGGAGGATTTGTCCCGAAAAAAAAAAAAAAATAATAAAAAATTATAATAATAAAAGAGAAAAAATCTTAAATAAATATATTACACGAGTGTTAGTTATACGCGCACGCGGTGGCGTGTTTAGAGATTTGACGTACTAGCCCACACGCATAATCTGACGTGCCCCCTAAGTTTAAACATATTTTTTTTTTTCTTTTGGTCATTAAAAAAATATTTTGCCATTCGAAATTAATAAAAAATTAATAAAAGTATAACATCATAGGTTATGACGGTTTTTCCGAACGGTTTAGGCCCCTTGAAATTTGCCCTTCACGCCCCTCGCACTAAATACGCCACTGTGCAAACGTCCAATAACAGGACGCGATAATAAGTGGTATTTGTTTTTAACCGATACGCGTTTTTTGAACCCGTATTATCTAATTTATTTGCGAACAATCGAATTATAAACCGTGATAATAAAGTTTAGGTTAAAAAAAAAAAAAAAAAAATAGAGCCAGACGTTATTTGCACCACGGGTAAGGCTACCGTCGTCGGTGTAAAGTTGGCCGTTGAGTTATTATACAATTCATTGCAAACGAATAACGATTCTGAGCCGAGGAAGTCGGTTTTTTTTCCCTCCCTAACTGAGAGAACCCAGGGAAAATAAGTCCGAAATTGAAATTTAAATATTGATGTTTTCGGACCTAACCGTATCCATCGCCGGTGTCGAACGTTTCAAATCAAACGGTTTACTTCCCGAGTATACCCCCCGCAACTATAGATGAAAAATTATTGAAAGTCGATAATTCCCGTTTTCCCGACAACTGCGGTGTATTCAATCGTAGAAATAAATTTTTTTTTTTTTTTTTATTCGTTTCCTTCTGGGTTTTAAATAATATAATCGGGAAGTGGGAAAACCCACTACAGGTAGCAAAAAAAAAAAAAAAAATGATAAAAACAATTAACAAATTAATAATATGTTCTGTCCGAAGGGCACTTTATTCGGCGTACCATTTTAAAATATATCGTGTCATTTTTTCTCGTTCAATGTCCGGCTCTTTTGGATTCTGATCGCGGCGATTGATTTTACTATATGATGTATTTTTTTTTATTTTTGTGTCTGTTGTTTTTGATTTTCCTTGTAACGGGTAAAACCGGGAATATTATTCGCGCAATATCGATTTTCTGTTTACTTTTGGATTGTTATTCAGATAAAAAAAACAATCGTAGGAGACTGCGAAAATGTTCACCGAATATATTAGCCGTTTCTAGACGTGGTAAAATGTTCAAAACGTTCTCGCAACTTATTAACTTTTTACAACCATTTGAAATTGTTGTTGACGTTTTATGCGGATCGAATGTTTTTAGATTTTAAAAAAAATACTCGACAAAAAGTTCATCATTAGATGTTGTTTTTTTTTAGATGAATATAAAACATTCGAAAATTATAATTTTACCGGTGACGAGCAATACTATGACATTTATAGTGTGTTAGACACGGTACTCGCCGTGCCGAGTCACTTTTAAAATACACAGATGAAACCGTCGTCAATCTACGGTTAGTTAACCGAGACGAAATTCCTGAATATTGATAAACCGTATGCTATTCGACCGGAAATTATATCGACAGATTATATTATAATAATCGGTTAGGGTAAACCGACGACGGTTACGGCGACACACAATTGAAAAATCGTCGGCCCTCGGTAAACTAATCGCTGTGAATTTAAAACTACTAGTCCGAATATTATTACCCTATCGTTATAATAATACAGTATAACTTCCATATAATAGTCACCGAAGGGACCGGAAATAATGACTGCTGTTTAGAGGTAGTCGTCCTATAGATGTGACCGTTAACACGAGTGCAATACTTACAATTATCACCGCTATATAGGGTGATACAAATTTAAAAAAAAAAAAAAAAAAACAGATACGCAATAATATGTACAATGTACATAATAATAAATTTATTTATGACATGTGCAACACTAAAGAGTTAATTAAAAAGTTGTTGCATATTACCAATTTACAATAACGTGTAATGTATATTGTAAATATTTATTAATACAATTTAGTTTGATATAAATTTGTATTATTTGAACAAATGTGTTCGAAATAAATTTCTGCTGTTTTTAATAAACTAAAACCGTTTGTGTCATCTTTTTGAAGAGTAAATACAACTAATTGTTTTACTCGATCAACAAACTCTAAATAATTTGAAACACTGCACTCGGGTTCTTCAGTTGCTCCAGCTCATTCAGATTTTTCATTGAATTCCTCCTCTTCATTATCTCTAGTGATGAATGGTTTGATTACAGTGCGATCTTCTTCAGTGTTCGGATTTTGGTGGATCGAAAAAATGTCGTCGGCTTGCATATGAGTGGGCAACCTATTGATACGTACCAATAAACAGCATTAGATAATTCGGGCAAACCACGCACATAACATTTCTATTTTGGATACAAAGTACTTATATTTTGACCGTTTTTTAAAGTG
This sequence comes from Tuberolachnus salignus, assembly GCA_956483605.1. Taxonomy (NCBI): domain Eukaryota; kingdom Metazoa; phylum Arthropoda; class Insecta; order Hemiptera; family Aphididae; genus Tuberolachnus; species Tuberolachnus salignus. Next base: position 36,767,405 of record OY101432.1, read on the forward strand.
CGTGCTAAACAGAGGTATTAATGTATTTTTCCCATAACGCTTGACGAGAACAAAAAAAAAAAAATAAAAAATAAAATAAAAATGACCGTTACATAGAGGCGACCGTGAACTTTACTGTAATATATTAGTAATTCAATAGAGTAATGCATACCAATAAACGATTTAACGAATACGTATAATGCGATAAATATACCGATGTTATTATACCGTTCGACAAACAACTATATAATATGTTATTTGTACGTATACAGGTAATTCGGTTTAAATTTATTTTGCGTTACGTTATTTGACAAAAAAAAAAAAAAAAATAAATAAATAAAATACGAAACGGATATTTAACACGAGTTTTGATTAAGAATCCCGTATATATATATATGTATATATATTTATATATAGACACACATATATAGGTATATATATATATATATATATATAGGTCTCTCTTTTTTTTTTATTTAGAGGGAAATAAAAAGCTAAAACGTGCCGCCGGTCGACTATATAATATACCCTTGCGAGCGCTGCTCGGAATCCCTTAACGACCCTATAATAAAAATTCAATAGGGATGATTACATTTTATGCATATTACCGGTTTTTTTTCGCGATGAGCTCGACATCATCGGTCTGAATATATAAATAAAGTAAACCCCATGTTACTATTATTTATTTATATTGTTATATATATATATATATATATATATATATATTATATAAGTTCAGAAAAAGATAAACATGTCTTGTCTTGTTCGAACGTGTTCGAAACGTTTTCTAAAACTTATCAATTTTTAAAAAAAAAATAAAAATATTTTAAACGGTCGACGTGTCTAATTTGAATTATTATTATCTTTTTTTTTTTTTGTGTCCTAATAATATTTTTCAATTTGCAAACATTACGCAGTTGTATACAATTATTATATTTTAATTGAATAGAATTTCGCGGCCGTTCACTGCGAGCAACGGAACGAACAAACGTAAATCGTCTTACAATTGACATCGGATTTAAATAATAGAAGAAAAAAAAAATTTATACAAATCCACGTGTGAATCTAAATGCAAATGCATGGTGGTGTCTCGTCATTAAAAATCGTCCATATTGTGATGGGTACCGTAACAACACTTGGGTATATGTATTACAATTGTTTACTGAAATTTATTTTAGCCGTTTTGTCGAAGGGTATGGTGATCGCGTATTAAGTGTCAAATATTGAATCGAGTAATCTGACGAATACGTTTGAATTGTTTAATTTGAAGTTGTTTGAGAAGTCCATTCAGTTTATTAGCGTTATCCAGGAGAGGTTTGCTGAGTAGACTTCCAACAATAAAATAAAAAAATTAAAATGTCTGTGTATTCTTTACACAGCAAATTGAAAACAGCGCTTAGGTCTATCATTAATTTTTTAACTGTTTAGACGGTCGATTTTTTTTATTTTTATTTTTATAATTTGTAAAAATCATATTAACAATTATTGAAGTAGCTGCGAGACGGAATTTTGAAAATTTAAATCCGCACGTTTGCCGTTTATTTCGTTCTTATTTAGCTTGTTTAGTTTATTTTGTTTTTTGGTCATCCGTTTCGGGACGGATTATTTTCCACCGTCGTCTTACTCGGTTTTATATAATTATTGCACCTTTCCAGGATTCGCTTCGTACCTCATAATAATACAATATCTTACTTATGTCCGGACCTAATTCAACACATAGAATTAGTCATACAATGTCTGTTCAAAAAGTACCAGGATTTTGTATTCAATAATTACAAAAATGAAGTTACATATTATTTAAAGATATATCCTTCAAAATACTGTTCTCCGAATAATCCACGCAGTGATCTTGAAATATTTCAAAAGTCCTTTGGAACTGTTCCAAAATTAAATCTACGAGTTCTGTTGCCGCGTTCACTATAATTTCCTTAGGAAAAGAAAAATCACATGAAGCCTTGGAGTATGGGAAGAGTCCGCGGGACCACAGACATTTTTTTAACAGCCAAAAATTCACGAATCGACAGCGCTAAATATCTGGTGCATTGTCGTGGTGAACAGTCGCGGAACGAATTTGGCAGTGCGACCCTTCTCATCTGTAGATTTTCCTTTAAAATTGCACGACAATACTCAATTGAAATTCCCTTTGTCAACTCACGAACGATTAATCGGCGGTCAGTTCGCATTTTTTCGCAAATTATCGCCACACCATCGTTTCTGGATAACGTCGACGGTCTTCCAGAACGCGGATCGTCTTCAGTTGACCGCCGACTGCCCTTGAAACGTTTAAAATACTCGAAAGTCACGGAACCATTTAATGAATCACCCCCAAAAGCGGTTTTAATTTCATTTCCGTACGTTTCCGCTGCATCATTTTTACCAAGTTTCAAGCAAAACTTGATGCACACGCGCTGTTCGTTAATTTCGGACACGTGGAAAACGGCGACGCAAAAAAAAAAAAAAAAACCGACTGGATTTAACCGCGTGTAATATTAAACTGAGATAAGATAGCGACTTCGGGTTTTGTTAGAAAATCTGCGCCTATTCGCGGGGAATACGTCTATTTACAATTTGAAACGGTATCGCGTGTAGATAGTAGCCGTAATAGCATTTGTCCTGGTACTTTTTGGACAGACCTCGTATAGTCCTAGACTCCCGTCGGATTCAATGTTTGCCGTTTGTTGAGCGCCCGCGTGCGAGTAGTGGTCGCGCGTGCTGAAATATCGTGCGGTAGTTATGTCTGTATAATATAAAAATTGATTCGAATAAACCCGCCCGCAGTGTAAAAAAAAAAAAACGGGAAAATAAAAAAAAATTTCGGGGGCGGGTTTCGAACACCTCGTCCAGATGGCGGCCACGACAAAACAGACGTACGAAATATCGATTGGCGAGACGGCGGTCTGCGTGCGCCCCGATCGTCGAAACGCGCGCGAGACGGAAGGGGTCGATCGTTGATGGGTGACGATAAAAAAAAAAAAAAAAAACTTTTACCGCACGAGTGTATACGGTACACACGGTATAGAACACATAAAAATTGCTGACCCAGAAAACATTGCGTATAGATATATATATATAATAATATATACGAGTATAGAGCACGGGACGAGATGTACGGGAAATTTGTATGCGACGCACGTCGAAGTTTTTGTTTTACATAAACTCGGAAAGTAAGCACGTCTATACTCCAGCAGCAGAAGCAATAGCAGCAGCAGCAGCAGCAACCACAGTCGCGGAAAATACATTTCCCTCAAATTAAACGTATAAAGGATTTACAACTCTGGTATGTATGTGTATACACGTGATTCGGGGCCGTATCGTATTGTACCTTAGTCTTATAAAAAAAAAAAAAAAAAAAATATTCGTTTACATAATCCGTTGCGTATTCAAGTGTTGGTTAAACGGTATTTATTATGGTTCATTTGTGTTATTTATACGCCTGTTTTTTTTTTTTTTTTATAACTATTCCAATCCGCAGTCCAATGCTCAACGACGCGATCGTATCGAAAAAATCCGTTTACAAAGATAAATCGTTCTTAAATTAAACCCATTCGATCCTAAACTGCTTGACTTGTTTTGCGTGCCATTTCAGAACGAGTATTAATATTTTTTTTTTAATTTGCATATTTCCGTACAAAAAAAAAATCACCGCAACGTTTTAGTATTTTTGGACCTATCTACACTACAATAGAATATCGATTGTTCTTGTTTTGATAAAACCGTTCTTACTCGACCAAAGCACATATATTCGAGCGGTTCGTTTTATTTTAGGCCGTTTCAAGGTGTTAACACGATGTACGATTAAATTACCGTTTTAATTTCTACATTGACTTTAATCGTGCATGTAAACGTAAGACTTAACGAAAAAATTTGCATCTCTTGTAATTATTGAACTCAACCTTATCCTCGGGGGGGGGGGCGGTTTCGTTTTTGATTGAATTACATATTTTATTATCACACAGGGCGCAAGTACAACACAGAGAACATATTAATAATGACCGAATGATAAATGTTTAAAAAATAATAATAAAAAAAAAAAACATTTACAATATATTCTAGTTGATTATACAGGCAAGTTAGTGTGCCTACGAGTTTTTTTTTTTGAAAATATCAAAAAGAGATTTGTGTTCGTAGAAATTATTATTAAGAGCACGTTGAAAAAGAAAAAAAAAAGAAAAATAGTAGAGCAACTCGTCTGTCGCCCTTCCAATTCGAGCACTGCGGCGACGACGGTGACGCGTCACTCGCCCGGAATCGATTTTTACCTCGCACGTGCCGCGAAAAAAAATCGATTTTACCAATGGAATAATAACAATAATAATAATAATAATAATATTAGCCTCCCGTATATATTACGATTATGTTTCAACGCTGAAATGTACGCATACGAGTACAATAATTAATTATCCGGCGTCGGCAACTTATTACTGTAGCTTACAAACGCATAAACGGGAGTAAAAAACTACAATGTTAATGTAATACTGCAATACGGTATTAATACGTTTCAATACTTTTACTTACAATTATTATAATACAGCGATTGATGCAGTTCTTCGAGTTGAACGTTACTCGAAATAGCACCTCTCTCTCTCTCTCTATCAGTCTCTAATTGTTATCAATCTAAAGGATTGGTTTACAGCACCGTCCGTCGTCCGCTTTCCATTTCGCTTTTTAGCAGTACCATTGCGAATCGCATTTTTTTTTCATCAATCACGATCTGTCCGATATCTGTACACATATAAATTACAGCCAATAACCACTACGCGGTTTTTTTCCGTCAACGCTGCGACATCATTCGTGTCTGATTATAATGGCACTTCTTCTGCATTCGTCGTTGTCCTCTCGGTCCGGAACATACTGTAGCTGGGCACCACGTTTGAAACGCCTCTAATATTTTCTGTTTTGTTCTTCTATACTAATAACGTCCCGGTTTCGCTTTAATATAGGGTCAGCCCCTATTTTTTATTTTTTTTTGTCGATAAAAATTCGTACACATTTTTTAGGGGGGGGGTATATTGAGATGATACAGTCATGTGGGACCTATGCCCCCCCACACCTTCTTTTTACTACTTCCATACTATTAAAATTAAAAAAAAAACAAAAAAACTATTGCATAAAATTATTTTAATAATAAAATTTTTTGTTAATTTTTTTTTCTTATAACAATAGTGAAATTTGCCGTACGGTACTGTACAATAGAAAACTACAAAAGTATCGTATATTAACGTATCAAATTTTTACCGTATGATTTAATATTTTATCAATTTATTCTTTGTACAGTGTATTGATAATCATAATTAATATTTGCATTTAAAATGTGTACGTATAAGTACATATTTACCAGTACACATTTCTCAATTCTGCATTGCACACTCCTACTTTCGGACGACAACCACACTTTGTGCCGGGGTTCACTACCAAAAATAGAGCCTTTTTTTTTAATTTTTTTTTTTTTTTTTGTGGTATCGCAATCTACGGGGGCAATCCATCCCCCGTAGGCGCATCGTTTATTAAAATAATCAAATTCTGAACGCATTGTATGTTCTTACTTACTAAGGCTTACAAACTAGTGGTCTTAATTCTACGGTTTATTTACAATTTACAGCTTACAATAGTATAGAGCCAAAAACACTTACCAAAAATAGAGCCCTACCGCATGTGTTACAAACATATTGTGACATCAATAACTGTATAAAGGTACACGGTAAATAATTAATACGATTTTTTATAGTAAATTTCTAGTTGTGCCCCCCGGGGTGAGGGGAAGTGTGGCTATACTCTCACGGTCCTCCCTCTCTCCACCGGCAAAGCCGATCGGTAATATTTACGGTTATATATATATATATATATATGTACACTGTATGCATAGTATGCATCGGTCTATAATGCATTGTAAAATATTTCGTATATTATCATATTTATTATAACGTATTTTTTAATTTTTTTTTTTTTTACTGTAGATCAATACAATATAATATTTTTAATATTGGACACGGTTCGCATTATTTTTCCGTATATTATTACCGTCCGGTATGTAACCGAACAATACTGATACGCTGCAATATCGAGCTTTGTGTCAATATGTGGTGGGGGGGGGGAAAGAAAAAAAAGAAAAAAAAGAAGAAAAAAAAACAACGGCATAATGTTCTATTGTGTGCGCCGCGACGACACACGACCTCAGCGCGCGCGTGTGTGTAGTAAATTAACGAATCCCCACAAGAAAGACCGGAAGCGTAATCGAGTAACGGCGCACTATATGGCCAGTGCGGTGCACCTAATATTACATTTATATAATATTATTATAGTCGTACAAGAACTCAGTAGTTCTCAAACTGTGCTTAATAAAACCCGTCCAAATTAAATTATAAATACGATATACGTAATATTATATTGCGTGTACGAAGCTCATCTATTTTGTGTTTTTTTTTTTTTTTTTTTTAGAATTGGAAAACTTAGTTTGGCTCTCGCATGAACAATTAAATGCAAATCGTTCGGACGTTTGGCATTATATTTACAATCAGGAAACGAAAAAGATATTCGTGCCTATGATTTAATTGAAGAACTTTTTCGTTTGCTACAACATAGTTGAAAAATCAGTAACCCCCTATTGAAGTACTTAATTTTATATAAAAAAAATAAAAGAACAATGGAGCTTTTCCAAACTTTACCGTGGTTCTTAGGATAATGTTAACTATTCCAATAACTTCAACTAGCGCAGAACGCAGCTTCTCAATGTTAAAACGCATAAAAACTTATTTGAGAAGTGCTATGTCACAGGAGCGTCTTACTGACTTGGCTTTATTAGCTATAGAAAAACAAGTGTCTGCATAATTTAAATTACGAACAAATCATTGTAGATTTCGCGGCTATAATGTTTAGAAAAATTAAATTCAAGTGAAGTTTAAGTATATGACTTTAAGTAATGTTATAGGTTTTTTCCATTCTTTATTTTGTAGAAGTAATAAGTGAAAACTACGATAAACATATTTTAAACACGTATCGACTTTTTATTTATGATTTTTAACTGTATATAATTTAGTACGATTCGAATATTTTACTTTTAAATAACTAACCATTAAGTACAAATAATATAAAACTTAATTTTACTATTATAATAATAAATACTCATTATATAATTCGCGAAATCTAACGTCGGTCCTGTACATCACTGACGATGTGAAATTTATACGATTATTACGTTTAATAAAAAAAAAAAAAACCGTAGTAATATCTACAAAACGGATTATTGAATTTGAATATTAATTTTCAAAATGATAGCGGATCTTGGTTTTTTTTTTTTTTTTTACAAAATTTCAGGATGAAATTTTGCTCCGATCATCGGAATGCACAGACGATTTCTGGTAGCGAATTTCACCTACTTTTCGGTTTGTTATTCTTCCCTTAGGATTTGTGTGTTTAATGACGCGGAGAGGGGAAACCCGGAAGGAAACGGGAATATTAACGCGATTATCCGTTTCGATTATGTTTTGTTTATTGCGAAAAATAATCGATTGTAAAATTATTTTCACTTTTCGCACAGCGTAATCGGAAAACGTTAGAAGTTCCTATAGAATCATTTGTCCTATACGTTATATACTACGGATCTAATTTAAATATCGATAGACTGTAGCTGTCGTGCTCGGTTGTCAGTTTTCTATTAATTTCTCAATTTACTTAACAGTCGACACGATAATACGACAAATCAGATATGAGGGTATTACGATCACACACAATATTTTTTAATACGCACATCCATTTGGAATATTTCCACACTTCGCCTAGGTGGTAGGTGTACCGTTGTAGTTTTCCCACTTTGTATCGGTCGACGAATTTTTTTTATTGACATATTGTATTGCCGGCATACACAGTACGAATCAAACAATCGGAAATATGTAGAATTACGCGACACGCGCATTTATTTTATAACACGGGAAATTAACGCGACCGCCATGAACCGCCATTGTAACATCAAAAAAAAAAAAATAAACGTTTCTGAGCGGTCTAAACCATCACGGTAGTGCCGTGGTTTTATTCGAAAATTTTTTATAACGCGTTGCACGTACAATAATAATATCATAACGTGGCGCGTATTGATTTCCGCGGGATATTTATTCGACTCTCAACGCGGTTTGCCCTGTGGAGATTAAAATACAAAACAAAAAAAAAAAAAAAAAAAAAAAACATCCGTCTATCGAAAATCGGTCGCCGCGAATAAATTGATCGGCGGCCGTTCGTCATCGCGCGGATTATATTCATATTCATATTATTATTCGCTATTGGCCGAACAATAACACTATTTTGTTTTATTACATACGCGCCCGACCGTCCGTTTACCGAGGAGAAAATGAAAATATAATACGTATATATATATTTTTTTTTTATTTTTTTCGACCGCGGCCGAGAACGGTATAGACAAGAAGAAGAAAAAAAACAACAATTACACACGCACACGCTTATATAATAAGTATCTGGTCCGGGCGGTGCGTGCGTTACACCGCGGCTGTATTTTTTTTTTTTTTTTATGTACGGTAATATTATTTTTCCCGCACGAGGTCGGAAGGGTTAAAAAAAACATATCATTGTGTTTGACGCCGAACGGATAGCAGGTGGTACGCTCTCGCCGCGGTAATTTAACAAATGCGCTGTACGTACAAATACGATAAGTATTAATATCGTGTAAATTTGCCGTTTAGATTATTTTACGTAATATTAATATCGCCACCGGCCGGATGGGAGGTCTTCGCTTGAAAAAATTCGTCGACGTTTTACCGAGCCCCGGAATATTCCCACCCGCCCGTTTGCCTGTCGTACATATTCTATAAAAATACAAAATTATTCCATTGTTTTCAATGACACAGCGCGTATGTTTAATATTATACAATACGATCCTGATTTTTAGCCCTACAAATCGGACCCTTAAAAGACAAACCAAATTGCTAACCCCGCAGTCCCCCCGTAGTTCCGGATCGTTTTTATCATCGGAAACTAGCGATACTCTAGAGTCTAAACTATTAACTATTATATTGTATTGTCCGATAGTGATAATATCCGTACGAAAACCGTTGTAGAATTATTTCGGTATATTTCCAACATAAATTTCCGGATTGTTTGTGTTGTGCCCCTCAACTTCGGCCGAGTCTCCCGGAAAATGCGTGTTTTTTTTTTTTATTGCGTTTGTGTATTGTTAAACGACGCGTTTGTATTATTTAATTTTTAATCATTTTTTTTTTTTTTAGAAACGATAGTAGTAATTATTATGTATTAAGGAAACCATACGTGGTTAGGTTAGGTTAGGTAAATAAAAAAAAAAAAAAAAAAAAAAAAAATATGACCTCCCGCAATGCATTTTGGACTATATAAATCCAAGGAATCCGGGAACGGGATTTGTGGTATATGGAAAGTAATGGTTCACGGACGGAAATCGAAGGGTCTCTCAAGGAAATAGCCCGACGGAACGGCGAATATTCCGCGTTGCATACCGTACGATTTAAAAAAAAAAAAAAAAACACCGTCGTCGGTTTTTTGTTCGACCGCTTTGAGGCTTTTTATTATTATTTTTTTTATATTTTAAAATTATATCGCCGCGGCTCGAGGATCAACGACCTTTCATATTCACCCTCTTCGTGAATACCGAAGAACAACTAATAATAATATCGTAAATTATACTATTTTTCTTTTTGTTTTATAAAAATATATATTATCACTACGGTCTTCTGGTCCGACCGGACGGTCCCGGTGCTGGGCGGGCACCGACGTATAATACGTACCCATACGCATACTGTAATAACACGGTAAAAAAAAAAAAAACAAATGGCACTTACGTATTATACCCGTGTTACAATATACGACCGACCGCGTGCAGGTGTGTAACAACACCGTGTGTTATACAGTTTTTTTTTTTTTATATATATATAATAGACGATTTATAATTATAAACAACCCCCGTAAACAGTGAAACGCTCTCGTTTTCCACACTTGTATCGCACATCGAAATAAACACGAATACGAATAACTGCCACGGATATACGGGACACGGAGTTGCGCGATACACGCCGGATCATAAAATAAACTACGCGAAACCAAACACGCCGTTTGACCCGGGGCCCGCCGAACACAGAGAATTAAATCCGAAGGGAGGAGTACCGCTCGACCGACTAAGAATTTTGTCCCACGTCCGATTTTCTCACGGAAAACCTAACCTAACCTTCCCCCCCCCCAACGTGTAATACTATCAAGTATTATCGCACATAGCGATAAATATGATCGTCCGCTGTACAAGCGCCACCGAGGCCAGACCCGAATCCACCGTGCCGGACGGTCCGCACGAAGCAATTGCGCCCGTACCAGACGTCGAAAACCACACTTTCCTAGCTCGAAAAAATAGTAAAAATGTATAACATTGTATAATGCAAAAATGTCCTCCTGGTAAGCTATAAACCATAACGGCCATAACCGGCTGTAGTTAATGCTATAAACAATAAAAAAAAAAACCAACAAAAAAAAGAAAACGATATAATAATAACATTACAACGCGATATAATATACTCGTACGTACACACGGTGTTCAACCTTAATGATTTTTTTCGATTTTGGTTCCAGTTCAGTTTAAACAAAAAAAAATAAATAAAAAAATCTGTTCCGGTTAATACCGGTGCTTAAAAATGCATAGTTTCGAATAGTTTCATTACACCTAGGGCTTGTTAGGAATTTTTTTTTTTTTTTCAATAATAAAACTACCGAAAAAATAACAAAAGGCTCCGCTCAGAATCGTTTATTGTTTGCGATAATTTTTATTCCATATTTTAGGCATCGCGCCCCGAAAATTCACACGACGGACGAGGTCTTGTATTCATCGTAACGCGGCAAGTGTGTGTCCGAAGCTCATTTTTATTTTTTTTTTTATTCCATAATTAGACGACCGCCGAGGTAAACCAACGATAAGGCGACGAATGCGATTTTGCCGGGTTCTAAATACAAGAGTGGATGTAAACAAATACTTTTATTGCGTAAGGGTAATTTTTTGAAAAAAAAAAAAAAAATGAAAATAGTAACATAAGCAATCTACGGTTATTATTTTCCTGAAAATTTGAAAAACTCATCTGGGGTCACTCGAATACGTTTGTGTTTTAACGTCAACCGAACTTGGTTATTTTTTTTTTTCATCTATGATGAGTTAGTTATGAACTAGTTTTATATAGATATTTAGTATAATATTACGTGTACACACAATAGCGTTTGGTTTTCAAACGCCGTTAACACAAAAGTTCGCATCGTACGTATATTATATTTTATGTGAGGTTTTTTTCTTCCTTTTTTTTTTTTTTTTTTTTTTTGTTTCCCCCCCCCCCCTTGGGCGAGTAACGGGCGGCTGGAAAAAAAAATGAGAATGCGAGAAAGAGAGACAGAGAAAGAAACATTAATCATTCACTGTGCGGTGCCGACACCGAAATATTTTATTCAATATACATATTATTTTGTCTTACGAGTACATAGGAGATAAATAATCGTACGCGGGACCGGTTTCGGAGCCGACATTCTATACCGATGTGTGCGCCTCTATTTAGACCGGCTGAACGACACACTACGGCGTACACGAAAAAAAAAAAAAAAAAAAGAAAAAAAAATGAATAATAAATCACTCCGGCCGTAATAATATTATTTATTTTTATAAAAAAAAAAAAAAAAAAAAAAAAAGAAGAAAAACAAAAGTCGTCCGCGTACCGTATTAATTATTGCGGCCGTTTCAATGGTTTGTGTAATAACTTTACACCGTTTACTCGTATGCGTACATATACCTACTGTTTTTTTTTTTTTTTTTTTTTTTTTTTTTATCCTGGCTAATATTATTACGCGACAACGACATAATGTACTGAATAATAATAATAATAGTAATATATAGTGAATCGTGCGAGTGTCGAGATGCACCATGACGTTCGTCGGCCAGGAGGTATTATATAAACCTGTTGTTTTTTTTTTTTTTTTTGTCCGTCGAATGACGTGCATTACTCGTGAAGGTTTTTTTTTCCTAAATATTTGTTCGGGCGGTGAAAACGAAATGTTTCGAAAAGAAGAACAAAAAAAACATTTTACGTTTATTTTCATACTGTAAAGATTGACTTGAATATTTACCGGGACGACAGACTGTGCCGGGAATACGGCCTGAAATTTATAGAATTTGTCCGGTAATTCAGCCGATCGCTTTGCACATGGAAGTAGTTTATATTATGCTTCGAATCGACGATTTTTTAGACAATGACAATACACGTTTCCGAAGACGGTCGATATTGAATTGCTAAATTGTTTTATTTGGCGCACTTGATCCGCGGGTCTGCGGTTTTTCCTGAAAATCTCGGATACCCATCGGTAAATATTCCCGAAATATTTCGCCACCGCGTGAATTATTATTTTTATTTTACTTTTTTTTTTCACATATCGGGTCCGAAAATATTCATTATTACTAGTGCCCCTTAAAACTACCTCCGCCCCGACCGGAGTGCTCCCCCAGTGTACCGCCCCTGATCGTTAATTCTGCGTCCGCAGACTCTTTTATCATTTGGAAAATTTCACCTGAGTAACACAAAACAGTCAATTAATCATCGCGTACAATCGATTATTTTAAACGGTATAAATCAATTGCGATTGCTGTGCACAAGCAGTAAGTGACCACGCGGACAAAGCGTACGATTTCCTCTTCTAAATTTCGTACACACACAGGCACACCTCTAGTTTGAATAATTCAATTAATAACGGACCATATTGTGTTGGTCCGTTATTTGATCGGCGACCATGGGACATTTGCATTACGTCCAAACGAATAGAATACCATAAACAATCCAGTAAACGGTACCAGACATCGTCGGTGTACTGGTTACTGGTCAGGTATACGTTATAAATAAAATATAGTAACCGGGTAGATTCACATTTTTTTATAGTCGACAATAAAACCAGTATACTAAACATTTATATTTCGTCGATCGATAAATTGCAGTCGTGTGTAACTACGGGCGAAACTACGATTTAATAGTTATAGTGGCAACAGTATTAGAATACCGAAGTTGAAAAATATACAATCATTAAATGTCAATTATTGTGCACGACGAACCCACGAGGCTTTTCGTTTTTTATTCACGAGGATTTGGACTGAAAGTTTTAACCAGGAGCAAAAAAAAAAAAAAAATTAAAAAATTAAAAACTTATATCAGAGGGGGCTAGGCAAATCGTAACGGTTCTAATCAGTGGACAAACAGTATTTCTATTTTATTATATAGACGTAATATTATGGGCCGAATGGTAGCAACCGAGACGATATTTATTGATTTCTATTTTTTTTTTGAATGCCGTCGAATTTTAATCGTGATTACGACACGACGAATCGCGTTTATAATTAATTTTTCGGAGCTGTATATTCTCATAGTAATAGTAGGATATTATAAACAGAAAAAAAAAAAACACACACACATTATCGGCTCCGGGAAAGATGTCGCAAAGAGGAGGTCTAGGTGTATTATACGTGAAAAAGAAACGTGGAGGCGATGAGGCCCCCTCATCGAGAAATCAAGACTGACGTAAAAAAACACGGGGATAGGCGCTCGGAAAACATATTGTTACAAATATTTCGTTTGTTGAAAAACCGGTTGGGCGTATAATAATATCGTATTATAAGTGTATTCATGTAAGTCAATGCGCATTGTACGGCTCACGTTTATCTCACTGAAGAAAAAAAAAAAAACTAAAAAAAAAAAAAAAATATATATATATATATATAGAGAAATGCAGTCACGACGCGCACGGCGCAGTGATATTGGGTGTACCATAAGTACCGGGTATGTAATGATGATATTATTGTTTCAGGTGGGTAACGATATATTGCGTTGAAAAAAAAAAAAAAAAAAAATTACACCATCCGTGTTCGTCGCCCGCCGGTTTTAATACGAAATACGAAATATCCGCACGAGTTTCAATCACAAATCGGTTCGTCGGGCGATTCGCAGTGTATCGGTCGAATCGAAATTATAATTAAACGCGAAATCCGTCGTAAATACAACGTCGTGTTGTCAACCGTGTTTTACGACGGCAAATAATATCGGTGAAAGTAAACGGCACCGCCGGAGTCATAATTCTGTTTGACGACACACAAAAAAAATGAAAAAAAAAAAAAATGCAGCGTAAATTCAATATGATAATGTACCGTCAGTGATTAAAATGATTTTCAATCGACGACGGGGCGATAAAAATAATAATCGTTAAATACCGCGGACCGACAACCGCGTAATCGTGTTAAATTTTTTTTATTCGAACCGTACACAGTTGCAATAAAAAAAAAAAAATAATGAAAGAAACGTTTATTTTTTTTGGATTTATCTGACGGTCACAATTGTACTCGTACTTGTACAACATACCGGGCGGATTCGTCTGATTTTTGCCGCGTCCAAAATGCATATAGGATAATAGTTTTTTTTTTTTTTTTTTTTTTTTTTTTTCGTTAAATCGTGCCGGCAAAAAGTGCATTTTCGAGGGGGGGGGGAAAATAAATGGGTTTATCCGATGGCCGGTTGCACCGAGGTCTTCAATTATAATCCTAACAGGACGCCACGATAGTGTATCTAAACCCGTACTCGTGCCCATTGTACGGACACAATAGCCAGTTGCCCGGTTAATTTTCCAAATCGATTATAATAATATAATATCAATATATATATATATATATAAATAGCTCAATAATATGTTATTTCGATTATAGCGTACTTTATATAATAATTTTAACAATTGCAGTGGGTAGGCGTAGAGACGTTCGGTGTGGTTTTTGTTTTGTTTTTAATACAACAAAAGAGGGAATTTTCGATACGCGGCACGCCGCCGAACGAGTACGACGGCGCTGTAAACGTTGTCGTGGTTTCGATTTCCAAAAGACGTTCTTTTCGATATTCCCTTACCGAATACAAATGAAATTGTTTGCGATCCGTGTACCCACTTCGCCTCTGGTCCGCGATAACTCAATCATTACGTTATTATTATTATTTTAGATATCCCGAGCGATGCGAAGAATGTATCGACTACAACAGTGATTCCCAACGTGGGCATTTTTTATTTTGAAGGGGGCGCGCTCATATATATCATTTGCATTTTTGTTGTTTATAACTGATTGCAATGCAATGTATAACTGCGAAGAACAAAAACTAATTTCAAATACCAAATGTAATATACAGAATTGTTTAGGTATAATATTTATAGACACTCATTGACATCTAAATAATTATCTTATCGAAGCTAAAATCGATTTTAAACATAATAGTTACGAGTTGTTTTGGCTCAAACAAAAATCTATATATCCTCAACTATGGAAAGAAGTGGAATTACCTATTATGGCTTTTCCGTCGACACACCTGGTAGAAAAAGGCTTTAGTGCGGTACAACAACTTTTGACCAAATCAAGAAACAAATTAGTGGTATGTGAAAGAGGAGATTTAAGACTGATGCTGACATCCATTGAGACAGATATAGTGTCGTTAGCAAGAAACCACCAACCTCAGGGCAGTCATTAATTATATAAGTATTTTTTGTGTTATTATATACTGTAATTATAAATTTAAAATGTTAAATTATATTTTTTCTTTAATTAAATAGTAATAGCTTATTAAAAAAATCTTTTTTTAGATTTTTTTAGGGGAGGTATGAGATTTAGGGGGCGTTGAATAAAAAAAGGTTGGGAAACACTGGACTACAATGTGTGCTGTATTTTTTTTTTTTTTTTTTTTTTTTTTTTATACCGTCCATAAACAACTTTTCTACCGGATTTCTACACCGATTTTCGAGTGTAGCGCATTTTCTGAAAGCGATTTGGATATTAAGTCGGTCGTATTTTTTTTGATTTCCGTCCGTAGTCTTTGTAATACATTGCGAAAATTTACGGCAACGGTTCATTATTTTCGATTGTTTCTGTTTATCGTAACTCGGTTAAAAACAATTTGCCGGTCAATGTGCAGTTACAATATTACTATTGTGTGCTTTTCTAGACGTGTTAAAATTTTCATTAAAACATTCTTGCCATTTTTATACGGTTTAATGGCGTATTAAGTTGTTTTTTTCTTTCAAATTAATCGAATGAAGCTGTTTCGGCCGCACAGAAATGCGTCACGAAAATTTGACACAAGGTTTTTTTTTTTTTTATAATTCTGTTTTATGCGGGTTAAGTGTAAATCCCGATGAAAATCATAAAAACTACGACATTTTAAAATATGCATTGCCTGAAATTTGCTCAGAATCGTTTTTCGTTAGCATTGATTTATCGTTGCGTACAGATATAAATTAAATTCCCTTCTATATCCCAACATCCCCACTGCCCATCTACAACAGTGGTCCGCCCGTGGTGCGGAGTAAGTCTTTTTTGTTGTTGTTGTTGTTGTAGTAAGAGTTTGTTTTGGATTATTTATTTAAAATCCGAATTAAACTATAAAAGCTCAATAATTTCACGACGTTCAATATTTTATCGTGATAATATAAAATGATTCAATTTCGAATTCCTCGTTATCAAATTCGGTCTTGCCTATATACTCGTAAGTTTTTTATGTACATGCTATTCACATTTCATCAAGTGTAACTAAAAAAAAAAAATAATATAAAAACACTGGGTTTTCAGCACTTTTACCTCTCCCATAAACACGCCCTTGAATTTAAGCAACGGCGAGGTCATTTATTATTATTATTATTATTTTTTTTTTTTTTAATTCCTTGTACTTTTCTCAACAATTGGGAAATACGACGCAAAATGTACGCAAGACCTGCAGTTTTAGAAAAAAAAAATCGATTTTGAGTTTTTGTTGTAAGAAATAACCGCGCGTTTTCATAATTCCAGAATATGTTGAGGTTTTTCAGTTTAATTATTTTATAGCTATTTACATTAATTAATAATATTGGAGTTAATATTGTTAGTTGCAGTTTACTGGAAACAAATTTGAAAAATGTAAATTGTTCTTTCAAAGTTATTAAAATACCCTACGGTGGAGTTATTGCAAAAGACCGACGGACATTGTCGACATCATTATTTGCCGAATTATTTCGTCATTGATGAACAACAGGAGTAAAAACTTTAGTTTTTGTTTGTACTTGTAATATTATTTATTACTACGGTTAACAATTCCGGAGAAAATAATATTATGCATAATTAAACATAATATTCATTAAACTTATTATTCATCCCGGACAATTAAATAAATTATAATTTATATTCTCTCTGTGTGTGTATGTATATGGAATAAAGTTTTATTTTATTTCCATCTGTTTATAATTTCACCGACTTACCATACACAAATCGTTGTTATAAAAAAACAATAAAAAAAATAAAAAATAAGTACAAAATGAATCAATACGAAAACGTTGACGACGTTTATAATAATAATAATAATAATAATAATAATTTATGATCAACGGAAATTATTGGGCGTCACTGTGTGCCGCCAGGGTATTCTGAAACGATAACGCACGAATAAAACTTCAAATTTTTTTAGTTTTTTTTTTTTTACAAAACACACGTCACGTCTATCCGTTTGTAATGCGATAAATAAAATCCAATGGACATTATTATTCGGAGTGGAATTTCTCTCGAATCGTTCTCGGTTTTCTATACCGGGTTTCTATACGCGGTCGGCCGATTAGCCGAACGAAAGGGAAAAAAAAAAAATAAAGGGGAATAGTACGCGGAGAGTAAAAACTACCGACATAATACCCGAGAGGGTGCGTTTTAATTTACATGACAATATGGACTATTTTTTTTTTTTATTATTATTTTTTATGTTTTATTTGTTGATCCCCTACGGATAATCTAAGCCTGTAATTGTCGTCGCTATGCAGCGTGCAGCTCCTCCCCATAATGTACCCGACTCCCGGTCATTCCTCCTCCGATCGCTGTCGGCCACGTCACGACGTACAAATCTGTACAAATTGTTATTGTCGTATATACAACGACGACAACTAACAATAACAATGACAACAACAATAGCAACACAACAATATTACATCACGCCTAAATGAAAACCACTGTATAAAAGACATGATAAAATATTAATAATATTCGTTTTTTTTTTTTTTGTCTTTTGAAAATACAGAATTTGATTTTTGTTTTTTTTTTTTTTTACAGTCGATTTATTTGTAATATTTTCAACATTTCATTCTAATCCGTTATGTTGGTTTTCGGTTTCTATTATTGTAAATCAATAGTAGTTGATAGTAATAATAATAATAATAATAATAGTAATATATGTGTTTCGGGCATACCGAATAATAGTAAAGTTAATATCGTGAAAAGGATAATATGAAATTCGGCGGCCACATAATAGGGCGAATTGTATCGATTAACCCCGGTGGAACCATTGACGCCGCGGGTGTTATGCATCGAGGTAATAAATTATATAGAAACAATTTGCGATTAATTGCAAATAGTTTCCGTATTACCACATAATTCACGGCACAAACGAATATTGCACGGGTTAATCAATACAATTGCGCCCTGTTAGTTTAACATAATTGGTCGCCAACGTTCAGATGAATTCGCACGGTCGGCAAATCTGTAGTTTGTTGGTCGATAAGTTATTTTTCGGTACATTTAGGTGGTTTTTTTTTTTTTTTTGTTTCGTTGCATTATTGGTGAACTTTCAATGGTTTATCTGCTGTAGATTTTCAGTGCACCGTTTTCCCGGCCATAAAATATTATTATTTCGCCGATACGGTAATGACATTAGAACTCGCACACACACACACACACACACACACATATGTGTGTATACGAGGTCTGTTAAAAAAGTACCGGGATTTTATATTGAATAATTACAAACATGAAGGTGCGTGTTATTTACAGATATCTCCATCGAAATACTCTCCTCCGGACGATCGACGCAGTGATCCCGGCCATTTTGCCATTTTTCAAAAGTCTTTTGGAACTGTTCCAAAGTTAGAGCTATGCGTTCTGTTGCCGCGTTCGCTTTAATTTCCTCTACGTTTTGAATGCGCAGATTTTTAGTCTTGGGAAAAGAAAAAAAAAACACACACGGGGCCTGATCTAGAGAATAGGAAGAGTCCGCGGGACCACAGCAATTTTTTTTATCGGCCAAAAATTCACGAATCGACAGCGCTAAACGTGCCGGCGGCGGTGCATTGTCGCGGTGAACAATCGCGGAACGAATTTGGCATCAAGCGACCCTTCTCGTCTGTACGTTTCCCTGTAAAATTTCATGATAAGACTCAATTGAGATTCGCTTTGTTCACTCACGAACGGTCAATCGGCGGCCATTTAGCATTTTTTTTTTTTTTTTCTCGCAAATTGTCACCACACCATCGTTACTGGATGTCGTCGACGGTCTTCCAGCACGCGGATCGTCTTGAGTTGACCGCCGAAAAGTTTAAAACACTCGAATGTCACGGAACCATTTAACGAATCGTCCCCACAAGCGGTTTTAATATTTATTTCCGTTGCATCGTTTTTACCAAGTTTCAAGCAAAACTCGAAGCGCGCGCGCGCGCGTTGTTCGTTGATTTCGGAAAAAAAAAAAAAACTGTCCGGATTTAACCACGTGTGAATGTTAAACGGATCTAAGATAGCCACAACGGGTTTGCGTTTAAAATGTCCACTGATTCGCGGGGAATACGTCCGTTCGCAATTTGAAACGTTATCGCGTGTAGATTAGCCGCAATATAGCATTCGTCCTGGTACTTTTAGGAACGGACCTCGTACGATAATATAACGTTATTATAATAACACCAACGGAGAGGTTAGAGAGAGAGAGAGAGAGAGATTTGATATCTTTTTGTACGGCACTTCCGGTTAGGTACCGCACCTTTATGAACGCGCGCACAATACAAACTGTATAATAATACAAAATACAACAATATCCGAGCACATTTCGCCCGCGTCTATATCATGACATTATAATCATTACGTCGTCGCTTTTTTTATTACGAAAATTCCGATGTAGGCAGAGGGGATCGGTCACCCCGGCGATCCGATTATTTGTCTTGCTTGCTGGTTTAATCGGTTTAAGAGCAAACCTTAAACGTGACGTTTAAACAATTTGCGTTCAATAAACACCATTATTATTGGCTTTAAACATTCGCATATAAATATATTAAAAAAAAAAAAAAAAAAAAAATAGTTAGGTATATTTCAGGATTTCCAGACATTTTGCACAAAGGAAATCCTATTATCACAGTAGTATCCGAAAATATTGGAATAACAAAACAATTGACGTTTAATACAATTGTTGTATTTTTAAAAATATATTTTACCTCATTTAAACTTGGAGAGCTTATAAGCAACAATTTTTTTTTTTATTGTTGCATGAATACTTTATATTTTTTGTAAAGCGGTGCAGCAATTGGCTTTGATGACGGTGAAATACAGTACACAAAAAACCATATTTATCCGATTTTCAATCTGAAAAAAATATTGTAGACTAACGAAACCTATCTGTGTTCTTATAGGGAAAGTTTTTCGTTTGGTTCAAAAATTGTTTTTAAAATGAGCTACTATTTATTTTCCGTATTATTATTTCTTTATTTCCCCCAATCACACGCACGCCCGTACGATTTTGACCGATTCCGCGGAGGTCTCTGACGGACCCTACTTTTTTGTGTGCAGTGACTAATAATGGCCGCGATTATATATGGGTTTTATTTTGAAATGTGCGATTTTTTTTGATTTTTTTTTATATATAACAAATAATATCTGATAAACTTTGACGTTTATATTTATCAGTTATCGTTATAAGTAACAATCGCAGTTTTAGTTATTCATAACTGCGGTTACAGATAAAAGTTAATATTGTTAAACGATATCATCGTATTTTATTGAAATCGATATCAATTATTTTTTTTAATTTGAAATATTCGTAACAAAAATTAAATTAATTAAAAAAGTTTTAAAAAATTAGTCTTTTTTTTTTTTACCTCTTTAGGGGTCGTATTTTATTTTTTTTTTTTTTATCATAAGCGTTTAAAGTTTAGATTTTGATAAAAACCGTAAAAGCTCGTCGGCATTGGCTGTTTTCTAATTTATGTGAATTACATTTTATTATTTTTTTTTTTAGCTGCATAAAAATACCCAACAATATTGTAATTTATTTCGTAGCTACAAATTAATACAATTTTATAATTTTTGTATATAATAATGGTTTTTTTGCTGAACTCCGCTTAGAATTTATCGTCGCCTACAGACAAAAATTAAATCCCCCTCTATATCCTATACCTTTAAAACTTCCCACATACAACTGTATTTTTGTTTTTATACATTTTCCAAATTATATTTTGAAAATTAAAAACTGTAATTCGAAACAATTGTCACGTATGCACTTTACGCTGAATCCAAATCTGTTTTCGGAATTCTCGGATCACTTCGCCATATTGATCGGACTTATTAAAGGAATATTTGTGTGAGACAAAGAAAAATAATATCGGTATCCAATCGCGACTAAAAACATCTTCCTATCGATATAATCTAATGGAAAGAGTTAATGGAAATTGAATAAAAAATGTTTTTACTCTTTGCTGAATTAATTATATTATTTTCGGTCGTAAAACCCACACACGTACGTATACTCGGGGTAACGGCTGCCGGGCTGCACGTTAAACGAGAAAATTATTATTATTGTGCTGGAGATAAAAAGCCGGGAAAGTTTTTTTTTTTATTATTTTTTTCAACGCATTAACAAATGATCTTTTACTGTTATTTATTATTATTATTTTTCAGTGTAGCGCAATAATTACAAACGAATTTTTTTAGAAACCGACATTTTTTTTTTGGAATACTTTAATAATAGGGTCATATACAATTTGAATACACTTGAACGTAAAATAAATAATTTTTTCTATTAATCTTTTAAATCTTCAATTACGTACGCGTAAATTCATTCAACATCTGGACCTTCGCCCCCGTTTACTCTGAAAGTAACCGCGAAATTTGATCATGTCGGCCGATCGACGAACTACATCACGAAACAATCGAGGGCGAGATCGAAGGCAAAAAGGGCAACGACTGATAAAAAATGTGAAGTTGGACTGACCGACTGATGTGGGTCTAAAAAAAAAAAAAAAAATTGGACGGTAATCGGGGAAGAATGGAAAAAAAAAAACGCTGTAACGCCGACCTTAGAGCCGATAGAATCGTTGATCAATTAAATTATACGTTTCAGCCGGTGACCATTGTAGAAAGTTTTTTTATTATTATTGTTTTTTTTTCTATTACACCCGTTATAATATTTTAGAAAACGTTACGATAATGTGCAATTACGTTTACTATGTCTACTCGTAAATACGTAATTAGCTTCAGGCGGGTATTTCGAAATCATTTAAATAAACTATACACTTAACTAGTTAAACAAATTACGGTGCATAATAATACAGTCGACGAAACCGTAATAAAAAAAAAAAAAAAAAATTTTCGCTCGCCGAAAAACCGTTGGGTACCGTTCGCTACCGCATTTGTAGCGGTTTTTTTTTTTTCAAAATTTTTTATTATTAACATCGATCGATGAGTAATGAATATGGTAGACGATAGCGGACAACGTGCCCGTCGCATAGGCGGCGTGGGGGTGGGAAAATAGGAAACCCCAATAGAATATTAGTAATTTAATTGAAAACCCTACGTAATAACTAGGGCTGGGATTTCGATGCACTTTGCATTGTTTTTCAAAGTTTACTGTGCAATGCTCGTCTTGTCACAAATTCGTTTTATGTACATTTGGATGAGAATAAGAAAGTTTATTTTGCATTTTTTAGTTTTTAGGTCATTTTCTTAATTTTTTAGGGCATTTTAGAGTTTTTGGAGCATTTTTTGAGTTTTTCGAGACCAAGTGTATGAAGTTGAAATTTTATTTTAAGATTTTAAGATTTTTACACCAACATGGTTTTTAAATAAATATAACAGATTATAAGAAGGTACTCGTAATTCGTATTATATTATCGGCCAAGGTTTGAGTAACCTCTACCCGCATTTCCTGTTAAATAATCTTAAATCGGTAAAATCGACGTCCAATGATATTATCGTTAGACGTTCAGTACGAGTTTTGTCGTCGTTAACACCGTTTTATTACTCTAGTTAATTTTTTTTTGATAATTTAATATAAAAATGCCAAAAGTAAAATGTTCGACAGCGAGTCGACTGCGTGCGTTTGTACAAGAATTTGGACATAATATTTTTTTTTAGGGCATTATTTAGAGATTTTAGGTCATAAAAGCATTTTTTTTTTAGAACATTTTTCGGGGTTTTTTAGGGCATTAAAATCCCAGCCCTATGTAATAACCAATTAGGTAGGTTAAAGCACTTTTTTTTTCTTCTTTTTTTTACAACCCTGCGGTATATAAAAGTTTCGGAAAGACTGTAAAGGTCCCGGTGGCAATACCCGTATATCGCCGGCGACGTCGTCGGCGCGACAAGGCCAATGCAATACCGATACGGAATCGTAGTTTAATAGGTACGATCTAGCCGGGCCGAATTGAAACGGATCGCACTCAATTTCGTCACGTAATACGACAACAACATCACGGGCGTGTGTGTTATACTTTTTAGTAATTAAACCGAGAGCGTTATAATTAAAAACCAAAGTTAACAATATTCGTCGAACTCGGCGGAAAGTGTGTAAAGCAATTAATAAAAAGCGCAGGTAGGTGTCGAAAGTGCCGACCGTTAAAATAACGTTTTGCCGAAAAATAATTAATAACGTCGTTAAATAGGTTAAACAAGCGTCTACCCACCCCCAGGACTAAATTGTACAGGGTGATTGTTTTATATTTTTTTTATTTTTTTTTTTTTTTATGCGTAAGTGTCGATTTCCGAAGGGTTTCCACCCCCACCACCGCCGGAAATTTAAATTCCAATATCCGTCTAACGGTCCATATTTTACAACATACTCTCGACGTTTTCGTTTAAAATTTGTTCGTTTGTCGCAAAATGTACACCACGCGACCTTAAACTCTGTAAACGGCAATATTCACGGAGAATTTCAATTCAATTCGATTACGGCATTTTTCAATCAATTTACGCTTTTACCCTTACATTACTAACAACGCAAATGTGTAAAGATTATCGAATACCGTTCACTCGTTTTCAACATGGACGCCAAAAAAAAAAAAAAATGATAGTTTTCTCAACATTTCGATGGTACCGGGCGTACACAGTTTGTGCGTTATAACTGTTTTAAAAATTTAGACCGGATGATTAGGGACGGACGATAAATTTCATATCCATTTTTAGACGATAGCAGTCCCCTGCCCTACTGCTCCGGTCGAAATTTTAAACTGTATTAACACATAATGACATAAACAGTCAATACCATATTAGCGTTACGCATGTGAAAATGTTTAGACAAATTTTCTTTTTTTGAAATCCCGTTTTAAAAGTGGAACCAGTGGGGGTACTTTTTGAAAATACAAATTTTATACGTGCCAACGGCGAACGAAACGTGTGTTAAATTTTGAATATATTGTAAATACGATTCTTTATACAAAACCGCAATCAATTTTACTGGAAATTTTCGTAAATATAAACGCTGAATAGAAAAAAAAAAAAGTCACCCTGTATGTATATCGTTGGTATTTTCATTTTTATTCGGAGTCACGGCCGAACCGATACGACGTTATATCGAGATTGATTAAACACGACGATACGGTTTTATTATTTGTTAGCGCGTTGCGAATTTTAGCAACGCAGTTTCGGGGCTGTTTATGAAAAGAAAAAAGAAAAAAATGTATACACACTGTGCTATACGCAATACGCAATACAATATTAATAAATCGAAAGTTATGACGGAGAAAAACAACGAGGAAAAGGCTTGTATTATTTCAGTAGCGGCAGCGAATATTTTTGGTCCGATTAAAACGGCGGGCGCCTGGAAGGGACGGTTTAACATTCATCGTCCCTAAATAAACCCCTGGGAAATCGTTTAAAACAGCAGTACCGCCATATATACCGGTAGGGTATGCGTACCCTTGAAAGAGCTTTCGAATTAGTGGTTAAGCTATACGAAATCCATTTTCGTTTTAAACTAATTGTATCGCGGGGGCGAACAAATGAAAACGAAAACACCGTTGATAATAATCAGTATGACGGCGGGAAACGGCCCGGAGAGGGGGCGAAACACGTCAAATCCCGCCGAAATTTCCGCAAGAACAATACCAGAGGACGATCTCGATCGAGATCGGCGAATGTCCTCCGAGGACCGCCGGTAGAAGGACAACGGACACGAGATCGTGTAACGAATTCGTAAACAAATATTTCGTACATTTATCGATCTGTTACGTTGTCTACGCGCAATTATTTATTGTATTTATCGCCGCCTTAGTGTTATTGCTCTGCAGTCTCGTACACGAGACATAATCACATAAAATATTAGAAAACAAATATAAGTTTGACAAGTAATAGCAGTCGTTAATTCGTGTTATAAAGTTGTACATTATTACTTGGGGGGGGGAGGGAAAGACGAATACGTCGCGGTACACTTGTCTCGCGTGCGCACAGATAAAATTATCTTGGTTTCGTATTTTCGTATACAATCATAGTTTCGTTGGATTTAGTTTAGAAACTTGTTAATTTATTCGATTAAAAAGTAGAACGTATAATCTATGCGCGGTGACGAACAACAGTAGTAATTCGTTTTTGCTAAAACGCACGTTTGATATAAAAAAAAAAAAAAGAAAAAAACTTACAATTTATGAATTTTTCTACAAAATTTATTATTTTTTTTTTTTTTTTTAAAGTTTCACGGAGGTACATAAAAATACAAATTGTATAAATGTTTTACTCCTTCTCATTAGGAGGTATACGTTTAATGACTTCGTGAACTTTCACGATTGTTTTCTACACGCGCATTTATACTTCGGTGCTGAAAATTTATGTATAATTAACAACTGCGCACGCAATTTTTTTTCTTTATTTTACCTCCTATCGCAACAACAACAATAACAAAGAAAAATTACAAATCGACTTAACTACCGATGTATGGCAATACATTTTATACAATATTATACTCGTATAGTAATTTTATTTAAATCAATAATACCCAACCGAATTGTTAAACCGTTTTTTTTTTTTAAACGATGGACGTACTACGGGCCGTGGTCATAGGTGTTTTGGTCTGTACACTGAAAGCAACGATGACCGCGTTTATCGTTGCAAAAAAAAAAAAAAAAAAAACGATTCTGAGCGTATTAGTCGTGTTTGTTTACCTTGTGTTAATGTAACCCGGTAAACAACGAAAATAAAAACTGTCTTCAGTTTTTTTTTAATTTTGTCGAGAATCTAGACAGATATTCCAAATAAAGTACTGCCTGAGAATCCTCAGGTTCGACGCGAATCATTTTTACTTATCGAAAAAGTATTTCCAAAAAAAATAAATAAATAGATAAATCTACGTGTGAAATGCTGAAAATTTCAACAAAAAAAATAAAAATACATTCAGTAAAGAATACACAAAAAGTGTTTTCGAAAAAGCAGACCGTCTGAATATACGATACGCTACGTTTTTTCGCGTTTAAAATGTTTAAAATATTCAAATATTATACAATTTGGAAAAAAAAAAAAAAAAAAACAACGTGACTGATAAATATAAATTATCGTATTACTCGTACAACGCGATATCAATGACGACGGTAATTAATTCGGCGATTTCACTTTTGCAGTTGTACCGTCACGACTGCCTCTGCAGCGTCGTGTACAAAATGAATTTATTTAAAAAAAAGTCACGGCCGATTGTATTATTTGTCTAAACCAGCAGGATTTCCGACATCTTTTTGTTATACGGCGTGCCATATCTGAGATATGAGCTTGGGCGTCGCAGGCCGCATTTATTTTAGAGAGTCATAGAGAGGTAAACGAACCTGAAGGTATAAATATAGACTATATTTCGATTTAACTATAATTTCACAAAGAGAATGCATTTTTTTTTTTTTTTTTTTTTATTGTGATAAGTCACTGTCGCTTAATGAGAAGTTCGGAATTAAATGCTCGTATTTTAAAAGTCCGTCGTAAAAGTTTGGATCAAACTCGATTGTTCCGACTTAGCGGCAAGTTTGTCGCTTAAAGCGGGTTCTATACTTTGATTTCACGTATATTTCGTTTATTTATCAATTTAATTATCTAAAAACGCGCGTTGCGTACTCGAAAAAAAAACAAAAAAAAAATTGTACTCGTATTAAATAAACGGCGTCAAGACGGATTTTATGGTCCGCGGCGAGACTATATAAGAATATTTAATTTCAATTTACAAAGCTACTGGCCGCGGGGGGGGGGGGGTGTGAAGGGTGAAAGGGGATGTAGGGTGTGGTCGTCGACCCAAAGACCCCCCCCCCACCGGTAAATTATCGACGATTTAGCGGATAATTATTACGTGGACTTTCGGGTACCTTACTCGTGGTAAGTATTGAAGTTTCCGAAATGTGGGTCACGCGTGTACGGACTGCGACGTACTTTACGTATTATTATTATTATTATTACGTGTACGCGATCGCGGGCCCGTCGGAAAAAAAAAAAAAAAAAACCAACAAATAATTGCATCATCAACCCCCTCGTGTCGCCCCTGCCGGCCGTCTCGACCGCCTTTGGCGCAATCGACACCGGACGATTAATCAATCGCCGAAACGATTGAAAAATGCGAGAGAAAAAAAAAAAAACGAGGGACCTCGGACGACGACGAATCGTAAATATAAATTATCGGTGACGCGGACTTATGCGCGAGTTCATATGGACACTGCCCGTTAAGGGGACGCCGCCTCATTTTTCGTATCATCTCCGATATTGTGAAATTTAAAATCTATACAAATATATAAATACGTAGACCAGATGCATAGACCAACCGATACTATTGCCCGTTCTCTGGAAAAGAAACTTTACACATCTGTAGTATTACTCGATGTCGCACCCCAGCCTTCGACAAGGTCCGGCACCCCGGCCTTCTTTTCAAACAAAAATCGTTCCTACCCCCTTCATATTATCTTTTTTTTTTTTTAAATCGTACCTTAACGAACGCCACTTCCTTGTCAGGTCAGGAACTGAACACTCCAGCGTATCCCCAATTTTAGCCGGCGTTCCTCAAGGTTCAGTCTTATCATCAACTCTTTTTTTAATTTATATTCCGCGGACCAGCCCACCAATGCGTATACTCAAACAGCCGAATATGCAGACGACAAAGCAATATACGCCACTCACACCGATCCCGACCTAGTATCGTCTACTCTCCAAAACCACCTGAATGACCTAACGCACTGGTACTCTCCCTCTGGCGTGTCAAAATTAATCAAAACAAATCTGTACACGCTACCTTTGCTCTCCATCACAGACAACCTCCTCCGGTACATATAAACAGCAAACCAATACCATTCTCCGACACAGCCAAATATCTAGGTCTGACCTTTGACAAACGCCTAACATGGGCTAAACATATTCACACAACAATATTAAAATTAAATCAACGACTTTACTCTCTCAGACCTATTCTCGGCAAATTCTCAAAACCAAAATTCAAATATACAATCTTCTTCTTAAGCCTATGCTCTGGCTCTATGGAATTTAACTCTGGGGCTCAGCAAAAAATCTTTCAAACACACAAAAAATACAAATGTTTCAATCGAAAATCCTCCGACTTACAACCAATGCACCTCCGTATATTTCAAACCACACTCTTCATACAGATCTTCACATCCCTAAAGTCACTGATACAGCCAAGCTGTATTATTCAAAATGTAGGTTTCGTCTCCAAAACCACACCACTCCCCATATCAAAAAGCTACTATCTACTTCCATCCAAGAAATCCTCCTAGAAGACTCAAGCGACAATGGCCCCGTATCCTTATAAAGTAAACATACTATGAATACTTATTACCCAAGTAAATGCAAACTCACGCCGAAGTATCCACACTGGATGATTTCTTCCATCAAGACACCCAAGCAATTGCATTTGATTTTTAAAATCATACATTATACTTATTGTACTTTTTTTTTTTAGTATAGATTGTATAAAATAAAAAAAAATATATATATACAAATAACACTAACTGTCCAGCACGGCGTTGCCCGTGAAAAATTGTAATTTCCCGTTGAAAAATTTGAATTACCCGTGGATTCTAACCCCTACCACTCGCCCAACTTTATCGGTCTTTAGATTTTCTTCGCGGCATTTTTCTCTAAATGAAAATTAATACCCAAAACGAACGTTTGTCGTTTGACACTCTTAGGCTATTGGGCATCTACGCCATGCGATACGTACACCGCCAACATTTCAAGTCTCTAGGTCCAGCGGATTGGTCTGGGCGTTGATCAGTGACCCAGTGAGTGAGTGGTTATTTAGCATTTATTTCTATAGAATAAGAAAAAAAAAAAAAAAAATATGTCTTTTTGGTAACTAAGCAACGATAGTTTTCCCCAGTAACGTATTAATTGTTGATTTGTGTATATATACATAATCGTTTTCCGATGAGAAATCTTTAAAATTACAATAAAAAAAAAAAAATTAACGATAAACTTATCGAAATAAATACTATCGTATATTTTGAGTAGGACCAAATCGCACACATGAGTATAATCCTATCGAAATCGATTGTGTAGTTTTTGAGCGCATTGCACGCAAACCCGTTGCACGCATATTTTTATATATATATATATATACATATAAGATATATTTTTTTTTTTTTTTACATTTTAACGACCGCCTTAACTATCGTTAAGACTCTACGAGTAATCCGCTGCCTGTTTTTACGGACGGACGCGATGACGTCTGAGACCGATTAGCCGGACAAAAACTCAACCGTACGTAGGAATTGCGTTTGACGGATTTCAATTATGCAAACGTATTATGATTTATAATGTTCTTTACTGGGATACGCTGGTTTTTTTTTTTTTTTTTTTTAAATTTAACTCTCTTTGTCGTACGCAAAAGTAATGAACTGTCTCCCTGTAAAACAATTAAACGTCTATTTCCAACATATCCTAAAGAACAGTTTGCAAAACTGAAATCCGTCAAACGTCGAAATCGATTATAAAGTATTTATAATATAATATAAATTTAATATTCATTTATTAATACAAAAATTAAACTTTGGCAAGTTTGTCAATTTTTTTAATTACTTACTTAAAAAAAAAAAAAAAAAAACCAAAGATACTGCTCATGGATGGGCCGTTGTTGTAGGCGGAAAGTTGGGAAGATAGGTGGGAATATAGATGGGAGAATTTAATTCATTGTCACGCGACGATCGATAATTGCTAACGGAAAACGATTCTCAGCAATGTTGGGTAAATCGTGTTTTGAAATGGCTTGATTTTTACGATTTCCGTCAATTCGCACATTAAACACTTATAGAAAGTAAAAAAAAAAAAAAAATATGTGCTTACAGATTTTCAAAATATTTTTCTATGATTGAAAGAACAAAATTATGATGGATTTTGTGTCAAGTTTTCGAGCTTTTTATGAGAAAAATACTGTCCGATTTGTTTGAACTATATTTATAAATTCGTATACAATGTAAACGAATAATCTAAACCTTTTTTTATTTTTTATTTTTTAATTGTGTTTACCCCAAAAATATAATTTTAAAATGTCCTATTACAGCTATTTAATAAATTAAAAAATAATAATAATAATTTCGGTATAATAAATTATATCGTTAAACTAGAAAATATTATTGAAAAGTCGATTTTAATTTTTATAATATCGTTGCTATTAAAAATTATTAAAATAAAAAATTTTTTTTTTTTTTTTTTCAGTTAATCGGGTTAAAAGTAAACATAAACGTGAAGTTTAAACAATTCCATTCAATGAACACCATTATTATAGGCTTTAAACATTTGCATATATATATATTTAAAAAAAAATAGTTAGGTATATTTGAGAATTTTGAGACATTTTGCACAAAGGAAAATTCTTACGATTATTCTATACGATGATAATTAACATTTTGTACGAAATTCTATTACCTTAGTAGTATCCGAAAATATTGGAATTACAAAACAATTGACATTTAATACAATTGTTGTATTTTTAAAAATATATTTTACCTTATTTTAACTTTGAGAGCTTATAGGCAACAATTTTTTTTTTTTATTGTTGTATGAATTAAAATACTTAATATTTTTTATAAAGCGGTGCAATTGGCTTTGATGACGGTCCTCTGGACGACGGTAAAATATAGTACATAAAAAACCATATTTATCCGATTTTCAATCTGAAAAGAAGATTTTAGACTAAAATAAACCCATGTGTGTTCTTATAGGGAAAGTTTTTCGTTTGGTTCAAATATTATTTTTAAAATGAACCATTATTTTTTTCCGTATTATTATCGATAGTTTAATGTTTTTTTTTTTTTTATATATTTTTCCGGTACGGCTGACAGTTCTACGGTTCGCCATTCGTACTAAAACATACTGTTAAATCGTCGGAATTGAATACGAATAAAATAAAAAATAAAATTCTATAAAAGGCGCGTAGACAAGAAAAAAAAAAAAATAAAATAAACGACGAGATATTTCACGTCTAGAAAATGTATTAAAATTAATAATTTACAATACCGTACGGTCTCTGAATAGTGTTTTTTTTTTCTTATGGCAATGGCCACAACAACAAAAAACCAAAAATCAATTTTGTTAAAAACCGGTATAGTGCGCTGCAGCTGTATACTGCTGTATAACTGCTTCACGCAGTTTTTCAATTACATTTTTAAAACTTTTAGGGAATTCCACTCCAAAAAAAAAAAAAAAAAAACCTCTTTAGCGTACTGCCCGTTTACAATCGCGGAAATGTTTATAAAGAATGGAACTTTTGGCGTTACTTTCTATCGAATCGATAATATCGATATAGAAAATTAAAAAAAAAACTAATGTAAAATCAATACTTGTTTATCTATAATTCCGTAGTTTCTCATTTTTCTAATTTCGTATCTTTATATTTTTGTCTTTGAGCGAACCTATACATTTGTTTTATTATAATAAATATATATATTTGTTTTGTTTCGGTAAAAAAAACGTTTGTTGGTAAAATGTTTCGTGTTAACTATAAGCAGCGGTGTCTATTCAACATAAATGACATTTAGGAGCATGGGTAATTGTCTGTAATTTTTCTGTTTAGACCCCTTGAAATAAAGCGAATAGAAAAAATCAAATCGGCGAGGAAAAATACAAACAGCAAAGGCATTGCGTTTCAATTTTAATTCCATTTACCGGTTATCGGTGTTATCACGATCGAAAATGGTCACGATAAGGAAGTTTATAGATCAATGG
Source organism: Tuberolachnus salignus (assembly GCA_956483605.1). Lineage (NCBI taxonomy): Eukaryota > Metazoa > Arthropoda > Insecta > Hemiptera > Aphididae > Tuberolachnus > Tuberolachnus salignus. The sequence goes on from OY101432.1 coordinate 36,799,620, forward strand.
CGGATTTATGGTGAATGGGGGGGGGGGGTATTGGGAATTTCGTCCCCCAGAGAATGATTGAAGACCTCAAATTTTAAACGTGTCAATAGAATTATTTATTGTAGTTGGTTTATTTTGTAAATTATAATGAAAAAAAAAAAAAAAAGTAAATATATTTTAACATTTGATTGAAGTATTTGTTCGATTTCATTAATTAAATTGTATATAAAAATATCTATAAACTTCTTAAAAAAAACTGATCATAAATCCTTCAACTAAATCCATCAATTATGATATAGTTCTAAATTCGGAGTTGTAATTTTGGATACGAATAATTAATTTACAGCCTACAAAACCTAAAAACCCAATGGAAGCACTTTCAACGTGTAATGATATGTACCCAAATATTTTCAAGCTTTCACAAATTCTAATCTCATTGTCTGATTCGACTGCAACAAGCCGAGAGATTTGTCTCGGCATTAAGACGTATACAAACATACTTAAGGAACTCGACATCCTAGGTAAATATTTGTCAATCGCCCGAAAAATATAATTCTTAATTTAAACGTTCTAAATGTTCAGGAGCATATTGTCTCAGAAAAGACTTAATGGCCTCGCCGTGTTATCCGTTCATCGTGATTTATATTTTCAGACCGATGAAGTTATTGATGAATTGGCAAATAAAAATTAAATAAAACGAGAGTTTATACTATAATTTGTGATTTTTTCTTTTTTCTTTTCAATTTGAATTCATAAACAATTCGTTAAACGGTTTAAAATTGCGTTCAACAATTTTATAACTGATTAATAAAATTATTACATTATTATGACACCCTCTAAAAAAAAAAAAAAAAATGTGTATAAATACGCCACCGGTAAAGTTTTGTTTTAATTCGGTATAGGCGCGCGTATTATTTATTCCGATATTATTCAATCATTTTCTTTGTGGTGTATTACAATCCGTAGTTAAAGGCGGTTAACTATAAAACCCGCCAAACTGTTTATTCCAGTCGTTCGTATCGCGGTTGGCATTTTTTTTTTTTTTTTTTTAGATTCGTATACGAGACAACTCCCTCGGCCATATTTAACCATCCCGCGAAGAAGTCACGGGGGCGTCCCGCTATTCTATTCCCCTCGGTCGTGCTTTCTAAACAGAACTAACCGATTCTTCTCGATGTCTTATTGTCCGGTTCAATCGTTCGCCGCCGACGTATTTTAATCAATTCTATCAAAATGCGTTTCTCTCCGACAATTGATCAGCTTGCGCTTCGTCGTTAGTTTTTCTTCCCGTCCGACTCCGACATCCCGTCTCCGTCCGTCCACACCGCGTCTCGATATATGGCTTCCAGTTTTTTTTTTTCTTTCTTTCTTTTTTTTATCTTTTTTTTTTTTTATTCTCCTCGTTTTTATTTATGTTTCGCATACATACTACGTCACAACACGCTCCAGACGTATATGTTTTCGTCGGGTATCGTTTTACACTATTCTATTTATTTCTGCGCGGCGACCCGTTCGATTGTGTTACTCTGTTAAATGCACTTTCCCCAACCCCTCCCCGAACTATAAAACGATTCTTCGGTGCATTTACATTCCGCTGTTGTTAATGTATAACCGTTCACTCGTTCTAAGCTTCCGATAGTTAATTATTTTATTGAAACTGAATTTAACAACTGTAACAACAGTTTATCATTTATTATTATTCGTATTGCTTATTCAGTTTATTTCCGACCACTTATAGATTCGTATATAAAATACAGTTTTTTTTTTGGGGGGGGAGGAGGGAAGCGATGTAAATTAGTATTCAAAAAGACTTTAAACAAATTCACTTCAAACAACATTAAATCCATACATAATATGTCCAATGCCTAACAATAGTCAACAGAGTAACATTACCGTATTAAAGTTACCAGCGCAATATCACGGGCATGACGATCATCGTTGTTTATATCGAACGATTTCGTTCGAGATTAATTTACTGCGAGATCTAAAACGGTAATTAATCGATTTTAATAAAGATTCGCAATCGCCTAATCGTGTCGTGAGATGGCTGAATCCTCGGTTTGTTCCGTTTTTCTATTGTTCCTTCCTGTATGATAACCTTTAATTTCATTTTTATCGTCGTTTTCGGTTCAAATTTATGTTAAAATTACCAACATTTGTCATTCGTTCCGTATTATAGATACAAATTACGACAATATTCAATTTGAATTTATCTCAACAGTATTTCGCTCGGAATCGTTTTTCGTTTGCGATGATTTATCGTCGAGATATAAATTGAATTGCCCGCTATATCTTACCATTCCGCATTCCCACTTGCAATAGTATCGGGTTTTATTGTTGCTGTAAATATTACGAGAATTTCGTATAAAATGAAAAGTAAGACGTATAACACGGCATAATAACATTGCCATTTGACAAACACCGACACATTATCCAAGGCCAATTTGAAGAAAAAAAAAACCACGGTTTTTACAGAGTACCGCAGACCACCGGGTTTACGTAGAGTAAATTGAGATCCTTTGAATAGAATCCACGCGTGGGTAGAATACGTTTTTTTTTTTTATATATATATATATATATATACTCTACGGCGTACATTGTCGTATTAAAATATTTCACAAAAGAATTGGGAATTTATAGAAAACAAATCGCGTTTTATTTTGTTGACATTGTTCCGTATGACGACGATTTAAATAAAAAATAAGCCAAATACGTCTTCCGTACGTCATATTTATTCAAAATTTTGTCGATAATTTTAATTTATTTATTCGACTACGCGCGTAGGCCGGATATTATTTAAATTGGTGTAAAACGTAACGTTTCGTGCGGATTCCGCCGTGCTAAAATAACGGCAATCATTTTCGGTACGCAATAAGTGTGAATTTATAACGATTTTATGTCGGACGTCTCTCTACGCACGTTTTCCGTCGCCTTATTGCGAATACGGAAATTTCGGATAACGAAATAAGTCCCAGTGTCGCAGTTTGCGAGGACGGCACGCGGGCGACCGTCGACGCCGCGTCCGGTGCGGTCGCATTCCAAAACGTCAATGCGGTCCTGAATATCCGAACGAAATAATATATTTACATAAATAATATATTATGTATTTTATATAATATTGTTATATTATTCAAAACGAAATGGAACCGCGGCGACGACTATACAGGGCGATTATTTCATCATACATACTCGTATACGAAGATATACCACGGGGGGTGGCCAACCACCAGAAGACACTCGCGAACCGCATGGAAAAAAAATAAAAATATAAATGGTTCTTGTAACTATTGTCGTCCATAAATATAGTGCACAGACTTCAAAAATACTTACAGAAAACAGGACACGCGACAAATAACGTTGAAAAATTACCATATATTTAAATATGATAAATTCAAAAACCCATCATATTTTTCCTATTTAATTGTAAGAATTAAACTTATATATATAAAAAAAAAATGTTTATATTAGTAAATAATATATTTAGCGTCTTATGCTATGCCGCGGGCCGCAGTTTGTGCACCCCTGATATATTACATTAAAATCCGGACACTGGTGTCTCAATAGGCACTATGAACATTTTTTTTTTTTTTCATCGGTAAACCGTATGTTATTAGGGTAAAATAAACAGATTTTTTTTAAAATTATTTTCCGAAAAAGTTGCTATTTTTTTTTTTAGTTATTTAACGCCTAAAGCAACGAAATCGTTTCTGATTATTAAACACGATATTTAAATGCTTTTTTTTTTTTTTGTGCGATAACAATGGCGGTCATTGTCGGGTTATAAACATTTTTATCACCATTGTAATCAACCACTACAGTGTAATATTATTATAATAACAAACTGATAAACACAGTTTATAGTCCAGCAAAGCCGCCGTTGTTATCACATTAAATAAATCCTTAAATTGGCTGAAACGTTCGACATCATTCGACTAAATTTTAAAATTGAACAATTTAATAGGTTTTAAGCATTTTTTGAAAAAAAATAACTTTATAACACCACACTAGTTGGGTTACTGTCGATTCGAATACATTTTTAAGTGAACAAAATTGTCCACAAAGTTCCTATTCTGCAGAATTTGATTATTTAAAACATTTTTTTTTTTTGTTTTTCAATTCAATAAACTAAAAACAAAAGGCCCGCGTAATTCGCACCATGAATGGATGGATGCACTGTTGTAGGCGGAAAGTCGACAAGGTAGTATATAGATAGGAATTTAATTTATATCTGTATGCAACGATAAACTGCAAAAACGATTTACTGAGAGAAGTAATATTAGTCGTGTTTTTTCATGGTAACCCAAATATAAATAAAAAAAGATGTTATAAAACTCATATATTTACATACGCTATCTATTTTAATATTTTCATAAAAATAATACAATTTTATTATTAACTTAATAAATGTATTTTGTACATATTATACATTACGATGACTATATACCGCGGTATGGGTCACCATAGGTTAGAAGTGCGGTCAGAAACTGTAAAAACGTATCATTTATAATACTGATAGCCGGGTAAGGGGAGAGGAGGATAATATTAATAAGGTTAGATGAAGACGGCGGCTGTACCGGCGGTGTATAGCTAATAACTATACCGGCGTGGCATGGGTTAGGTAATAACCTAGCCTATAATGACTGAAAAGTGATAAGGAGCGAATAAAAAAGTAGTAATGATAAGATGTGATAACAGCTGATAGCATATAAGATCTATAAATAGTATTTACTATTACGGCTCGAGTTTCACGAAATCGTGTTTTTTTTCGCAATCTTTTTGGTAGTTTTTACCGCCGCTTTGAAAAACTTATAGGTATATCGCAAAAATTACCTCTCTGAAGTGCTTACTAGACAAAATGTTGCTATCGGAAACAGTATATCGGAGTGAGTATAGATCACGGATGAAGTCTTTTGATGGAAAAAATATTTGCAGAAAAAATAATGAATAAACATAATTGTATAAGTAGACTAGACCCGTCGCTGCGCTCAGAATCTAAGAATATAATTCGATAAAATTTAGTCAACTAATATTGTTGATTAGGCAATTTTAATAAATTTGTTGAAATATTTACGTCACGTAATTCGTCGACAAATTTCGTCGTTTGGAATCTATTTTGAGGACGGCTCCTTGAAAACGTTGTTGGTAGCCAATTCATTTGGTCGCCATGGACGTTTGGTACGGTTTCTGCACAGTTAGGCAGGTGGGGCGGTAAGTAAAAATGAAATTTTCTAAATATTCCAGACAATAATGAAATCTGCATTATACGATCTGCGGCGACACAATAACCGGTCTGTGACAAAATAAATACCAGAATTGCGGGGAAATAATTCGCTACTCCCGTATTATTGGCTTACCGGTGATCGAGTGGGCAGAGTGCCTACATATAAATGGTTATAAAAGAAAATTACAACAGAAAAAGTGTAAGTTCGTCGCAATACGAATCCATTAAATTGATCTTTTTTTTTTTTTTTTTTTGGTGGCAGTTGGCAGGGAAGGAATTTACGAAATATAACTAAAACTATTATGTATATTTTGGCGGTTTTTTTATTTTTTTTTTTTTTTATATACATATATAATATAACATCAAACGTTTAACATTGCATACGTTTTGAATGTATACGAGACAATCGTATTATTCTTGAAAATAACTTCAGTAATAAGTTAACCGTTAGACGTTGAAAAGAGAAAAAATACATATTTTATTTTCGTTACACTGAAAAACTATAATAATACGAAAATGTCTACGTTATTCCATACAGCCGTTGCTCCCCACACTAGGTATCGCGGCGATTATTTCGTTTATTCGTGTTTTAGTTTGTAATCAATGTAATAGCCTCTGTAAACCGAGAATACTCGCCTCAGGCCACGAGGCTTACTCACAACACCATAATTGTCGTCCTCGCCGGAATCGTCCGAATTGTCGGAATCGCTTTTACGATCGTTCCGTATAGCGGCTCCGCTAATCATATTGTTATTTCGGTAAATTTAAATGATCGATCCATCTGATAAACCGCAATACCCATTATAGGCATACAATACGTATTAGTGGTGCGACGACATAAATTCGGAGTATCCGGAAATCTAATGAATCCGGATCTCGATTTTCGGACTCCGTAATCCGATATTTCGTATTTTTACGAGTACAACAATGTTTGCCGGGTCAGCTGGTAATATATTATATAAATTAGAGTGTAATATATGTGATTTTTTTTAAAAATAAATTTCTATGCGTGAAATGTTATCAATTGTAAAAACGTATTTAAATGCTATTAACAATGAGATAATAACAATAGTTTTTATGTGAAAGTTAATTAGAGAATATAAAATCAAATTTGGATGTGGATTTTCAAATCCGAAATCCGGTTTTACAATAAATGTCGGGTTTTTAATTTCGAAATCCGAAAATCCGGATTTTCGAACTTTGGCAAATCCCGATTTTTCCCATCACCAATACGTATTGCCTAACAAATAGTATTTACGCATTTTATTTAATATGAGATACTAAGGCGTGAATACAGAAGAACGACTCGGAAAATTTGTACTACCGAATCGAAAAAAGTGTTTCAAGCTAAAAAAAAAAACAACTACAAAAAACCGTTTCGTGGAATTTCGAAAAACGGTTTAAATTGAACGAACCATCCAGCAAAAATGTGGAACATGTTTACTAACCGAAAAGACAAAGTGATGAATTATTTTGTAATAATGCGAGTTTTAACTATTTTATTCTTCCACATGCACGTTAAAAATATACCGCAAACGCACAAACTTAACAATAACTGTAACGTTATTATAAATTCGATTTATAATGTTTTAAACCTATATTCGTAGTTTACACCGGGAAAAATACTATTTACCGGGACTGTTACCAAATGGAATGTGGGGAAAAAACACTCTTTGTTCTATCATATTAGTTATAGATACTTTATTTACTATACAAAGTATAGTACATAATACCTACATATATTATAATAAATGTGGGTACTTACTAAATGGCATTTTTTTTCCTTTTATAATTTCCCGGAAACATTTTTTTATTGTATTTTATTTCGCAAACTATTATTAAATAATACGCTTTTAAATAATTCTCGAAACGTTTTATAATAGGTACTTAAGAGGAAAACTGTTAAAAGAAAAAATGTTCAAATTTAGTTCCGCGATTTGTGAGATATATATATATATATATATAATTGCAGTAAAGTCTTGGGACGGATCAAGCCCAATTTGTATAAACTTTTTCTCGGTGAAGTCGACTAATTACTAATTACGATATTTCAACCTTATATTATAACGTTCCAACGAGTACACACACATATACGCTATCTATTTTAATATTTTCATCATATAAGTATAATACAATTATATAACTTTATAACACCACTCTAGTTGGGTTACTGTCGATTCGAATACATTTTTAAGTGAGCAAAATTGTCCTCAAAGTTCTTATTCTGCAGAATTTGATTATTTAAAACATTTTTTTTTTCTTTTTCAATTCAATAAACTAAAAACAAAAGGCTCACGTAATTCGCACCATGAATGGATGGATGCACTGCTGTAGGCGGAAAGTCGAGAAGGTAGTATATAGATAGGAATTTAATTTATATCTGTATGCAACGATAAACTGCAAAAACGATTTACTGAGAGAAGTAATATTAGTCGTGTTTTTTCATGGTAACCCAAATATAAATAAAAAAAGATGTTATAAAACTCATATATTTACATACGCTATCTATTTTAATATTTTCATAAAAATAATACAATTTTATTATTAACTTAATAAATGTATTTTGTGCATATTATACATTACGATGACTATATACCGCGGTATGGGTCACCATAGGTTAGAAGTGCGGTCAGAAACTGTAAAAACGTATCATTTATAATACTGATAGCCGGGTAAGGGGAGAGGAGGATAATATTAATAAGGTTAGGTTAGATGAAGACGGCGGCTGTACCAGCGGCTGTACCGGCGGTGTATAGCTAATAACTATACCGGCGTAGCATGGGTTAGGTAATAACCTAGCCTGTAATGACTGAAAAGTGATAAGGAGCGAATAAAAAAGAAGTAATGATAAGATGTGATAACAGCTGATAACATATAAGATCTATAAATAGTATTTTCTATTACGACCGAGTTATGATAACACAGGGAATAAAGGTGATAACAGAATAACATAGGTAATATAGCTCCACTACGTGGTGAACGTTTTAGGTTAGGAATATTAGCAGATAACGTACGTAATAACAGAATAACACAGGCGATAACAGTAATAGGAGCAGATAAGAATATAATGATAACATAAAGAGTGGGGGTAATATAGGTCCACTACGTAGACGACCTTTGGTTAGGTTTGGCCGCCGCTGCGACGCAACGTAGGTGGGTGCGGTTAGCCTTATCAGGGGGCACATGAACTGTCCTTTTCATACTACTTACATATCTTTTTTTTTCAAACAATCTTTTAAAAACCCGTCGATAAGTTAATGAACAATTTGTATTATATTAATTTAAATTTTGTTAAATCACTTCATTTATACGAACAGTTAAAAAAAAAAAAAAAAGTTCGCGGAATAAACAACAAATAAAAACTATTTATATAGCCGGTCAAAGTTTTTTTTATCGAGTTAAACTATATTATTGTTGTTCGAATAGTTTATATCGAAAGTTTCAACGAAGAATATCGGCAAAACAGAAAAGAACTCGACACTCGACACCGGGACACTTTTACAACAGATAATAAAATATATTACTATTGCGGATTAGTAATCGAAATGAATACTCTACAGTGTAACGATAATTTGCAATCTTTATAAACGACATTATTACTAGTTGAAAAAAAAAATTAATTAATTAAACAGCCGGACGACATACGAGGTGTGACAATTATATAACGACACTTTCAATATAAAACCATTTTTTGAACAATTTATAATAATTTAAAATTGTTCCCATTCTATATTCTCCCCTCCGTGTTTGACGCATCGCTCTATGAAACTATGAATACATAGTTTTCATTGGTCGTAACAGTTTTCTTGCTTAGTACATCTGTCGATTATGTTTTTAAAGCTTCTACTGATTCAACATGTGTCCCATTTAACGCGCTTTTTTATTTTGAAAAGAGTTAAAATATGCATGGTTTGAGATCTGGTGAAAGTGGGGGGGAGGGTGGGTGTTGTAGCACCCGGAGTACGATTTTTTACCAGAAACTGCTTTACGGATAAAGTAGTATAAGCCGTATTTTTGTTCCTGATAGAGGTACCATTATAGCGCGGACTTTTGGTACGTTCAATTGCTCGTGGAAAATTTGTCTAACGGTCTCCTTGCACAATGTTAACTCATTTCAGCTATCTATTTCTATTTATCGAAAATTTGTCTTAAGTTTTCGAGTAGCACGGGCAACCGGTACGTTGTTCGTTTCCAACTTCATTACACGACTTTCGATAAATCGTTTGTACCGTTCAAAAACATACAATCGCGACATAAAAACGATCTCCATATACAAGCGAAAACTATCCGGAGCAGATTTTCCGAGTCTCGCTGTACTCCATTCAGAATAAGAACAGACCGCCTTCGCGCATCGCAACTGAGCTCTTGGCGCTGCCAGACCGCCTGGTGGCGGATTTGTTAATTAATCGGCAATCATCTGCAGCCGTAGTGGGGACGGATGCGCGCACAACGACGTGTTTTCGTCCGCCACCGGGTTCGGTTCTTATTCTGAACAGAGCGGAGAAATTAAATTAAATTAACACGCTGCTCAATTTTTTCGTCAGTTATTTATTATAAATATGCCGACGTTACGCCCTGCGTCGCTAGTTTGACGGTACTTCGTACCGTTTGACGACGGGCATCGGGGATTAGAATATATTTTTTACGTATAGACCGATTTGTTTTCACGTATTATAATGTTTTCACATCTCGTCCGTATCGTTTTCGCCGACAAAAAAAGAAAGAAAAAAAAAAATGGCCTCGCCGCGCCGCACAAAAAGGTTTCTAGCCGGTTTTTTATTATTATTATTATTTTTCTTTTTTTGCACTTCAAAAGGAAACGAGAGATTTCCCCCCCCTCGTTGCCTTTAAATATTATACAAATATATATATTGTAAACCTTCCCGTCTATATTCTATATAATATGTATATTGCATATTGTATACGTATATAGTCGTCTCCGTTCGAATTCCGTCCGTCTCTACTAAATGTATACGACACAAGTATATATATATATATATATATACGCTCGCCTGCATTTTTCCCATTCTAAAAAAAAAAAAAAAAACATAATGCAAACCGATACGAGAGTATTATTGCACGAAATGCCCGTGACCATAACAAAAGAGTGTATTTTTAACCGTACCACCGCCGCCGACGCCGCGCGATTGCCGCAGCTGTAAGTACAATAATCGAAAATTCTCGGACGAAAAGGGAGACGTAGTCTTCGACATTATTCCTTATACAACGGGCACGGGCGACCGGGGCTGTCCGCGGGCACATTTTTCCGTCGTATATTTTCAAATAACTCCATACAATATTATGAAATCGATACGTTTTCCGCGGTGTTGCGATGCAATAGACGCGTAGAACGACGGACGACGAGGCTAATTTCGAACACGGTACTACGCCCCGTAGCCCCGCCCACCGCGCCACTTTGACGGATTTATCGTAGAATTCGGAAGACAGCGTAACCTCAAATAAATTTGTTTAATAATCTCACGGTTCAGTTGAATTTGAAAAGCAACACGATTCGTTTCAATATTGGAATTACGCGAGTTGCAAACCGATGCATTTCTATCAACGAATGAGATCGTCGTGTGCACTTCTGGACAAAATGATTTATTTTATTATTTCTAACGGCCTTTTTTTTTTTTTTTGTTATTTGCTTTCTATGCTCTGGAAATTAACATTTAACAAGTTACTACAATTTATACAAAAAAAATGCACTTGCACCCCCCTCCCCCATTCCCTGTAATTTTTGCGGAGCGCAAAGGTATAATTTTGCTTTCCCTCTCCCCAACGGTACAAATCACTGAATCTTCTAAATTGAAGACCGAATACACAATACATTTTTTACTTTTTATATTCGTAAGATAAAAATAATTTTTTCTCAAATGGTTTTCCACGATTCTTTTGAATTAAGAAAACTAACATTAAAATAATATTGTATTATTTCGTTAATTTTTGTTAATTTTTGTTAATTTAAGTGATCAAGTCAGTAAATTATTCTTTGATTATTTTGTACACAAATAATACAAATATATTTATATAAGTCCTCATGCTTTTGATTTTGGCGAATAAATTATTTTGCCTTTCCCTCCACCCCTAGTTTTTTTACCCAGTTACGCCGCTGATCGAACATTGTACGATAAAGACCTTGTGCGGGGTTTTAGAGATCCGAAGACAGTATATAAGAGTTTATAAAACAGTTTATAATAGACGTAGCGCAGTAAAACGTATAATGTAATAACTAGAAATCACGAAAAAAATAAAATAAATCGATTATTTTTAACTGTAATTCTAAACTCTACGCGAAAATGTTTTTTTTTTTTTTTTTTTTTTCAAATAGTTACGATAATTAAATTAAAATACTTTCCAGAGCGCTGAGAGCTCTTCAATTCGTGCCGTTGAGCATTACATTTTAGGCACTTAATCTAACATTTAAATATGTAACACAAGATATGTAAATTTAGAGATAAAAAAAAAAAAAAAAAAAAAAAAAAAAAAATAATACATTTATAGGTTTCCGTGGTTATATCGTGACAAATGTTTGATATTCTAGACTGAGAACTGCATGACATTATATTCCTGATGCGGCGGGAGTCGTCGTTTAAACATAATATATTTGTATTTATTTAGAATTGTTGAACGAATTGCATGACGACTTTCATCAGTTTTGAGGGATTTCAATATTTTTATAAAAAGATAATACGTTTGCCATGTTTTGCCGTTGCGTTTTACGATGTCATTATACAGCACATGTTCGTCGCGTTTACGATATTATTTAAAATCTAATACAATTTACGTCCAAATTTATACGGACAATTCGTAATATTTTACTATTGAAACGTAAACACGTTGTTGTAATTTTGAAGGAAAAAAAAAACCTTTTTTCGTACCCTTTGACCCGCCCGGATATTGGATATTCTGGTCAAAACGGATGTAAAAACATATTAAAAAGTTATCGACGTTCCACATCGTTTGTATTGAATACTCGACACGTTTGTTATGCTGAACTCTCCGACTTGCAAATACATTTTATTATTACAGGTGGACACTAACAGGCACCGGCCCAAAGCGGATATCCGAAGTAATTTAAGAGCAATAACATAATAACACCTACAATGACAAAATAATGATGTTTTAGTAAATTTATTATTTTTTTTTTTTTTTTTTTTTTAAAACTACTCCCGAACGGTCGTGATTTAATATTTTATCGTAATGTTTACAACAGTGGTACGCCTGTACGGGCGCGATAAAAATTATACGATAGGTGTGTAAGTACGTATAGCGTTTCGCCATTTTTATCGGTTTTATTTTCTGTACGAATGAAAAAACTCCGCGGTTTGAGTGAATAACAATTACTCCGGCACACGAACGGACCATAAAAAAAAATACAATAAATATACGTATATACGTACATATCGTATTGTTATATTACGATATTGTATGCAATTTTAAACGGCCGATACATTTATTTATTCATTACTTATTATTATCATCGATAATTATATATAATGGAAAAGAAATACAACCGTTGGAAAAATGCAATACATAAAATAATCGCAAATTTAAAACATAATTAATCAATAGTTAAATTTACCGAAACTTACGGGGGGTGGGATTTGAATACGCAAATAATCACGATTGGATTTCGTTTTGATATATATCGAGCCCCCAAAAAGTCGAAAGGGCGGCATTTTGACCGTCGTACAAAAACACAGAATAAACAAAAAAAAAAAAAAAACCCCGTCTTGAGCCGTTTACAAACTTAATAAATTCCAAAAAATATCTTCATCTATATTAGCCGTACACTGCATACATTCTTGTCGTTTACATATTATTTCCGATCTTAATTCAGTCGCTTGCACACTTCGTGCTGTCAACGAATTTAATTTCTAGTAAAAACTACCAATTTCCCACCGAGAAGTCGTTAATTAATTACGAAAAAAAAAAACAAAAACAAAAAATCGACCGTTTCTGAATAATTAAAAGAATTACAATCAAATATCGCCGAGTTTGAATTATGATTACACCAAAGATATTATATATATATATATACGATATATTATATTTGATGTCTTTGGAAAATTAGATTACTGGATAACGTTTTGCTATATTGCACACGTCATAAAATATTTTCTACGCATTCGAACGCGTCGTACGGCACGAATCGCGGTTCACATTTGACTTTTATAATAAATATCAAAATCTATCTGAAGTATGTCTACGTAATGTCGTGAAAATCAAACGTAACAATGATATAGCGATTTACAGAATTATTTTAACCGTTTACGTTTCTATCAACGCTCCTCCCGCTATAACGTTGTCGGCAATAGAAAAAAAAAAAAAAAAAAAAAATTGTTAAAAAGAAAACTATAATTTTTTTTATCAATATAAATTTCACTATTCGTCTGTTATCTAATCCGGGACAATTTTAAATACAATTTGTATCCGTCTGGAGACGGAGCATTCGGAGCAATTGTCTTATATTATCTTTAATTGGATCTTTATCCCGCGTCTCGACAAACACCGTCCGTAATAATATTACGGGCCTTCGTACGCGCCTCGTTACGCGCCCGGACGCGTCTTGCCGGGAGTCGTGTGTGTCCGTCCCCTCGTACGATTTACGAACTCGCGGCAACGCGCGCACGCGTCCAACGACAATGTAAACCCTGCCCGCGTGACCGCGTCGTGTTTTTATTTTTTTTTTTTTTATTTTTTTACGTGCTATATACAATCTGTGCCCTAGGGTACAATACGAATATGTGTTACAATAATATATATATATATATAACAAGATAAAGCTCGAAGGAAGAAGCCCAGTGATGACACTACCCGACGAATGATTTAATTAAAGGTTTCAATAATATTTTTATATTTTTCCTATTAATTACTAAGGAGGTCTCTACACCACTTACTTTTTAGCTACCTCGGTGGGTTGCCACGAATCGATAGTGTGCCTAGATTAGATATAAGAGGATTGGGATGATAAAGGAGTTTTGAACGGTATCTTTCAAATTCGGAAGTTTTGAAAGGGCCTAGCTTCTTCAGAAACGGTCTTGATTCTTAAATCCGAATGCAGTGAGAAGTTGGACGCATACGGTGTGGTGTTGGATATTTTGCGTAGACTAATATTTTGGAGAGTTTGGATTCTATTAAGATTTGAATTTTTTGCATTACCCCAGAATTGGAGGCCATAGGTCCACATAGGCTTGATCAAAGATTTGTAAACTTGATGTTTAGTGAAGTGTGTTTTATTATTAGTTATTAATGTTTTTAGCATGCGGAGTCGCGCATTCAAGGCGAGTCTGCGAGCCTTGATGTGGGGAGCCCAGGTAAGACGACGATCGAGAGTTAGGCCGAGATATTTTACGGACTGGGATGAAGGTATTTGAGTGCCAAAGAGGTGAGACATCAGGACACTCGGATTTTCCGAGGGAGAAAGTAGTGCGGGAAGATTTCGATTGATTGTCCTTAAATCGTCATTTCGTATACCGTGAGTCATCCGTGAGAATAAGATGATGGTTTTGGAGACATTGCGGAAGCAATGAAATGATCGGCATCGGTTGAAATAATTACCTTGTCGTCCGCATAGTCAGCCACTAACGCGTTAGTGGGTAATCGGTTGATCCGATGTATATATATATATATATATTTTATTTTTAATAATAATAAATAATAATCCGCCGTCACGGTACGTTTTCATGTCGGGCGGCCGAAATGTGCCAGGGGAACAGTTACTGGGCAGGGAAATACGCGTGCGTACAGGACGTCCGCCGTATAGTTATTACACTCGTATGCAAAAAAAAAAAAAAAAAAATAAAATAAAATAAATCGATCGGGCCCCCGTAGTGTACGAGTATACCCGCGCGTACGCATTGCGTTCGCGTAGAAATTTGCGGTTTTCGCGTATACGGAAAATAAATAATAACCCGCGAGTTCCTTTTTTTTTTGCGTTTCGAAACGAAATTTTTGTTATTTTACCGATAATATCGTACGCCGACACGGACACGTATCGTATTACACGAATAATACTATCATCCCGGTTTTTTCTTTTTTTTTTTTTTTTGCTTTTGGAAATACTATTGTTGCGCGATCGGCACAATCCGTCGCCTTCCGAATGTCATTTTTACTCGCGCTGATTGTTTTTTTATCGCTCCGGGTACCGGCGAAATCGCAGTCCGGCAACTCGACTCGCTCGTACCGTTCACTCGTCCCGCGTTCATACCGTGTCGTTATAATTTATATCAGTTTTCCATTCAGATGTGTGTGTGTGTGTGTGGTTTTTTTTTTTTTTTTACATTTTTTTCCCCGTCCGTAAACACTGTTTTTCCACCGGAAATCCTGTTCCGGTTTTCATGTGCACCGGATTCACTGAACATATTTTCCATCCGGTCGATATTCTTCGTAGTTTTCTTAATAATCGGAGATAACAACGGGAATGACGGTATTTTTTACGTTCGAATTTGTTATTATTTGACTGTTATTCGGTTGGAAATAATCGTAGATACCTTGAAACACTACAGAATAGTAATATTAGCCATTTCTAGGCGTGGTAAAATGTTCGAAATATTGATTGTTGAACAATTTATATATGCGTTTGAAATTATCGAATTTTTTTTTTAATATTATTATGCCGATAAAATCGTTTTAGGCCGCGCAGATACGTTTGAACGTACTACACGAGGTTCATCATAAGTTTTACCTTGTAGTCGACAAACACAAAAAAAAAAAAAAAAAAGATTGAACGCAATGCAGTGGGGGTTTTTTTTTTTTTTGTTGTTCTATAAGCGTTTAAAGTTAAAATTTTAACGGAAATCGTAAAAATCACGGTATTGCACAACATGTCGAACCGAACGCCGCTCAGAAATAGTATTTCGCTAGCAATCGTCGTTCACAGATGTAAATAAAAAAAATCCTGTGTGCATCCCAACTCTCCGAATTTCCGCCAACAACATTGGCGACACCCACACGTTTATTATTGTTGTTTTTTTTTTGGTTTTCCGGACCATCGGATATTATATAGTGTTTAACAGCCACCTGTACCCTTCGTATAGTAACTAGTAACGACGTCGGACGCCAACGTTTTCTAAAGTATAAAGCGATTAAATTAAAAAGCGTATTTTTTCTTTCCGTTTTTTTTTTTATTTTTTTTTTCTAATTAGACATAAAAGGGTATTTTAAAATAAATGGCGTGCCAGGTAATTGGCTTATCCCTTTTCAGCGGTCGTGCCCACGTACACGTACATACACGAGCGCACGCTTCCGCGTCACAGGATGAAATAACAAGTGCCGACCGCAGTATATTATGTAATATATTAAACAATTTTTATTATTCCGCCGGTCGTTTATCTGCCAGTGTGGCAATTTATCGTATGGAGTCGTGGGAAACAAACGTCAATCCGACATTATAAAGAAATCGCAACATGGCGGGAATCGTTATTTGGAATGGTGAGTTTTACGGCAATCGCAAAGAGTTAAAAATCAAAAAATAATATAAATAAATTACCGAGTATGTTAAAATATCGAATTTATTCCGTTTTTAAAAATATCTAAACAATGTATGTATTTTTTTTTTTTTTTTTCACAAATTATAACAATTGTTGTAAATTTATTGTAAATATTCAAATATATATATATTTTTTGTTTGTTGAATATTACATTACATTACCTATTGCTTATAAGGAATCATTATTTTTTTAATAATTCCAACAAAACAATGTATTAAAAATACGCTTAGGTACAAAATAGGTAACATGGTTACTTGTACGTGTGACTGTGTATGTGTGTTCAGTTATTTTTTAGAACCTAAAAAAACCCGAAAATATTTGTATTTTATTTAAAAGGTTCTAATTCCGGTTCCGGTTTCTTGAATTGATAAATATGGGTTCCAATTAGTGATGGGAAAAATCCGGATTTGCCGAAGTCCGAGAATCCGGATTTTTGGATTCCGATGTTTTTAAATCTGACATTTATTGTACATCCGGATTTCGGTTATTAAAAGTTGTGATTTTATATTCTTTAATTGATCTCTCATAAAACTATTATTATTATAGTCTTATTGTTAATAGCATTAAACGTGTAAAACATACGGTTTTACGATTAAAAAATTATCACAAATAGAAATTTATTTAAATAAACAAGTACAACAACAAAAAAATACCATACATGTTACATACACTCTAATTTCGAGCTGACCCGGCAAACATTGTTTTACTCATAAAACATCCTAAATTCGTATTTCGGATATTTGAGATTTCCGGATAATCCGGATTTATGTAACATCCAATAAAGGTTCCGGTTCTTAAATTTTCTTCGGGAACCGGTCCCAGTATCCGGTGCGAAGTATTTAAATATAATAGGTCCGGTTTTTAATCGATAATATATATAATGATTTCCGGAACGTGTAATTACAAATTACAAATTACAATATGCCGAGCGGTTTTTTAAAGGCGTTTCTCCGGAGCATATTTACACGTTTTTACGATTAAAAAATGATTACAAATAGAAATTTATTTTAATAAACAAGTACAAAAAAAAAAAAAAAAAAACCATACATGTTACATATACTTTAATTTATATATATATTACTAGCTGACCCGGCAAACGTTGTTTTACTCATAAAACATCCCAAATTCGTATTTCGGATATTTGAGATTTCCGGATAATCCGGATTTATGTCACATCCAATAAAGGTTCCGGTTCTTAAATTTTGTTCGGGAACCGGTCCCAGTATCCGGTGCGAAATATTTAAATATAATAGGTCCGTTTTTTAATCGATAATATATATATATATATATATATATTGATTTCCGGAACTTATAATTACAAATTATAAATTACAATATGCCGAGCGGTTTTTTTAAAGGCGTTTCTCCGGAGCATATTTATACGGCGGCGGCGGTGTCGTTGTCGTCCGATTTTACGTGTAAAAAAATATACGGTCGCGCTTCGCCTCCTGACTTCCGTCGCGCGCAACCCTCGTCCGGAAATCCCTTTCCCGCGACTTTTATGCGCCACACAATACCCCGTGACCGCAATATATACGCATGGAGCCCGTCATATAATATATATATTATGTATGTATATGTAATAGTACACGTGACGACCCTTCGTTTTTTTTTTTTTTTTTTTTTTTTTTTTTTTTTTGTGGGCGAAATGTCAGGGGAAAAGGCTATTTGCGTTACACCTATACGCAAAACGAGAACGTCCACCGCCGTATTGGTTTATATATATTTTTTTTTATTTCTAACTCCCCCCCCGCCAGGCCCGCCTACCGTAAATGCGCGGGTTTTTGGTAAAAAAAAAAAAAAAAAAAAAAAAATCATAATAAAGGACACGGCATTACCGCCGAGGACGAACGAACCCACGTCGTGTTAAGTCAACACCCCGGCGAACACAACACAATAATAACATAAAAAAAAATACCCTACATGCCTCGCCCCCCCCCCCAGCGGACGACCGTTTAACAATAAATAACGCCCCCCTCCCGCTCATCCCGTCCTCTGCCCAATTTAAAACCGCCGGGCGTACATTAGTATTAGTATTGTGGATCAGCGTTTCTTAATGTTTTTTTTTTTTTTTTTTTATCCGCGTAACCTTTTTTTTTATATTCACTTTTATCGCGGAACCCCTACTACTTTGTTTCAATTTATACCGGGACTATTCGCAACCAAAACGACAACAATTAAATGAAATTAAGCTTGAAATTGATCTTTGTCAAAATGTCGCTTAAACGGACAATTTTATGTTAGTCAAGTTTGATCAAAATATCGATCTTTTATTAGGAAATCGTGTTAAAAAAAAAAAAAAAAAAAAATGATAAAGGCACGCATCTTGTCCTTTAGCTCGAAAATACCAGTCACTATCGTACCTCGAGATAACCACCTGACCTCAGTACGTAAAAGAAGATTTGTACACTTCCCATGTCCTCGCAATGGATTTCGAACAAACGATTATTTAAAAGCCGAGATTTTATGAAGTTTATGATTCTGACGATCTCGTCGAGAGCATTCTTAGCTAGACTGGTCGATAACTTTTTTAGCGAGTGCCTGCCTTTGTATGCCATGCAGCGGCTACGATAACAGTTTATGGCAATATTTTTAGTACGCAGTACAGCTCCATTATTTATACCATTCACAGCCTTAAAAGCTCCATAGGTTCAGATACCAGCACAGTTGTACCATGGTATTTTATTCTCTTCGAGGAAATAATTTAGAAAACTAAATATTTCAACTCCAGCAGTATGTGTTGGTAGGCATTTGAATATATCGAGAAAAAAAAAAGCATTTAAGTTTCCCTTAAATGATCTCCACGGGACACAGCTTAAGAAACACCGTTGTAGATGACAGTACAAAATTATATCGCATTTTCATATTATAATTTTTGTCGAATTCGTTTGCGACTATTGCACCGTGTCCAAAGGGCATAAGTGACGTTAGGCGTGCGCACGGGGGTTTGCAGGGTATGTGCCCCGGCATAGTCTGCGGCTTCGCGTAAGACAGACCCGGTCAATTCTACCGTAGGACTTGAGATCATTCCCATGACATAAATGAATAAATTTTGGGACGTTTTAGCTGAGAAATTCTGAGTGTAATTACTACTATAGGACATATTTTGCTTTAGTTAAAACACGGCAGAAAAATGTAATTTGGATAGTTCATCTTAGCGTGAAATTAGGCTTGTTGAAAATTTGACCGACAGAACTTTTATTGGAGTGTTATCAACTAAATTAATTGCGGCATGGCTGAAGTGGTTATCGAAATACAAAAAAAAAAAAACAAAAACATTTTCAAACTTCATTAAAACTTATACACAATTTTCAATAATTCCTGTGATAAGTTACTCGAGTTACTCATGTGAGTGGGCTTTTGCAAATTTCCTATTGTGAAATCTAAACTCGGGAAAACAATGTTACAAGCACGTCCTCACTAAAGCAAACGATATAATCAGAAATCGATATTGAAAAAGTAATAAATCAGTTCAAAACGTTTGTGCCGATAAAAAGAACACTTGGACTTTAGACGTTTTAATACATTTAATGAAATAAAAACTTGGTGTCATTTTTGGGAGACCTAATTTTTATTATTGCATAACCTGCGAATGAAGTCCTAACGCACGCCTATGATAAGTGACACGAGTAGGGGTAAGTTTTAGTAAAAACTTCAACGTGTTTAGATTTGAACCCAGAGCCGGACAGGCCCAGTGTGCGATTGAGTTTAGCTCGTTGGGCCGCCAGGATTTTAACAATTTTGACCACTGAGCCGAAATGTATCTATTTTTGATTTTTTTAAATATAATTTCACAATTGGAATTGAATTGGCCGAACCAGATCTACAATAATCTATTGTTCTCGGAATATTTATATTTTAGATACTGGGCCGGTAAAATATTGAGCACGGTTGACAGAAATTAGCAAAACCGAAAGTACTGACTGAAATCGCCCAATTCAGCCCTTTTTGAACCAGTAGCATAGCTGGGAAAATATTTCGAGGGGGAGGGTACATTTGAATTTCTCATTACTTATAGGATATTATTTCTATTATTTAAACTGAATAAACACAATCTTAAAAAAAAAAAATGTATATCGAAGACATTTCGGGTGGGGTTATATCCTCCACCCTGGACACGCTTCTGCTTTGAAATGATGCCAATGATATACAATTTTTTGTACGAATTGTGTCGGTGTTCGGGACGATGTGTCTTTTTTTTTTTTTTTAGGGATTTGTACATAACAAACTGTTTAATATTAGTGATAAATATGAGAGAAAATCCGATTTCGAAATAAATGAACAATATGAAACCGTACGAAGGGAAAATTAAATTGTATAGTATCAACCGATCATCCGATATACGTACGTATCGATACCCGCGTACGTTATTACTAGGACTCGGAATTCAATGCATTTATATCGTATTTTTTTTGTTTTTGGAATGCCTTACACAGTGTTTTTCCTGGTACAATTGTGTTTCAAGTACTCCTTGTTATAACCACGAAATTTTTGTGGGGAATTTTTCGCATTTTAACGTTTTTAATGGATTTTTTTAAGACATTTTTGACTGATGTATTTGGTCATTTTCAGTATATAAAATCTTGTTAGAAGACAACCGTCGATCACAAATAAAATAATTGAGATTTCAGAAATATTAACGTAGCTCTCATTGTACGGTGCAATACAAATGTAATTATTTACTCGTGTTTTTTTTTTTTTTTTTCTATATTTATAAAATTATAAATTATAAACGTACATACGCCATTATAAAATGTTAAATGAATATACATAAATAATGTCAATAGTAATAGATTTAATGGTAAATGCATTATTATTTTTTTTTTTGATTTTTTTGTAGAGTTTTTAGGCCATAAAAGCATTTGTCGAAAGGGCATTTAAACCAGAGCCCTAGTTATTAAGGGCTTACGTTATTACGTTTGATCGTGGAAAATCCCCGTACTTAGTCGTTTGATACGTGTGACATTAGAGCAAGTGGAAGAGTTCACGATCGCTATAGATTCCGGTTAAGTGTCTGGCGATAATAATATTAATACGAATTATTATCATTATTATCGTATGTCACGTTGGCTCGTGTCCCCCGCGGCATTGCGACACTACAGCGACTTAATGCATTTCACACCGTTTTATCCCGTATAGTTTGTGCATCATATTTATTGCATATATATATATTAATATTAATAATATATAATAATATATTTAATACGACAATCGTGTTTCGCCTTTATCCCGCGCAAGAGTATATACAGTGTGTTTACAAAAGGACGCTCTTTTTGAATTGGCCGTCATTGTTTTTTGTGGTTCAGTTGGTAACACTGTTGTTATGATATCTGTTATCTAGTATCACTCCGGTTTATTCTTACCTGTAAATAAACAAAACTGTCGGATTTGGGGAACACAAAATCCTCATGAAATTCAAGAGAGAGATTAATGCATCCACAGCGTGTGACCGTCTGATGTGGGTTTTGGTCAGGCGGCGTAATTGGCCCTTATTTTTTCGAAAATGAAAGGAGGCAGGCAGTGACAGTTAATGGTTAACGCTATCGTACCATGATTATTGGACTTTCTGCGGCCCCATCTTGATAAAATTGATATCAACGAGCTATGGTTTCAACAAGATATGGGGCTCCATGTCACAGTACTGCCGAGACACTGTTGCATTTAAGGTTTCCAAATCGTTTGATTTCATTTCGAGGAGATCAAAATTGGCCGGCAAAGTCATGCGACTTTACTCCCTGCGACTTCTTCTTGTGGGGGTTTGTGAAGTCTCAAGTGTACGAGAGGAAACATCACACGATCACGGATTTGAAGGAAGAAATTCAGAGAGTCGTCCAGGATCTCACAAAGGAGAACTGTAGGGCAGTAATTGCCTATTTCCTTAACCGTGTGACAGTGTGCCAACAGGCCAAGGGGGGTCACATGAATGATATAATATTTCATACCTAAACCGGAGGTTCTCCCGATTCCAATGATGTCATTTTTTTTTGTTTTTCGATTAAATTAAAGTGTTATTTTGGCATTTTTAAAAAGAGCGTCCTTTTGTAAACACCCTTTATATATCTATATATATATTACATGCGTCGGAGTGGGTTATAACTATTATTCTCACCCTCGGCGTCCTCCGTCACCGTCTACTACTCCGTCTACTACTCCGCCGCGATATCACGTCCTAGCCACAGGCGCGACCGGAGATTTGGACACGACGGAGCTTAAGACTTTTTTTTTTTTCAACCCGTCAAGTGGATCCTCCCGCTCCCTCGCACCGTCGTCTGTACAGGGGTTGCTGAGTACCCGAAGCACCCCTCCCCCCGCCCTTCTGCCCTAGTCGTGCCAAAGGTCCTAGCTATAGTTTTGTACATCGCACTAGCTGGCACTGCCCAGCATTAAACGAAAATAATATTAACACCTAACG
The DNA here is from genome assembly GCA_956483605.1 of Tuberolachnus salignus. NCBI lineage: Eukaryota > Metazoa > Arthropoda > Insecta > Hemiptera > Aphididae > Tuberolachnus > Tuberolachnus salignus. The sequence goes on from OY101432.1 coordinate 36,822,727, forward strand.
TGCTGGAATCTTAATGGTTTTATCGGTTCCAGTGCCAATCCCGGTTGTTTTTTAATTACAAACTATGGGTTCCGGTACTTAAGAATGCGTAGTGTCAAATAGCATTTTAATGATTATAGAAAAATCGTCGGATCAGCAAGTCGCTGGTAGTGGGCCGAGCATCAACGATATTTATATTAATTTTACAATATGATAAACTTAATATTAAATCTAATATGGTTCGCGGTAAAGCAATTGCGATTCTATGTTTTCAAAATGCATTCCCCCCCGCCCCTCGCCCACCTTTGATAAAGTCATTAACCGACCTAAAAAAAAAAATTATAATAGCAATGAATGTAGAGAATTATATTTCAATGTATTTTTTTGCGAATAAAATATAACGGAACGCTATTTTCAAACTAAATGTATTTTGTATATATATATATATATATGTAATAATAATCTTTATTAGCGTTGAGTATTATAACTCAATACGGCTTTGTTCGGTAGCCTATACTTTTTATGTTATTTTAGCATTTTTTTTTTTTTTCATTTTCTTTCATTATTTCTCACGAAAAAAAAAAAATAAGACGTTATTCATTAAGTTTTTTTTTTTTTTTTTTGCTTAATATAAGGTAATTTGACACAACACGAGTATCGTATTATGTATACAATTTATAAATGATTTTGCTGGAAACGTTAACCTTGGAGAAAAAAAAAATAGGTAAAAAAAAAAATACGCCCGCGTCCGCACGATCTCGTCTTACGGACGATAATATTCATTTTATAGAATTCATATAATATTATATTGTATATACACGTATAGTTAATAAAATGTCGAAAAAATTTAAATGTTTCTCATAACTAGGGCTTGGAAGTTAGCTATTAAGTATTGCTAAGTAAGCTACACAAGCAACGCTATAAGAAAAATATCAAAAGTCATAGAGTGCATAGTTTTGCGTATTTATTGATTTTGTCATTTTTAAGAGCATTATTATTTCTTAATTTTACCATTTTTTTTTTTTTTTTTTGACCATATTCTATAATAATTCATGATAATACAATTTCAAAATTCGTTAGTGAAAAAAATAAATATATATTATTTGGAGACTTTTCACTAGGTATTATTGCATTATCTTGTTACAACAGTTAAATACAATAAAATACTTAAGATTTCAAAAATATTAACTGGACAAGAAACATTAATATGAGGGGGTGGGGGAGAGTATCTTCTCGATAATTTGACGGGCGATGATATAACATACTTTAAATATGCGCCAATTACCTTTCGAATACTTTTTAACGTAGTTTTTTTAAAATATAAAAATTTATTTTAGGAGCATTTTATTATGTTTAAAAAAAAATCAAAAAAATTCCTATACGTATTTATTCTATCATTTTTTTTTTTTTTTGTAATTTTGAGTGTAACTATAAAGGTAGGTACGTCGAATACGACAAATGTTGTGTACAAAAAAAAAAAAAAAAAAATAAATAAATTAAGTGTAAATGTTTAAAGCGTATTCGTACTTTTTTAATCGCACAAGTGCGCGCGTATATTTAGTACTATTTAATATCGTTGAGTTCCGAGCCGAAGTGTGTACGTGTGAAATGCGCAAAACAGAATACTGCCAAAAGCCGAGCAAAATCGAAAGTTAAACATGCGAACTGTGGAGAATCACACGCCGCAAACTGAAAGGGCCGGTCTGTTTACATAAATGCAAAATAGAGTAGGCGTCCAAAAAAAAAAAAAAAGAAAAAAAAAAAGGTTTTTGCAGTGCAGCGTATTCGGCAGAAACCACCGAAAACGTAATGTCCAATACCACTAAGCAGCACTACAGCGGAAATCTTATCTGCCTTAACTAACACGACCCGAATCATTTGTTAGTGTCGTTACTAGACTAAATAGGCGAGAAAGTAACCTAATAACAAAAGTCTAGTTAACAAATGTCTAATAACAAAAAAAAAAAAAAAAAAAAAAAAAACGGAAGAAAAATAAATAAACGGCAACTCCGCGGAACGCCAACGCAAACCAAAACTCGACGAAGACTTCTTGCACGGCAAAATTACCGAGAATATTATTGATATTTTAATATGAAAATTTAAAAAAAATTCTATCGTTTACATACACAGTCATTTTTATAACACAGTGACTATATTTTAAGTGACTCCAAGCCAAGGATCCAAGGGGGGAGGCTACCTCATTGTTGGTACGACCCCAAACACGTTTACGTCAATGCGTATTTATGCACCCGTGACGGTGTATTGTATTTATTAAGACTTTTTATTCGTAATCGTTTAAATAAAAATGCTTTTAGCGGTGGGGAAAAAAAAAAAAAAATAGAAATAAGTTCCCCCGGCCCGGCTCGTAACGGGTATAACGCGATGGGTGTATCGAATAAAATATATTTAAGAAATACGTCGGAATACTGCGGTTGAGTAAAAATTGACCGGAACTGGGTCACGCGATACGCTTGATTACGATATTAAAAAATACGCAATCGTACAGAACGACGTGTACGCCGGGTCGGTATTATAAAAATTGTGTTCTAGAGATTTTTACCCGAATAGTAGACGACGGCCTTGTGATATCTCGGCGGCGCGTTCGCATTATTATTAAACGACTGACAATGCGATTTGTAATTTACACGGTCGTGTTCTATGCAAATACGAGAGGCTGAAAAAAAAAAAAAAAAAAAAAAAAAAATATAACAGAATTGAAACGCGGCCGGAAAGAATTTACCAAAAATAATTGCAAAATAATGTCTGTTTACTGATTATTATACGAGTTATAACCAAAATTAGTAATAATTATCCAAGTAATGGCCCGCGTCTGTCGCACACGTTCTATTTAAAAAAAAAAATAAAAAATCATATCATATTATAACGCAAACGTGTGTTTAAATACATACCAAAGTTACGTCCAATTGTTATATCTGTGATTTTATTTAAATACCGATTTCGACGATCGCTCATATAGGCCCATTCAAAAGTTGCCCCACAAGTTTGAATACGCAACATTTCCATAAACTCTCGGCGTTTTCTGGACGGTTTTTAAAAAAAAAAAAAAGAACCATTCCCTACGCCCAGCCGTGATAAACAAATGTATTGTAATAATAATAGAAATGCCTTTGAATAAAAAACAAAAAGCCACAACGGTGAAATACACGAGTGTGTGTCGATAAAACGTAGATAGAAATTTTACTAAATTTCTAGTAAAAATCGCCCCGGAATCCCCAAAGGTTTTCCACGATCTCCACGACTATTTCAAAATCCCCCACCGGACGTTTCCGACGTTTCCAGACTCGCGGCCACCGTGTAGATGTTTTATTGCGTTTTAATTGTGTTCTATTATGATATATTTATATTAAGCAACATATCTGTTGCATTTGTAACACAGGAAAAAAGAAAAAAAAAACCGTCGCCGCAGGCCGTACCAGTAACAATATAATAAAATAAATTAACGAAAAAATCGTGTATATCTTGTTATATCTGTGATTTTATTTAAACACCGATTTCGACGATCGCTCATATAGGCCCATTCAAAAGTTGCCCCACAAGTTTGAATACGCAACATTTCCATGAACTCTCGGCGTTTTCTGGACGGTTTTTAAAAAAAAAAAAAAGAACCATTCCCTACGCCCAGCCGTGATAAACAAATGTATTGTAATAATAATAGAAATGCCTTTGAATAAAAAACAAAAAGCCACAACGGTGAAATACACGAGTGTGTGTCGATAAAACGTAGATAGAAATTTTACTAAATTTCTAGTAAAAATTGCCCCGGAATCCCCAAAGGTTTTCCACGATCTCCACGACTATTTCAAAATCCCCCACCGGACGTTTCCGACGTTTCCAGACTCGCGGCCACCGTGTAGATGTTTTATTGCGTTTTAATTGTGTTCTATTATGATATATTTATATTAAGCAACATATCTGTTGCATTTGTAACACAGGAAAAAAAAAACAACCGTCACCGCAGGCCGTACCAGTAACAATATAATAAAATAAATTAACGAAAAAATCGCGTGTGTCCACGCGATGCTAATTGCTCCGGTGCGCAGCCCCGCCTTTTAATATTATACGGTATCGAGCCGGCGGTAGTCGTGTATTTTTACTTAACGTTAATTGACCCTCGACCGGCAATTGTCGGATTTTTATCTGATAAAATAATTATTACCGCCGCGTCGTTACCGTATATAAATGTATATAAATTTTTTTTTTTTTTTTTTTTTGTACTGTTTTTTTTTAATTCTATTTTATCCGCATTTTTACCGCGTTATATTATTATTATGCCGAGCGCTGACCGACGGAAATGCAAAACCGACACCGCGACGACGACGACGATGGTAATAATAATAATAAAAAAAATTGCGGGCTTGCCGCCGTCGGCGAGAAAATAATACTCACGACGACCGAAAAGTATATACTAAATGTATATACAGGGTGTTCCGTATGCGTAACGACTGTTGGCTGTACGAGTAAACGGGTCGGCCGTCGTAATACGCGGCGGGTCGAAATAATGTCAAACGGTTTTTTTTTTTTTGTTTTCTTCTCGCTTCTTTCTACTCCTCCTGTCCTAATGTGGCGGTTTGGTCGATACCGGCGGACGCGTATTTATTTGGACGCACGGAATAACGGGCGACAGATTTATATCCGATAACACAATACGGCGCACAGATTCGTGTAATCGACCGAGTGTATTTATTTAGAAAAAAAAAAGTCAAAGAATACTACTGGCGCGATTAATTGTTTTATACCGCACTCGAAAACGTACGGCAATTCGACCGAAAAAAAAAAAAAAAACGGAACGACCGGCTCTACAATGAGTTTTGACGACAATACAATAATAATTCATTTCATTAGTACTATCAACGAAATTAGTCATGTCTGGAAGGTACTCGGGGGGGCGGGAAACAAATGTATATATACCGCGGGCAAAAATGCATATTACTGCGCATATTCAGTGTAGGATATTCGTTGGAAATAATATTTTCAATTATTATTAAAAACCGAACATTTCCAATACGCGTGTCGAGTTGTATTGACAAAAAACAAAAAAAAAAAAAAAAAAACCAAAACAATTCGACTCGTACGTTTTTATACGAATTTTACGCGATATTTTGGACGTTTCGAATACGCGTATTAGAAGCGTTATACCATTACACAACAACATTGCGAATACAATCGAAACATTCGGGTACGTTTTAATATCCGTTTTCTATACGTATACCGTTGTATAACAACACGGGAGTTGAAAAATGAATGAAAAAAAAAAATAAAATAATCGTAACACTCGTACCTGTATCCCGGGTAGTATATTTACACGCGGTACTCGCGTACATTTTGTCGTATCTACGAAAATGTATAGGGTATTATACTTACTTACACTGCAGTTCACAGACCATTGATTTTACGCTCAAACTTTTCAACCCTTATATATATATATATATATATATATTATATTATATTATAACCTACCTACGTACTAGTACTCGAACTCGAAAACCATTTTCCAATTGCGCGCCGAAACCCGATATTCCGCACGGCTTCCAGTCGTATAATATTATAGTCGTCGGTCTATTTTATATTCGATCGAATTACGCGCGATAAACCCTTATAAATCGCAATCGGCCTTTATATATATATATATACGAGTAAATCCATAGTATAAACCGGGACACGATCCTCGAATCTCATAAAAAAAAAATAATAATAAAAAAAAAAAACATAACACGACTTACCGCGAGGGGGGGGGGCTGGGGGGCAGGTGATTCGTACCGAGAAATAACATCGCGTATTTCGCGATAATCAGTGAAACGCAAAAAAACCGTCGACGTCCCGGTAGACAATAGACGAATAAATAATCACGACGATCGTCCGTCCTTGTTAACAATAGAGTTACGCAAAATTAATATGAACACTATACGTGCCGGAGCGTGCACTTTGGAAAAAAGAAAAAAAAAAAAAAAATGTTTTTCTCTATATAGTTTTTGGAAATTTTTTCCGACGACCATTTTCACATAGTGATAAACCGTAAATTCCCGTAAATCCCGTCGAATTCCGCCTATACGCGGCCCGTTAAACGTATCACGTCATCCGCAAAAAAATTGTTTATTCGGTAATATTATAACGATCCTCGTGTACCCCGCGTATAATAGGGCTCGTTTTAAAAAACGACCGGCCTCGGCACAATTGCATTCGCTCAGACACCTGCGCTTTATACTCAATTATTATCATTATAGCCGTACGTCCGTCCGGATTGGCGCCTTAAATACCAACCGGTGCACAATTACATTTGTATACGTATAAATAATGCGCGTAAAAAAAAAAAAAAAAAGTAAGTTTATATTTAACAGTTACAAGAATCAAGGTGCATATTATTTATGGATATCCCCTTCGAATTACACTCCTCCGGACGATCCGCGCAGCGATCCCGGCCATCTTGCCATTTTTTTCAAAAGTCCTTTTGTACTGTTCCGAAGCCAAACCTATGAGTTATTCTTCTTGCCGCGTTCGCTTTAATTACCTCTACGTTTTGAAATCGTTTGAAAGCGCAGATTTTTATTCTTGGGAATAGACGAAATATCACACGGGGCCTGTTCCAGGGAGCACAGGGAGAGTCCGCGGGACCACAGCAATTTTTTCATCAGTCAAAAATTCACCCATCGACAGCGCTAAATGTGCCGGTGGTGAACAATCGCGGAACGGATTCGGCACCGCGCGACCCATTTTGTCTGTACATTTTCCTGTAAAATTCCATGACAAGACTCAGTTGAGATTCGCTTTGTTCACTCACGGGCGGTTAATCGGCGGCCATTTCGCATTTTTTTTTTCGCAAATTGTCGCCACACCAACGTTTCTGGATGACGTCGACGGTCTTCCGAAACATGGATCGTCTTCGGTTGACCGCCAACTGTCCTTGAAACGTTTTAAAACGCTCGGAACCACTTAATGAATCATCCCCAAAAGAGGTTTTAATTTGATTTCCGCGCGTTTCCGTTGCATCGTTTTTACCAAGTTTCAAGCAAAACCGGACGCACACGGACACGTCAAAAACGGCCAACGAAAAAAACTGACCGGATTTAACCACGTGTAATATTAAACTGAGATGAGATAGCGACTTCGGGTTTTGTTTAAAATATCCGCTTAGTCGCGGGGAATACGTCTATTTACAATTTGAAACGTTATCGCGTGTAGATTAGCCGTTATAACATTTGTCCCGGTACTCATTTAACAGACCTCGTATACCACGCCTTGTTTAAAATAATTATTACCGTCTCGCGTTGCGGTCTGCACAAACCGAAGACCAATACAATTTTATTTAGTAGTAAAGGATTTTGTTCCGTCTGTAAACGATTTTTATACGAGAAATCCTGTTCCGGTTTTCAACCGTAGCGTAATTTCTGAAAGAATTTTCGATCGTTGAGCGGCCGTTTTTATCGATTTCCGTTGTAGTTCATTTAATAAATAGACAAAACCGGGATCGATTCGGTTTTGTTCAGTTAAAAACAATCGCAGGTACATGTGATTTTCACTGAAAATTTATATTGTTTAAACGTAGACAAATGTTCAAAATGTTCTGGCGATTTTCGGACATTATTATAGGCGTTTGAAATGTTTTATTTTTTTGTTCGTTTTTAGTTTTTAGTTTTACGTGGATAAAACTTTATACGAGGTTCGTCGTAAGTGTTGCTCGGAAGACAAGAAAATAATTGAGCGTATTAGTTATTTTTTTTTTTTTTGATAAATGTTCAACGGAAAAATTGTAATAGAAATCATAAAAATGGCGACTATTTAAAACATGTTTAATGTCGAAGTTTGCTCAGAATCATGATTCATTAGCAACGATTTTTATCGTCGCGTACAGATGTAAATTACATTCGTGTACTTTCCATCTACAAATGCCTTACACCCGCGTCCCCCACTCCGCATACTAAATTCGAAACGAGAATGTTTTTTCTAAACATTTTAATATCGAATAATGAGAGTCATAGCGGTAAACAATTTTAAACCGGAGTGACGGGGAAGAATTTTTTTTTCTATATAAATCGATAGAAATGTTTTACCCTTTAAAGACGTATTAACATACGTCTTACATACTAACCTAACCTAACCTAACCTAACCCAGTCTATAAAGACGTATTAACACAATTGCGAGACAGGATTCGCAAAAAAAAAAAAAAAAGACATCACTCTGTATATATTATAATATATATATATATATATACATATAAGTATATAGGAACGAATTGACCGAACACGGACAGAGTGTATTATTTTTATAATAATAATATTTATTATTATTACCGTACGCAAAATGTTCACGGACAAGAGCCCGACAATATTATTTATTATTGCGATTATTATTGTAATATTATAATTTAACAATATAGCCGGCAATAATATACGCCCTGGCGAGCGAGAGTGAAATTCGATAACTTTTAAATTCCGACGATTTTCACTATAATAAGATTAATATTAATATTTTTTTTTTTTTTTTTTTTTTTTTTTTATCGGAAAACACATTTTCGTTTGTTGTAAAACACGCTATTGTTAATCGTATCTAAATGACGACATCCTTAGCGTATATTCTTATTGTATCAAACGATACAGATTGAATATTACTTATATAAAAAAAAAAAAAAATTCATAAAAAAAACACATCACTACCACCGAGATATATATATATATATATAATGATTAGGACGCGGATTTTTATGTAAATACATAATTTTATTGAATGCAGATTTTTTAATTCTAATTAAAAATAAGCACGTTTCATAAACACCCTGAATAAAATGAGACTTTTTTTGTTTTATATATTTTCAAAAACGAGTTGAAAGTAACGTACTTATTTAAAAAAAGAAAAAAAAAATTAAAATCGTGACAATGGATCATTGATATTTCTATAGCACCATAAGAACAAATTATGATGGTGAACCTTCTAATAAATTTTCGTGCATTTTTAACCAAAAAATTAAATCCACATAAAATCAAATTAAAACCAAATATAAATGTAAAAAAAATTTTAAACAAATATAAGTAATTGAAAATACGCGTTTAAAAAGCGCTAATACAAATATCTGATTAAAATTTCACATCTCTACGATTGTTTAAAATAATAGAAACTATTATTGCGTTAAAATTGCCATTATCCTTTATCCATTATATTGCTACGGTTTTTTTTCACAATTTTTAAAAAAAAACAATAGACGTATAGTCTTACCAGTGTTCAAACAAGATCGAAAATTCTACAAGAACGTTACTGTATATGTTTTTTAAATGGTGCGAGATCGGAAAGTTATTCACAGACCGCGGGAGGGAGGGAAATAAAAGAATAGACTTTATATTATCCAAATGGATATATATTTTTATTTTTTTTTTTTTTTTTTTGGAAATAACCCTTCGAGATAAAATCGTGTATTATTAACTGTGTAAAAGGTTTTACTTAATATAATATGTTTAATCAGTAAGACCCAGGTTATTATCGGGCAAACATAGTTAAATTATGGTTGGAGATAATATTCAAAATGTATTATTATTATTATTATTGTTTTGATTCCATGCGGATCCGCAGTTTGTTAACGACTTATAACATATAAATTGTAATTAAAATATCGAGAATAGAAAAAAAAAAAAGAACACGGTTAACCACTCCGTGAAGTTTTCATGGATGATTATCCAATAACAGTTTTAAATATTTTCTTCTCGTACGGGTACGGCTACGCCGAGAGAAATAGACATAACTATATTATAGTCAAATAAATCGGTGTTATTTGTGTGGCTTATTTTGCAGATAATATATATATATATATGAATCCCCCGCCACCCACCCCAAAATGCAAATTCCCGATAATGGGATCCGGCCGGAGTTAACATAATTTTCAATCAATCAAAATCGATCAGAAATTTCACGGCTATTATTACAATATACTTGTATTTTGGTGTGGGTAAGCGCGATGAACATGTTTTTTTTTTTTTTTTTTGCGGAGAACTGATTTTCCATTTTCAGCATTACGGGGGTAACATCGCGTGTTTGATATTTACGTACGCGCGGTTGGAAATTGTATTGTATTGACCGAACAACACAATCGCTTGGTTCGTTTCCTTTAAAATAACAGACGACACAAAAAAATAAAAAATAAAAAATAATGCACTTTCACGCGTATAATAATACCGTTTAGAAACCGTAATATTTTACGCCGCCGTCGTCTGCAGTCGACGAGATAATGACGAGAAAAATATACGAAAAACGCGATCGTAGCCTAACGGAAGTCGCGAAGAGCGTATAACGTGTACACATTAAATTATAATATTATGTGCCCGCAGCGCATAATATTTATAAGGTCCTTATCATGTTATTTTATCAGAGCCCACGACCGCGCCGAACTTACGATGTACCCGCCTCCTATCTATTATACAAATGCCCAGATACGAAACCCGATTTGAAAGTACAATTTAATTTAGAAATCCAATTTAAAATTGGCGTTCGTTTGTTTGCCGGCATCGTATTGTCGGTAATAATAATATTATAATATTATATTACGAAATACACCCCGGAGACGATTTAGTGACAGAAGTACCTCTATACCTACACGGCATTATAATCTATATAAACTTTGGAACACAGTTAAGTTCGCATACTTCCGCTAGTCTCCAATATCATTTTCTTCGTACGGAAGACCGGTATTTACGAAATGCCGATTTAAGGACAATCAATCGCACTACTTTCTCCCTCGGAAAATCCGAGTGTCCTGGTATTTCACCTCTTTGGCACTCAAATACCTTCATCCCAGTCCGTAAAATATCTTGGCTTAACTCTTGATCGTCGTCTTACCTGGGCTCCCCACATCAAGGCTCACAGACTCGCCTTGAATGCACGACTCCGCATGTTAAAAACATTAATAACTAATAATAAACACACTCCACTAAACGCGAAACTTCAAGTTTACAAATCTTTGATCAAGCCAATGTGGACCTATGGCCTCCAACTCTGGGGTAATGCAAAAAAAGAAAAATCTTAATAGAATCCAAACTCTCCAAAATATTAGTCTACGCAAAATATCCAACGCCCCACCGTATGCGTCCAACTTGATTTAAAAATCAAGACCGTTTCTGAAGAAACTAGGCACCTTCTATAAAAGATACCGTTCAAAACTCCTTTATCATCCCAATCCTCTTATATCTAATCTAGACACTCTATCGATTCGTGGCAACCCACCGAGGTGGCTAAAAAGTAAGTGGTGTAGAGACCTCCTTAGTAATTAATAGAAAAAATATAAAAATATTATTCAAATCTTTAATTAAATCATTCGTCAGGTAGTGTCATCACTAGGGGTGGCTTCTTCCTTCAAGCTTTATCATGTTAAATATATTATTTTATCACATATTCTTATTGTGCCCTAAGGCACAGATTGTATATATCAAGTAAAAATTAAAAAAAATAAAAAGTTCGCATTATATGTATCCTATTATGTAACAATGAACCCAGTTTAGGTAGGATTTTTTAAAATTTAATTAATAGTATTTTTTTTTTTTTTTTTTACAATTTCCGTTTCAGTACCTGGGTGTCGCGAAGTAATATCAAGCTATATTAGTTTTACCGAGGCGTGTTTGTTTTTTTTTTATCGAAAAACACTCTTTCGGTTTGTAAAAAAAAAAAAAAAAACTATTCCATAACATTCTCGTCGTACATTAAATTATTCGGATTTTATAGTTATTATTATTATATTTAAAACATTGTGTTTTACTGTTACTATTGTTATTATTTGTATTATATTTTGTCGGACTTGACCTATAAAACAATACCTTTATTATATATACATATATGTGCATGACGGTTGCCGATTATTGAGTATAAACATGATAGCGGCCCCGTACCGTAATTATCCTGGTAATTACCAAACGATAAACGGGATGATACTGAAAACTCGTAGGATACTGCTCGTGTGTGGCCGGGCCGCTGTTGTCGATGAGAATTTCGAAAGGTGGAATATAGAGGGACGTTTAATTTATGCATTTGTACGGTAAAGAAAAACGAGTCTAAGCGGTGTTCGGTTGATAATGTTTCGTTAAACGGAAATTGATAATTGTATTATTTGTGTACCTGCATAATAAGATTACGGTCTCCCGGTCGCTATTCGTCTTGAACTGTTCAGTAATTCTCTCGGCAACCGAACGAATTTTCGTCCTCATAAATAACGATAACAAATAGTACGATGGATATTTACGAAAAATTCAAACCACATGGTCAATTTCGTTTTTTTATCACCGAGTACAACTGTGCAATTACTATCTGAATCAAACATCCGACAATATCACAGTGGCGGAATACCAAAAGTATGTGTACCGCACAGCCAAACACACGAAGTTTACACGTACAACCTCCTCTCTCAGGATTTGCATAAAAATCCTCGAAATTGCGTTACGTATTCATATAGGTAAAATCGCCGAGGTTAATTTTTTTTCAAAAAAAAAAAAACAAAATGTAATAAAACTATAAAGTACGTTACTATTGGGGTTAAGTTTCCCCGAACGGTTTTGTCGTTGTTTGTCGATTTACCGTAGAATTTAAGAAGAACATTTCGGAGACGCGCCCGTCAGCGTTTGGATGTTGCTCGGGGTCCGCTGGCCGTTTAAAAAAAAAAAAAAAAAATTTAAAAAAAAATACGATATTATTATTATTATTATTATTATTATTGTGTTTATAAGTGATAAAAATGTATAATGTTTTGGGTATATCGAAACGCGGGTAAACGAGTGGCACAGTGTTTCCCTCCCCAACCCCCTAACGTTTTCACGAAGAACGCACGTGCTCATTTGTCATTCGTGTGCTTACGTGACCGGTCGATTAGTCGCCATGGATTCCGCCGCGCGCGCGCCCTCTCACCCCCGCGACTGTGCCACCGACACCGCCGCCCGGCGGTCGACCCGCCGCGCGCGGCCGCGCCGAACGACGACCGAAACGCATTCCGTCCGCCGCCCGAGTATTCGTACCGGCGTTTCCCACACAAATAGTATAAAATAATAATAATAATAATAATAATTATAATCGTTTACGCCCGCCGCCGAGCAAAACGTCGTATTTATCACAACCGTTATGATGTGGGGGCGGGGAGAAAAACTAATTTTGTCGCGTGTTACTGCATTGTGTTATATAGATTAAAAATACACGCACAGAGAGAGAGAGAAAAACCAAAGGCTTTTTAATTGCGCGTTCGGAATGAAAACCGCTAATTTCGGCGGTAGATTTTATTCTCCACATCTCCACCGCCCTATACTAAAAATCAAAATCGCTTATCTACAAATCAATGCTCACACCTGTCTGGTCCTACGGCATCCAGCTATGGGGGGGGGGCTGTGCAAAACCCTCTCCAACCCGTCCAATTCCAATCCATAACCCTCCCCGCAGTCTATTAACCTCTGCCCCGCGGTACGGTTTTAATAATTCAATTCACAAAGACCTCGACGTCGAAACCATCAATGCCGTGATGGTGATTTGCTCCTACTACACAAAATTCCACTCCGAATTAGTCAACCACTCCAACCCATTGATTGCCACTCAAGGTAGCGTTCACTTACCCGATAATCCTCCCCGGCGTTTAAAAAGACGCTGGTGCACCACATTAAATCCCGTCACTTAATCATTTCAATATTATACATTAAAATCCTAAAGGGTTCTGTCACTGGACGGCCTCCCTCCTCAAAATTATTCATGTTATGTAAATATTCTGTAGTTATCCTGCTTATTGTACAAATGCTACACATAGTATATATTCATTGTTATTTTCCAATAAAAAAAAAAAATTTAAATTAAAAAATAATGTAACTACAATGTATGCGACATTACTGAACGGAGTAGAAATCGTCGTTATTCCCTTGTTGCCAGTGTAACCCGGAAATCAACAAAACTAAAACTAATTACGATACTATCGAAAGTATTATTGTTGTTAGTCTTTCTAATGTTATTATAGGTGTAAACTGTGGGAAATCAATACTTATTTTTTTTTTTTGTACTGCACGGCTAGACATTTCGTATATTTCAAGTAACTGCGTGAAAAGATCAGAGCATTTTCTTTACCAAAAAAAAAGTGTTAAAAAAATAATAACAAACAAATTTTTTCGGGAAAAATATTAGGAATTTGAATCAAATATTTCATATAAAGTACCAGCGGGTGAAAAATTCGCATCATTAATGAAATCCATGAAAAAAAAAAAAACCGTTTTTACTGACCGAAAAAGTGTTTTCGAGTGCAAAGAAAAAGAAAAAATAACATCTTTTTGATATTAATACATATCTCGTCGGTGTACGCTCAGAATCTAAACGAAAATTCAGAATATAAATTATTTTCTTTATTATTATAGTGTGAATTTTTTAAACTAATTTTACTGTCATTCCGCACACTGCTGGTGTATAATTTAAAACCACCAAAGTAATTTCGAAATTTGTTCGAAATTGTATAGCCATAAACAGTAAAGAAAATAGTTAAAGAAAAAAAAAAAGATACGAAACACTTGTACCGGTAATACGTATATTTTAAAAGTCTTAAAAAATTCGCGGAAAAAAGTTTCGTACAATATTTCGCCACACTCGACAAGCAAAACACGCACCGTTAAAACAAAAACTTATGTGACCTTAAAATTATATATTCAACAAATGTCGGTGTTGGTGACGTTGCGGTCGACGCAGGGTGGAGTGAGGAGACAATAAAAAAGAATCGCCACCGCTCGAGCTCAGCCTCGGCCAAAATTTCGTACATTCTGTTGTCTTATAGTGAAATAATAGCAGCATACCTATAAATACAATACATAAACACATGGGCTGAAAACTCCAGGGCCTAACAAAGAAAACCCGGTTCTTTAATTAAAAATTGACTTTATTCAACAACATAATCTCCATCAAGAGCAACACAATCATTCCAACGCCGCTCTAACACTTCAATACCATTCTTGTATTTGAATGATTTATCATTGGCTTCAAAATAGGCCTGAGTTTCACTGATAACCTTTTCATTCGAGCGAAATCTCTTACCGGCGAGCATTTGATGGAGATCTGCGAATAGCCAGTAGTCGCTGGGAGCCGAATCTGGCGAATACGGTGGACGCGGAAACAATTCGATACTTAATTCATGTAGTTTCGCCATTGTTTAGAATCATCAACACGTTGGTGTTTTTGCTCGACAGTCAGTAAACGCGGCACCCACTTTTAGCAGAGCTTTCTCATGGACAAATGATCAAGCAAACACGTTCTTTTCATATCTTTACGATGTCGGCTAACTCACGTAACTTCACTTTGCGATCATTCAAAACGATTTTATGGATTTTTTCAATGTTTTATGGTGTTACCGCCTAATTTGGACGTCCACTGCGTTCTGCATCATCAGTGTCTCTACGACCACGTTTGAAGTCAGTTTTATTTTTTTGTTTCTGATAGAACGGGGTCCCCATAACACTTTTCAAGCCATTTCTTCGCTTGAACGGTATTTTTGCTCATCAAGAAGCAATGTAAAATTAAAACACGAAATTGTTTTTGACCCATTAATTTGAAAATAACAAAAGTAGCGTCACTTTTAGCACAATAACTCACACACTAATGACCAGATTGTCATGAAATCGGAACAGTTGTCTTTTGCATGTTAGTACCGACTAAAAATGAGGTGGATTCCAAAACTCTAGCTCTGTCTATGTGTTAGGCCCGGGACATATGTCAGCCCATATGTTATATATATATTTTTTTCTTCTTCTTCTTCTTCTTCTTCTTAGAGTTCAATTAAATTTCGTGAGTGTTGCACGTGGGCGCCGAATAATCGTTTTGGGCCCTGGCCCGGGCAACGCGGGGTCTATGAGCCCTCAGATACGCCATCGGCGTCCAGAACAGAGATTTGTATACCGTGGATTTTCCGTGGTTTCGGCGTGTCGTACGAGTACCTACAGCGATATATCATCGTCCGGTAAAGAATTCATGTAAAAAAAATAAATAAAAATAAACGTCATGTTACAATATAATATTTATTGTATAAACGCGGCGGCGGTGGCGGCGGCGGCGTCATAATTAACAAAAGGGTTGGGGTTTGGGATTGCGGACGGCCGTTATTGGGGAATTAGGGGGCGAAACGAAAAGGACACGGCGATAAAGAAGAGGCCAAATGCCTATATACCCGTATATACACGTATGTATATATATATATATATTTTATGTATGTGTACGTATACGGTACACACGGAGGAGTCAAGAGAGCGTAATGGGACGACGACACGCGACATTTCATTCGGCGCTCTAGCCGGGCGGCCCCGCAACAGCCGCCTCGTCCGCCGCCTCTTCCGCCGTGACCGAATCGATCCTCTTTGTGCGAGGGATGCACCAGACGCCACCGCCGACACCCGCCGCCGACATTATTATCGACATCGCACCGCGTTTACATTTACTATTATTACAATTATTGCTATTATCGCTATTATTGCTATTATTGCTATTATTGCTATTATTATGCCGAACGACACTATACGGATAAGCGGATCCGTGTCAAGGGGCCTGCGGAGGAGCCCGTCAAATTTCAGGCCGATATTTATTATTATTATTATTATTATAAATCGTATTGCTATCATACGACTAAATAAAACTTATTTTTTCGACGAGAACGCGTCATACTACTACGGTGATTCGATTGTAAAAAAAAAAAAAAAAACTGTTGTTTTGCGCGGGACAACTAAAACTCTTTCCGTACCGAAATTGCACAGCGCGTTAGGAAGAACTCCGCGATGTCACATTGCGTGCCCTTTTTTTATATATATATTTATTTTTTTTGAATAGCACTACACTTTTCTTCTTTTTTTTTTTTTTTTTTTTGTTATAAGTAAACTAGCTACCATCACCCGGCCCGGCCCGACTCGGGTTTGTTGGTTATCCAGTATCGTCTAGCTGTCCCGCACGGTTTTGCCCGTGCACAATATCGCACAAAAATCGTTTTAAAATTCAGAGCGGCGTGTGGAATGCATATGGTTTTATTTTATTTTTTTAAATTCCATGTTACATTTACATTTTGCTTGATTTTAAGTTTCAATTGGCCTTATGCATTAAATATTTCCGGATGCACCGTGTTAAGTGTCTCACCTCCAGAGGCTATTGCAAATAGATTTTGTTTACACGAGACACGTGATACGTACAAATTGACTATGGAATTTATAGTCATTGAAAAGCATAATTTTACGAGATATTGGAGCCGTCTAAAATTGAATGGTATTGATTGGTCACCGGTGTTCACTTCATTTTGAGAGTCTAAACTAAATGTAACTCGATCAGTCTACTCTTTATTTGTATATTTTGTCGAAGGGGATTACCGATTTAGCGTTACGGCTTTGGTTACCACGGTGACCAAACTCGCCGTTTTATTTTGTATTATTTTTTTACACTATAAATTTGGTTTCCGTGGTAAGTCATCAAATGTTTGTGAAAAAAAGGGGCTCCAAATTTCCGTCTTTTCCAATAATTTTCATTCGCAAAAACCTTGTCCTGATAATTACGCAACCCTTTAATCACGGGCGGGTATACCGTCCTCTTAATTATTCTTTGTAATTGTTGACGTAAATTGATTTTAATATTATCGTATATGTAAAATGTTCTACTATTTGAAATATTGTAAACCATTTTTTCAATTTGGTAAAATCGCTTTCTAGTAGACGCGGATTGTCACTTTACTCGAACAAATTGTCTAGATTTTAAACAGATTTTCTATAAAATTGATAATATTGTCGAAAAAAATACTACTTATAATACTATATGATAAACTATACTCTGTTCGGAAACGTTTCGGTAGACGTTTAAAACTATACCTGCAGGCACATAAATTCTTAACCATTCTAGAATATTACATTTTATTTGCTATGCCGAACATTCGGTAGTGGATTTATTAAATCGGTGCACCGGTGCATCCATCGTAAGAGTTCTCTAAATAATATTATAATTATTACGCTCCGTTGTATCATTTACAATACGCGATTATAATAGTGAATTTTGGCAAATATTATTATTTGAACGCGACGAAAAGCACCGGGAGTCGTGTGTGGCCTGTAACTATCGTAGTAATCCGATCAAAAATCGGAAGAACCCGGGCGGCACAATGCGATCGTTTGAATAGCGTTCGGTATAATATATATATATATATATTAGCCGCCGCGTGTTTATTCCGAGACCCTTCTCATTTTTAGTCCTTTGAACTTCCAACAAAGTGTATAACGGTATAGTTAACAACGACGACGTACGATAATAATACGTATAATTTCGTCTTTTTCCGGGTCCGTGCCGAAAAGGAGATGTGGCCCCCGGCCGAGGGGTTGTCGTTAGAAAATCAAAAGTTAACACACTCGTCCGACAGGCGGTAGTTACGAGGGCGTGGAAATTTCGAAATCGGCAATCAACTAAAACCTAAGCAATACCGAAATACGGCGATAACAACCATTACGCCGAATACTCCCGGTAAATAGCCGGAACGTGATAAAAAAAAAAAAAAAAAAGAAAAAAATATATACTAACCTATATATTCTTTTGTACGTACGGACCCGGGCCGTAATTTTTGCAATTCTTTGTTTTACTGCGCGTTTATTATTTTTTTACCTCGCCCGACTTGATTTTTTTTTAATATTGGCCGTAACGATATTTAAAATATACGACCGGCCGGCCCGTTCAAACTGCAACAACGAAACAACTGCGAGATTTCTTAGACAATCGACATTATAATAATTATGGTTTTTGTGGGATTGTATCGTGTGCATCGTGACAATCAGATTTATCTAATGTACCGTTAGGTTAGGTTCAACAAAATGTTGTTAAGATTTCCCTCCTCCGCCCGCACAAATACACAAAAAACCAAAAAAAAAAAAGAAAAAACCGATAACTTGCATACGCACTGTGCACGTGGGTATACGATTAAAAAAAAAAAAAGAGCCCATTTTATGCATTTCAATTCTAAATTACACAAGTTGGTACATATATCCGGTAAATCGTCTATACGACGAACTTCCATTTAACGAAATTTTTTGTTTAACGAATTATTTTCGAGAACCATGACCGTCATTGTTAATCATGCGTAAATTTATCTCTGTATAACGAATAAACTATTCGACAAAAAACCCGGTTTTGTAAACTTTGTCACTATCGAATATTAAATATCGATCTGAAATACCTACGATTTTATTGTTTCCAACAATGATAAGACATTGACATTGGCAAGCCGGTTTTGGTTTGACTGCAGTTCCAATACTGACGTAAACGTAATCGTATACAAAATGCGATGAAATCGAAGGAGATCATACAGACGAATCACCTAAACTCACAGAAAAAGAGATGCTAAACGTCTTTTCTGTCGTGAGAAATGGTTTTAGACAACAAGCAAATGTTTCGGATGCAATTTTGTTTAAACTCATTGAAATCGAAACGAATTTTTTTTTTGTGGAAGTTTCACTGTATATAGTTTTTTTTTTTTTTTTTTTTTTACGCTAATCGTTAGGTAATACGTAATCGCGGGAGAAGACAATTTTTCGTTTGTCGGTCGTTGATCGAAGTATCAAAATTAATCGTACAGACGACAAAATAGAAAATATGTTTTTCAACTCACAATACACCGAGGAGTGTCACACGTGTGTGCGACGTGTGCAAATGCCACGAGTGTTCGACTAGCAAGAGGACGAGGGGGGAGGGGAACTATAAGCAAACATTTCAAAAAAAAATACGAATACAATAATATTTGTATATACACTTAATCAAGTAAAGAAAAACAAATAAATAAATGAAAAGACTGTTCATTACTTTATGGTCCTCAACCGGATATCATTATTGTAATTTATTACTACAATGTATATGTAATTGTGTTAATTTAACTATACTTTTACAAAAAAAAAAAAAAAACCCCAAAAAACACTTTATGGCGACTAAACTTTATTTATAGCGATCCGTTTTCCGTGGTTTTTCGTTGTCGCCGTGCGGTTTGTACGTGTTAACAGCCGCAAACAGCGGAAATATAAGTTATTTTTCGAAATAATTGAAGTTAATCGAGAATTAAATTATTTATACGATGTACGGCGACGCGCGAAAAAATATTAGGCGGACTAGGGATAGATACGAGAATTTGATGATCAGGAACGATCGAGCAACGTCGGTTAGATTTATCAAAAATGATTTTAATCGTTATGCGGGTAACAAAGGCGCGCGAACAAAATTTGTTATTTAATTTTATGTTATTCATATGCAATTAAATAGTATTTTGTAATACGCAATTTAAATTTCAACAGAAATGTACAGTACCACTCGCCGTATTCAATACGATTTTATTATTTCCGAATAGTAATACTCATTTGAATACATATACAGTAAAACTTCCATTTGTAGAAGTCTCATGGGAAACAAAAAAAAATTCGTAATACATTGAGAAATTCGTTAAATAGAATTACATGTTTTTTTTTTTTTTTTTTTTCATATGTATCAATTTTTTAATTTCATAGTCTATATTTTATATTAAAAATAAACATAATATACATATTATGCCTATATAAATACAATGTATTTTTTTGAATCTTAATTTAAATCAAATAACCGGCGAGTTTCGTTTGTTTATTATTTTTATAAATTGTACTGTTTTCGTAAAATGTTTCGATTTCATTGAGTTTAAACAAAATTGCATCCGAAACATTTGCTTGTTGTCTAAAACCATTTCTCACGACAGAAAAGACGTTTAGCATCTCTTTTTCTGTGAGTTTAGGTGATTCGTCTGCATGATCTCCTTCGATTTCATCGCATTTTGTATACGATTACGTTGGAAACAATAAAATCGTAGGTATTTCAGATCGATATTTAATATTCGATAGTGACAAAGTTTACAAAACCGGGTTTTTTGTCGAATAGTTTATTCGTTATACAGAGATAAATTTACGCATGATTAACAATGACGGTCATGGTTCTCGAAAATAATTCGTTAAACAAAAAATTTCGTTAAATGGAAGTTCGTCGTATAGACGTTTTACCGGATATATGTACCAACTTGTGTAATTTAGAATTGAAATGCATAAAATGGGCTCTTTTTTTTTTTTTAATCGTATACCCACGTGCACAGTGCGTATGCAAGTTATCGGTTTTTTCTTTTTTTTTTTTGGTTTTTTGTGTATTTGTGCGGGCGGAGGAGGGAAATCTTAACAACATTTTGTTGAACCTAACCTAACGGTACATTAGATAAATCTGATTGTCACGATGCACACGATACAATCCCACAAAAACCATAATTATTATAATGTCGATTGTCTAAGAAATCTCGCAGTTGTTTCGTTGTTGCAGTTTGAACGGGCCGGCCGGCCGGTCGTATATTTTAAATATCGTTACGGCCAATATTAAAAAAAAATCAAGTCGGGCGAGGTAAAAAAATAATAAACGCGCAGTAGAACAAAGAATTGCGAAAATTACGGCCCGGGTCCGTACGTACAAAAGAATACGAGTGATTTACTGGCGAGGCGCGCGCGCAACGACAACGGCCCCGCTCCGGGCCAGCCCGTCGATCGTCTTCGAACCCGGTAAATCGTAGTAACTTTTTACTCGGTAAAAAATATTGCAACGCGTAAATAGTTTTATAGGCTCGGGTAGTAAAACGTTAAACAGGCACCTAGCCGTTTGACTGTCCGCGTTAACGGTTGCGCGCCGATTTATTCCGCCGATAACGGACACGACTATACATAATAACAAATCGTACGCAATTCGCCGTTTACGTTATTATTGACGTTTTAATAATAATAAAAAAAAAAACCAATAGAAAAAACATTGTTGTCGGCCGGAAGTTTGGATATGTAAGGGGAATTGGATTGATATCCGTACGCAACGACAAATCAGTACCGTTGCTAACGGAAAACGATTCTGAGCGAAATTCGATCGGTCGCGTTTTGAAATGTATCGACGGTTTTTTTTTTTTTTTTTTTACAATTTTCGTCGAAAATTCCACTTTAAACGCTTATGAAAACATAAAAAAAAAAAAAAAACATTTACACACTACATACTACGGTTTACCGATTTCTACTCTACCGTTAAGCATAACTTACGGGGGACCACGTACCGGAATTAAAACTGTAATTCACACAAAAAACCGAATGAAAACTACAAAAACTCCAGCTATTAAACATTTTTTACGGCATAAAATAAAGAAAAAAACTGACAAGTTGATTGGTTGGTTTTAGTTTTTGGATATCGCTAATGCAATATATCCGAGTTTGAAAAACTATCGATTATTTGATTAACGAATAATGTTTTTTATTTTTTATTTCGGTATCTGCGGTAAACGAAAATGTAAAAATAACTTTGCACCGTGCGAATCGTTTCTCATTTTATTTTTATGACGGAAACGTTGGCATCATAATCCGATATCAATGGCTCGAGTAATTTTCGTAGCACGCCCTCTGTTTAGTTAATCCTTAATCGTTTTTAACATTTTTTTTCCTATACAAATTAACAATTATTATGCGGGTTAAATGTTAATTTGAAAAATGCAATTAACTCGATGGCTTGAGTTCGGTTATTTTAGTTTGCGAAATGTTATTATTCGATTTCAAAACAAAGTCCGCTTCGAACAGGCGAGTAATAATTGCCGAGCGTTTTTACGCTATTTCTCCGCGAGAGTTCTTTCCTCTCACTCACTCTCTCTCTCTCTTGGAACAAATCCGAAAACCGATTCAATTCGTCGGCAAATCCGCACAAATCTGAAACGGCCCATCGTCGTGTATACGTATTGTATTTGTATTATAAAATAATGGATTACGGTGTTTGTCGCATCATCGGCCGACGGGCGACGCGGGCGGCGTGACGCCGGGCAATATTGGCAAAACGCAAAACCGGCGTGTATAATTAAGCACTCGACCGAATCGCTCGCTGCTGTACGGAAACCGTATACCTAATAATAATAGTAATAATAATATATTATTACAACGTTCCGAGTCACCGATTTTACGTTTGGCGTCCGTGTAGGCCGTTGACATCGCGGGCATACAGGGCGATTGTTTTCCGTCGCCGACAGGCTAATGTCGAACAATCAAAACGTATTCGAACGATAATTATTTGCCGACCAAACTATCCCGCCAGATCTAAACGCCCCGTGTGCGTCGAATATAATCGAATTTACGTACTTGCAAGGTTTTGTCTTAAATCGCCATTGGGGGGGGGGAAAGTACTCCGGAACAACTTGCGTGCCGGTATTCTGTATATGGTGACAAATTCGAGACAAACAAAAAAAATCAACCGTCCTGTAAAAAACATCTTATTTTTAGCGCCGTATACACAGGGCGATTGTTTTCGTCGCGAACAGGCTAATATCAATATATATATATATATATATATATATATACGAGGTGTGACAATAAAATAACGAGACTTTCTAAATATAACCTAAACTATTAACGTTATCTATAAAACGATTATTGAAATATGATTAGAAAACACTTATCTAAAAGTACTATGAACACTGATGGCATCGATTCATTTTCTTATACGATAGTAGCCTTGTTATTAGTGCGAGTTCGACTATACTGCCGAAAAATGTTAGATATAAAAACCGAACAACATGTGTTAACATTAAATTTCTTGTTAAATTAAAAAAAAACTGCCGCGGAATCGTTTCGTATGTTATGTGAAGTTTATGGTGAAGAATGTTTATCAAGAGCTCGTGTTTTTCAATGGCACAAACGGTTTTGTAGTGGAAGGGAGGACGTCGAAGACGATCATTCGTTCTGGACGTCCTACCACGTCTTCAACAAACGAAAACGTTGAAAAAATCGACAAAATTAATTAATCAATATTATTATAAAGAGGTATTGATTAAATTAAGAGAACGTGTCAGAAAGAAGCGACCAGATCTATGGAAAAATGGCTGGGTTCTTCACCAAGACAATGCTCCAGCTCACAGTGCATTTTCAATTCAACGTTTTTTAACTGAAAAAAAAATTTCTGTACTTCAACATCCCCCGTACTCGCCAGACCTTGCTCCATGTGACTTCTTCTTATTTCCTTCTTATTTTTTTTCCCATTTTCAAACAGTTGATGACGTAAAAATGAAAACGGCACAACTTCTAAAAGGGCTGAATGAAAGCAATTGGCAACACTGTTTTCAAGAATGGCATCGACGTATGCAACAGTGTATTGATGCTGAGGGAAGGTACTTTGAAGATGATAATCATTAAATTATAACATTTTTAAAATAAACAACTTTTATTCAAAAAGTCTCTTTATTTTATTGTCACACCTCGTATATTAAAACAATAATTTTTAGCCACCCCGACCCAACCTCCCGCCGGATGATTTATTCGTATATTCGCGATGACCGGGGCTCGGATATTGTGTCGCTTTAAGGTAATTATTATTTATACGTAGGATATAGATGGTAATAGCAGAGTCACATATACCGTTTGTATTGCGCACTCGAAATATTTCACATTTCACTGGTGTTTTCGCGCACATTCGAAGTGTTTTAGATGTCTAGCGATACGTTGTATTTGTCATACATCCCGTTTATATTGAATATATAAAATAGTCGAAAAAATTGGTCGTCGTTGGGCGATTAATCCGTGGAGAATATGAAAAATTCCCACGTGCACGTATCGTATTATAATTTCTATTCAAGCAGGCCCATTGAACAGTGTTTAAATCAACAAATCGCAATAATACGTAAATAAATGGTCTCTTTTGCTATTTTTCAAGATTGTTTAGGTCGTATATTATAGCGGAAAATGAAAAAATAACATATTCCGCTTATGAAGTGTCTGTTACACGAATCAAATTACGTACTTGGAATGTTTTGTTTTAAATCACCACCGGGGAAAAAAAAAAAAAAAAAAAAAAAATGAATGCACTCTGCGTCGAAATTCGACGGATCCTAATTATAATATACAAACGCGTTTTGAGTAAAAAAAAAAAAAAACCCTAAGTACTCTGAGGCGCTTGCAAAAAAAAAAAAAAAAAAATCAAGCGTCCTATAAAAAATATCTTATTTTTAAAATACTACGTGGATGTCGATCGTTTTCATAATACCGGTGATATGCCAATGGTTGTAAAATCTGTCTGGATGTCTGGAAACTCTTGCCCGTAATTGTTTTATTTTATTTTTTATTAAACTCTCTCGGATATAATCGCCGATCTTCGATAAAACAATCACGTTGTGTGTGCACAGAGTTTAGAGAGCTGCGTGACAGCAGTTCCGGTTCGTACAATATAATATACCTATACGCTCGGCGAGGTTATTGTGCGATTTCATATTTTTATCGAAATGTACACGACGACGGGCAATTTTTTTTTTTTTATTTTTTTATTATCGCCGCCCGTCCACGTGGTCGGTTTACGCGATTATAATAACACAATAACCGCTGCGGCTCGCGATATGTTTTAATATGTTTTTTTTTTTTTGTCCTTTATTATTTATTTGTTTTACAGAAAACTCGAGTTTACCGTTCAACGTATAATGTCGCGATATTTCATATACTCTACGATGATAATAATAATAATAATATTAAATGTAACTTCCAGAAGTTTGCTCCAAGACAGTAAAAAACGAGAGAAAAACATTTATTTTATTTTTTTTTTTGTAATTTTTATCAATATTAACTAATAAAATACGGTAAAAACCACCGCCGCACGAGTGTTATACGCTAAATAATTTCAAATATATATATATATATATATATATATTTAATAAAAAATTACAAATAGTTTCGGCCGTCGTCGTCGGTTAACATAAATAAATTTTCAAAAAAAACTAATACAACAATAGTAAATGAATAAATAAATAAACAAAATATATACGAATAAACAGACTGAAATGGTTGGGCAGGGGTAGTACAGACGGGTAGGTAGGTATCACCTACAGGTGATAAAAAAAAAAAATTAAAATAAATTCTACGCAAAAGCAAAAATAAAATAACGTAAATTCAACGACGGGAAAGGCAAGCGCAAAGCGTGTAAAGTGCAATAAACCCCACCGCCGTCTAATTCATCGCTCCCGAAATCCGTCTGAACAATTTTATACGTATATTACAAAAAACGTGTTGTTGTTGTTTTTTTTTTTTTTTTCAATTTCATTATACTAACTGCGACGCGTCAATAAATTGTGATCATAATCGTTTTTCCCCCCCCCCCCGGACGCGTGTACACGTAATATTAGGAGTTTACCCGTTTTTTTTTTTTTTTTTTTTTTTAGCAATTCCGACTGGCGTTTAATGCTATTCAATTGCGTTCGCGAATATTATTATAAAAAAAATACATCGATAAAATTAATTATGCATAGAGGTGGTCTGTATTTCCCGAACGTAGCCGGACACGAACAATATCGAGATGCTATTGTATTATAGACAAATTATAAAAGATCAATAAATAAACTAACCTCGAGGAATTATCGTGTTTTACGATAAAATCCGTATTTTTCGGGTATATATATTTTTTTATTATTGTTTATTTTTATTTTTTTTTTTTTTTTCATTTTCACTCCCGGATACATTCAACGGAAATTGAAAGGGGGAAAACGTGTGCCTAGCCGATCTCACCCTCGTCGCGTCCGCGCCACGTCACGAATTGTTCCCAGACCCGGGGCGCTCTCATAAACTAATGCGTTTCGAGTAGTGTAGTGTAGTGTGCCGCGACCATTGTTAACCTTAGAAGGGGAGGAAAAAAGAAGGAAAAAAAAGAAGGAAAAAAAAAAAAAGAACGAAAATGAAAAGAGAAATACCTACTCTCTCCCCAGCCAGCACCGCAGTAATTTAATTCGTTTTGTTCTTTAATTCTCGGGTGGTTTTTTTGTCTTCTTTTTTTTTTTTAACGTTTATTATAGTCGGGGTTTTTATTATTTATTTATTTATTTATTATTATTAATATTTTTTTTTTTTTATATATATATATAGGTACCTGGATATTTATTGTGATTCAATTAGTTCGACCGCAAGCCTTTCCGACGGGGAATGCGACCGGCATCGCAACACCGCGTTTGTTTATCGCTAAATATTTTCGACGCGGGATGTGTATCCGAGTACACGTATTCGGATCGAATATTGAATTGTATTTCAAATCGGTATTACAATACGCGTTGTGCTCGTTGTAATACCTGCAGGGTTTTTTTTGTTTTTTGTTTTCAAAGATGGATTTTCGTCGGTTTTAAAAACGCGTTGTGCCCGTGGCTGTAAGTACGGTTCAACGTTAAACCTTTCATTAATCACGTTCGCACCGAGTTAATTTGTTCGACTCGTCAATTTCGAATTCCGACCGGAGTGATATGGTTTTACAATGACGTTTTATTTCCCTCCTCCCCACCAGTAAACACTTTTTCCACCATAACACTCCAATACTGCTTCCGGTAGCAGATTTTTGTCTAGTCGGTACTTTAAAACGGCCATTTTTCAGTATACCACTCCTATACCGCGTTAAATAACTACCAAAAAAAAAAAAAATATCGCGATTTTGTCAAACTCGAATTCTATTGTCTATGTTGATTTCTGGGTTACCCCGTGGGGTATCAATGAAAAAAAAAACACGACCTATACTACTCCGCTCGTAATCGTGTTTCGTTTGCGATTTATCGTTGCGTACAGATATTAAATTAAATTCCTATTCGTTCTCAACTTTCCACCTAGAACAGTGACCCGCCACGGTGCCAAATTATGTACGCTTTTTTTTTTTCTTCGGTATCGGTAATCATATCCAAAATCCTTACGCAGTGCCAGATATATCCTAGTTCTGAAGGAATGGGGCTATTCCAATCCCCTCTCATTTATTTGTTTTGGAAATCTATCCAGAGTCTAATCGGTATAAAAAATATGCGCATTTTGTTGGTTTTAATTTCTAAAAAAAAAAATGATTATAACCCTAATCATCACCTTTATAAACCTTTTATACAACAATTTCCGAGCACACTCCTCTTGAAACCATCCCCTATTTCAACAGCTTATGCCTGGGCATTTGACATTTAAAACATTTGTTTCATTAGCTTTCGGTGGCCTGAATCTATCGGGCCGTCTATTGGAGACTACAGCCACCGTCCGCGGATTCGGGGTTTAAGGTGCCGTGTGATTTTCGATTGTTCGTAAACATCGCGAATTAAATTATGCGTACCGATACGATATTGTATTTTCCCACTCGCCGTTACAAAATAATAGACGAATTATTACGATCGATTATCGATTAATATTACATATTCATAAAAAAAAAAAAAACTTAAATACAAATAATAGGTACCGATTGAGTAGTTAAAATGTGGTTTTATTGCCCGTAGAGAACGCTATATAGGTGTTACGGAATCTCTGACTTGTTACAATATAATAATTGCATGCATCATAAACTCTTAAGATACGAATACACAAGAGACGCGTAACAGAAACTTTCCACCGTGCACTTGTTTAATCGCTGACAATTATAATTTTATAGTGCTTTTAATACTGTTAATAACGCGAGTAGTGAACTGCAGAAAGTCGAAATACATAAAACGTTATAAAGTTCTCGATATACGATTTTATACGAGTGAGGCGAGGGCGGCAGTGTATAAATACAATAAGTAAACACCGAGTGTTAAACAAACGTATAAACTTTAATAACGGATAATAAAATATATATACTTTTGTTTTTTTTTTTTTAATATTTTGTTTTTTAAATAGTAATACGTTTTATTTTTGATGGTTTGTTCGTGTGTGTGTGTGTGTAGTCATTACGGTGATCAAAAACCGATAAGGATCGTAATGAATTCTTTCTGGTCGAAACGGTCGATTACTAGTTTTTTATTTACCGTTTTGCTACTGTACACGGTCGAACATTGTATTGTAATACGTATTTCGAGTGTCCCTAAGCAAAAAAAAAAAAAAAAATAATAATAATAATAATAATAATAAAAAAAAAAAAAGGTAGTGTCTGACTTTTTCCGATGTTTCGGGGTGAATATAAATGACATAAGTAGGTATAGTAGTGTCCATATTAACTTACGGCCGTTTTTGTGGATAAAAATCGTCGCGCGTGTACAATGTACACGATAATATAAATCCGTTTTCTTTTCGGTAAATTATTAAAACGGTTTCGACGTCCAATCGGTCCGGACCTTTTTTCGCGGTCAATGTAGAAAAAAAAAAAAATCTCGCCGGCGGCAATGACACGGAATTGATAAAAGGCCATATGGGTACGACGGTTTTCGTCGGACACAGTCGAACTTTTATTATATTATAATCGCCGACAAAATGCACTTTTTCCGTTTGAATTCCCGCGGTCATTCGCATAACAAGGGGACGGTAGACTCTGTTTTTTTTTTTTTTTTTTTTTTTTTTGCGTGTCCACTAATGTCGTTTTGTAACTCTCCTCTATTAGTGTTCACGTTACTGTACAAAGACGAATTTAAATGCAACCGTGGCTAATATACCGACCATGGGATTTTCCCGATCGGTCCATAATTTAATTCGTTTACCCATTAACTTTACGCGCCACTTCAGCGACAGCGGCGGACCGAAAGTTTCCTTCTGTTCGCCGATTATAAAACATGGATGCGATCAACGGTGCCAGAGGACCGTTTTAAATGGACTTCATTGTTAACTTCACTGTTACAGAAATGTAATTATGAATTACGCCGATGTAATAGACGAATTTTTCCAAATGAAACAGATGAAACGGATTTCCGACTACTCGTATGATTATTATTTATTTTTAGAAAATACGTACGATAAAGTGTATTAATCGATTAAATTCATTTTGTGTTAACAAATCTAAGAATCTAAGAATCGATGAATTATATAACTGACTAGAAAAAAAAAAACGTCAAGAACGCGTAATGGATGTAAAAACTATAAAAAAAAAAAAAAAAATGCTCAAACATTACCTATTTGTTCAAATTGGTAAAATATGTAAAAATTAGGTGTTGTTTTTTTTTTTTTTTACTAAGATGGTTCCCAACTCAGTAAATAAGTTCTCGCCTGTCTCATAATAAAAACCGTAATTAGCCAATAAAACATTGATTGAATCGTAAATTCATCCGGTGTGATTATTTTTTACGGGTTTTCGTAATTTCCGGCCGAAGATACTCGTGGAAAATCGCCGACCGTTTTGCGAAAATTGTTGATTTATTCCACTGTGTCCGTAAAGTTAACACACGAAACAATTTCCAAGTGACGTGTTAACAATCTTATAAAATATGTGTCGCAAAAAAAAAAAAAATAAAATAAAAAGAAAACACATTCGTCGCGTTTACTCGTATAATAAATCTTTCGCTATCCCTTCTTGTAATCGAAAACAAAAAAAAAAAACGTTTTCCTATTTATGTTGCAGACATTTGCCAAGGAATTTTTTAATTACGATTCACAATAAACGCCATTATATTATACAGTCGAGGAGGAAACTTTATGGTGCGTCCAAAAAAAAAAAAAAAAAAAAACAATATACTTTTATAATGTCCTGCGGATTATTTAAATGCCGTATTATTATTGTTATATATATATATATTTATTCAACAGGTGAAATTAATTATAATTAAAAAATAATATTCAAGGAACTATTAGAAAAAAATTCAACTTAAAAAAAATAATAACCAAGTTATGTTAAAATTATTTAATTAAAGAAATGTAAAAAAAAAAAAAGTTATTTTTTAACATCCTATTAACTACATTTACTGCTCAGCTTTGAAATGATGACGATTTAGAGATTTCGAATAGTCAAGAAAACTTATTTATATTAGTTCTGTATTTTCATAATACAAGGTTCAGGAAAACATTTGTGCAAACATATGGAATGTACAGACAGGTTTGAAAAATAATATTCAATACCTATATTTTTTAGATAATAAATAAAATTTCAAAAATCTATTTAATTTCGTCTCGGTTTACAGTTACTTTAGGTATCAGACATCTGTAAGCCATTGTCGTTTAGTTTCGTTCGCGAATGTACAGCGAAGTTAAATTGCCGAAATCTAAACAGCTTTTTCGTCAACGTTGCGAAAGTACGTCAATGAATTCAGACGAATAGAATTATTACAGAAAACAACTTATTCAACATTCGTATTCGATCAACATTTTTATAATTTGGTTTAAATAAATACATTTTTTTATGTATATAATATACTTTAATATCAGGTTTTTTTTTTTTTTTTTTTTTTAATATTTATTCGAATACAGACAAACTGTACATTTTTTGTTTTGTTTTACAATAAACACGTTTGATGTTATACGTTTTTGACATGGTGAATACGATTAAAAGGGATTACCCGGTAGTAACACTTGATATTTTTTCCTGTTTTTAATTTACGATAAGTCTCGACACCAGTTTCTCTTTTAGTCTTCTCGGAGGATTACCCAGGACGATGTTAGAATTAAGGTCAAGTATTTGAGGATTCGGATGGTCTGTCAGGCGCGCGCGAAAGAGTTTGTACGATGGAGTGGCTACTTCGGTGACTGTCGATGTGAAGTCTGCATGTAGGGTATGATTTGAGACATAAAAGGGTGCGTTAGTAATATTTCGTAATGAAATAGATTGAAAACATTGTATTTTATAGATATTAGATTTTTTTTTTTTTTTTTGTTGCGCCCAATAATTGAATCGCGTAAGATCAAATTGGTTTTGCGAGAGTTTTATATAAAAGTAGTTTATTTTTTAGGGTGTTGGAGTGTTTACTTAGTAGACGGCGAAGAGATTTGCGTCTGGTGTTCGACAAAAACGTTTAACGTAAAAGTAATATCGGAGCACTTTTCATTATTGACTTTAATTATCCATTTTGAGTGCCATGCTTCCATATCGTCAAGGCGGTCTTGTAGATATCGGCCGGCGGGGTAAATGAGTGTCTTTGTGGGAAGTAAATAAAATGATCTTGTCATCTGCGAACTCGGTTACAGAAGTCGGGTTGGTCGGTCTGTGACATATATGTTATGGAGAAATGGAGATGATATAGCACCTTTGGGGCACGCCGGCTAAGATAGGGGATAAGTTGGAAAATGCAGAGTCCGCTTACGGTGACAAAACGACGGGTCTCGAGGTATGATTCGATAAATATTATACGGGAAAAGTGTTTTTAATTCGAACAAGAGTCCGGCGTGCCAGACCGCATGGAATGCTTGAGCCAGCGGTACAGTAAGATTTGTTTTCGTGCGAGGAGGCTATGGGCGCCGGTGCCATGTTGAGTAGTACCGAAGCGTGGTCAGCCGTTAGGGCCTTCGCCATCTCAGTTATGGGGGCGAAGGGGGAGGAGGAGCGCCGGTGGGAGGCGGCCAGAGCGGCGGCGGCAGCGGCAGCAGCAGCAGCAGCAGCAGCAGCTGCCCATTTTGGTAAATTATTGTAAAGAGATTGTTTATTTCTATTTTTTTTTAAAAAAAAGATTGTAAATATTTTAGTTTCGTAAGGATTTGTAAATACCTAGTTGTAAATATCAATGTGAGCCCGCCCCGCGAAGGGGAAAACGGGATTTTAATATGTGCATATATTTATTACGTGTTTTTCATTTTTGAATAAATGATGGTGGCGGGCCGGTAGCATTTCCGCAAGGCTATGGGCGCCGGTTAGGCGGCGTACACTGTTCCAATACCGGTAATATCAAAATAAATATAAAAATTAAATTAAAAAGCCATTTCGTGTGCGGTGTATTTTAATTTGCGTGTTTAAGATTTTCCGCCGCGTTAAACGCACAGCCCTATTAATAGTCGAATAGTACACTTTAAAGCTAACCTATAACGCGGGCGAGCGTAGAGTAAACCGCGTCCGGGACGCCGGGGCCGTCCGTCCCGTGTCCCGGAAAAAGCCGTTTTCCAGCGTATCGCGTTGTGTGTACGTACAGGGTGACGCGACGTCGCCGCGTGTGCGCGAACACACCTCGTTTCGGGCCGTGTAATTAATGACCTCCGGCGGCGGTAGTACAGGGTGGCGCGGAAGTGTAGAACAACGCGAGAGCCCGCGTCCCGCGTATATACGGATCGCGACGCGCCGCCGTTTTACGAGAGGCTCCCGCGAGATTAATCGACCGGCGCGGCGGCGGCGGCGGCGACGAACGGTTTTCGGATTTCGTCGGACGCATACGGTTTGCGAATTTCCCGCCGCCAATTTGTTCACTTCGCCGCCGCCGCCGCCGCCGCCGCCGAGGTGTAATAGCGGCGGATACCCGTCTCCTACCGCTCCTACCCCTCTATATATTATAATAATATTTTACCCGAACGTTTCGGACGCAACGCCGGCGATTAATCAACCGACAAATTACATTTATACCTACCCGTATACGTTAAAATATACGATAATGTTACGATTATTTCCTATACGCGTACGCCCGCATATCGTATTATTCCGTTTGTCGACGATATATTGTTACGATAGTTATGTACGCGGGACCGTACTCGTCTCTGACGGGTCCCCCGGGCAAACCGAATTTTCCGGGTCACCCCCTCCCCCCCTCCCGTATTTTCCATCTCCAGTAGGCTTACGACTGGTTTTCAAATGAAAATTTGACCAATTATTACACGCGGGAATCAATTGAATCAAACGGTTTCCGCGTCAAATATGATCGCACAACCCGTGGTTGTTTTAATTAGCGACGCGACGTTTAGGATTTTAAAATCGGAAATTTTCGTATTTTTACGATTAAAAACAACGTTTGCCGGGTCAGCTACAGTATAATGTATGTTTTTATATACATTTAAGTGTAATATGTATGATTTTTTTTTTTTTGTCCTACTTGTTTTTTAAAATACATTTCTATTTGTGAAACTTTTCGTATTTTAAAACGTATTTAATGCCAATAACATTATTGTAATCACAATAATAGTTTGATGGGAAATCAATTGAAGAATATAAAATCGCAATTTTAAATGCCCATACTTGGATTCAGATAATAATCCGAAATATATTTGATACGGTTTTCGTAATCGCATTCATTTTACTTTGTTTTTCAATTTCGTAGTACGCCATTGGAACATTTTTCAGAGAAAATTAAATACTTTAAGACATAACTAATAGTAATAAACGACTGCATAATAATATGAAACGTAAAATTAATAACACTCGTAGAATTAACAATCTTATATTGAAAACGGAATGGATTACGTTTTATTAACACAAAGGAATCATATGTTTGGACACAGTCCGTTACCTGAGCTCCAGCAGGAGACGGCGTCTGGATTATTAATTTGTTATTATTTTTATTTTATTTTTTTTTTTTTTTTTTGTAGGCACTAACCCCTTAAAAATAGGCTTATGGCCGAGTTCCCGAGGATACCGGTCTGAGTTCTGCGCCGATTGTAATATGGCCACCGGCTATAATATTATAATATCGTAAAAGAAATGATAATAACTACTGCGGACTAGGAATGGTCCTGGATATTGTAACCCCCCAAAATTTGAAGAAAACCCATCCAAAATTGTGCGCTTGAAAATTAACCCAACGATTTTCAAATCGACTTTTAACGTGTTGACTTATTATTTCAAGTTAATATACGACGGCGGTCACCTACTCTACCATATTGTTGGTACCGTCGTATTCATTTTTTTTTTTTTTTTTTTTTATCATTTTACACTCGTACATTGATTACAATATTAATCTTTTTTTAGAATATTTAGGGATCATTGACCGAAATCCGGCCACCGTTTTAATATAACTTAAAAACGTGTACGTTTTCGCTACATTTGCAACGTTATTATTGCAATAAAACCGTTTTTATTATTCATTTTTTTTTTTACACGAACAATACAATCAGTTCTCAGTAATAAAACAAGAGGGACCAAGAGACTTACAACAACAACAACAAAAAAAGGAGGGCGGGGAAAAAGGATGACAATTAATTGAGAAGCTCCGTTCCAATCCGAGCAGTGAATATAATAATAAACTGTACAAGCGCCCAAGTATATTGCCCATTGACTTTCCCTGACCTTAGAAAGTGCGAATTGACCGTATATAATATTATTGTCGTGTAAATAGTTCGGTATATTACGGCTATTGATAACGATTGATTTTTTTTTTTTTTTTTAGTCCCTTTTGAGTTACTTTTGTTCAACGATCACGATTATTATAGATAATCGGCGAATAGTTTTCCGAAATTATATTACGGTAGGTAAGCAAATCTTAATAAAATATATATTCAAAAAAAAAAAAAAAAAAAAATATTTTAATATTTATAAATTATATTAAACAAATGATTGTAACTACCCATCGGCGAGGAAACATAGATTCGGAAGCGTGTATAAGGAGTGATTTTTTGGGGGTTTAACCTCCTCCCCAGAAATTTCAGGAAAATTATTAAGTAGATAAATAAAATGTTGGTTTTATTTTAATTTTACTGCCAGGTGTATCGTTAATACACGCTCAAAATATGTTTTTCTACGAGCGCCTGCATAGATTTACGTATTTATACTCTTGAGGCACTCCGCAATAGAGATAAAACAAAACCGTCAAACTAATATCTCAGGCCCGGGGAATCTATTTGAAATTGGTGTTTTTTTTTTTTAAATTGATAACGATTATTTGATAACGCTATTGATAACGATTGATTTTTTTTTTTAGTCCCTTTTGAGTTTTGTCTGTTCAACGATCACGATTATTATAGAAAATCGGCGAATAGTTTTCCGAAATTATATTACGATAGGTAAATATACGTATGCGTCGTAGTTGATTCGGCGTAGGAAAATTACCGTCCGGAATACGAAAATACAGCCGTCGACGTGCCACGTACGAAATACGATAGTGTGAAGTCTTAACTAAATGCTTTCAGAGTTTTAATATATTATTATTATTATTATTATTATTAAGGCTGAGGGATTTTATGACCTTAAAATGATCGAAACACACACATATATATATATATATATATATGTACGCCTTATAGCAGTAATCAAATTAGAAAATATTTTAATAAAATTAGAATTCAAAAAAAAAAAAAAAAATATATTAATATTTATAAATTATATTAAACAAATGATTGTAGCTACCCATCGGCGAGGAAACATAGATTCGGAAGCGTGTATAAAGAGTGATTTTTTGGGGGTTTAACCTCCCCCCCCCCAGAAATTTCAGGAAAATTATTAAGTAGATAAATGAAATGTTGGTTTTATTTTAATTTTATTGCCAGGTGTATCGTTAACACACGCTCAAAATATGTTTTTCTACGAGTGCCTGCATAGATTTACGTATTTATACTCTTGAGGCACTCTGCAATAGAGATAAAACAAAACCGTCAATCTAATATCTCAGGCCCGGGAAATCTATTTGAAATTGGTTTTTGTTTTATATATATATAAAACGTCTACTTTTATATTATCGTAAACGGTAGAATATGCAAAATACGCGACAACAAATTTAGTTTATAATGTTACTATAAAGTCGTATTGCTATGAAACGAATTTCAATATTATTCGGCTCTATTGCGTTTACCGTTATTATTATATTACTAATATAATTTATTAAACGTTAATGTACGTTGATTTTGTCATTCATTTATTAATATACTACACGTCTGATCCGGATTGCGGAACGACCGGAATTCTGCTCGGCACGTATAATTGTATAAATAACGTAATAATTATATTTTTTATCTATACACGTCCGACGTTTTAAATTATTGATATAGTCATTATGTTATCCGATAATTGTCTATAGGAGTACCCGGGGTGTCTAATATTCATTTTAGTAGTAATAGGCTTTTTTTTTTTTACCATATGAGAGTACCTATCGAAATACTGATTCCGGATGTATACATACGATTTTTTTTTACTTAATCTCCGACGCGTCAATGTCGTCCGGTGTAAACGCGTAACTTATATTGCTCGTGCTCATATGTATTTACGATACATTTTTTTTTTTTTTTTCATTTTCGTTATTTTCTATACACTGCACAGCTAGAAGGAGTATCAAACGCAGGAGGAAATACGCCTTGCATGCAAATCGGCCGAACAAAAAGGAAAAAAAAAAACCCCCGTATAAAGCGACGTTCTGTGGGTATTAGTCCTGCCGCGGCGGCAGCCGTGCTAAAAGGCAGCTGTCGGGATTT
Source organism: Tuberolachnus salignus (assembly GCA_956483605.1). Lineage (NCBI taxonomy): Eukaryota > Metazoa > Arthropoda > Insecta > Hemiptera > Aphididae > Tuberolachnus > Tuberolachnus salignus. Next base: position 36,859,684 of record OY101432.1, read on the forward strand.
GAACAAAAGCGATTTTTTTTTTTTTTTGCTTTTAGTTCTCCCGGTGGTTGTTAGGACAACCGTGGTAAAAATGTACTAGGGGTTTTCGAGTAAGGCCGTGACGGTAACGAAAAATATTGGACGAGTGTATAAAACGTCTACGAAAGTATTTATCGAGAAAGACAATTACGAATTTACTGTAAATAGTTTATTCTTGTACTACACCACAAAGCGGTCGCCATAAGTCTGAAAACGCCAGGGGAATCATGGAAGTGTCGGGAAATTTGTGATTTGTACTGAAATTTCTAAAAATCGCACACCCTTACGTATTTCATGCAATCCCTGCCCACGGGAGTCGTATTTATTATTGTGCATGTTATAGTGATGGAATTTAACAATCTCAAACTTGTGGCAACCCTGTAGCTACTATAGGTTACTCTTATCTGTTATAATTATTTTAGCCAATTAATCAGGTACCCAGGATGATCGCTGTTTAGTCGGGTTATAGGGAAGTATTTGTATTTTATACGCATACACTTCATGCACCGTAAGAAATATGCTGCGAATACAGTGTAACATCATTATCACTAGGATATTAAATTATTATTCTCGCGAAGAACAAAGTTTGAAATAATAATCGCGTTTAAAATACGTAATAAAAACCGCATTGGCGATGTCATACTAAAAGAGTAATGATCAAACCGAAATCATATTTATATTTAACTCCACAATCAAAAATACGATAACGTTGAAAATTATTTCCACTACCTTCTCTGTAGACACCGAAGTCAAATGATTTCTGAAAATTGTATCGCATTTGCAATCGATACACCCGTAATCCAAATGATAATGTTTAAAAACCGTAGTGTCGTGGAGTTCTCGCGTATCAATTCGATTGTAGGCAAAAGAGTGAAAAGATCTGTATGGAAACGCATCGCCGTCGGATGATTGAAAATTTGCTGTGTACCCCGGAAAAGTGGTTTCGTTGAGTTATGACGAGATAGAGAGAGAGAGAGAGAGATATTTTGCCGAAAGTTTAGATTGCTCGGCGTTCTAATTTTGCCAAGAAGTTTTGTTGTAAACCGAACGAAAGCGGCGAATATTTCGACGTTATACGGTTTGCTGCGGCGGTGGCGACCACACGAACTCAGTGGAGATAAGTATAATATTATGTGCGTGCACGTGTCCAATTGTTGTACAAGACAACTGAAAATTTAATTATACGTGGCGAAACGATTACGCGTGTAAGTAGGATTTACCGATTCAAACGTAAATCTGGGGCCGACCCCCCCCCCCCCCCGGGTAGAATCTCGTAGGTGCTTGCCTAATAGCTACAGTTACGGGTATGAATGAGTGTCGTGTCAATATTTCGTCTTCGAACGCCGAAAATAATGAATTAAATTGATGGCCCGCGGTTTTCCGATTAGCACTATCGCCTGCGCGATTAATCGATACGTATAATATCGACAGTATCGATACGTTTTGACGGGAAAAAAATAAATCATATTAAAACGCCGGATTAATCGATATTCGGATTTATGGGGTTGATAGATTAATGTTTTAACCATCTCGCCGTTGTATCGCGAATCGAGAAAAAACAAGGGTTTTTTTTTTTTTATTAAATATGCTTTTTTCAAAAAAAAAAAAAAAATATCGACACTATCGTAATCGATTACCTACTGGTTTTGTATCGATTGTTTTAAAAACGACTGTCGCGCAGCCCTACAATTAAACCTAGACTTTTATGATTTTAATGGCGCATTTAATCAAATTACAATATTCTATAATAATTTTATACGACCCTCCGAATAACGGAGACCGGCATAAAAAATCTACCGGACGAGAAGTGCATTATAAAATATTATAACGTTGTATAAGGTCAAGTTCGGGCGCTCGGCAAACTTTCCACGCGAACTCTTTGATGTATTTTCAATTCACGGATTTTCAATGATGTGATTATAATAAAATCGGTACGCGGCACGCGATTGTGAATACACACGTCAATATTATAAAATTACATAAATAATAATAAAAAAAATTATGTATTTTGGTTTTAAACCGAAATCCGTGGCCAACATAAAACACGTTACGTTATTATTTTCCAAACTTAATTCGACGCGATTAAATTGCAATTTTTTACGTTCAAACAAAATGCGTCGAATAGTTTAGTTTTAGATTCCGCCGGGTACAGCGATGAATAATCTATTGGTTTTACTGAGTTGTTTTTTTTTTTTTTTATTTCTTGGAATAATCGTCCGGTTAGTAAAAATTTTTCCTATTTTTTTTTTGTTTACGCCATACTTCAAATTTTAAAGTTTAAACGGATTTTTCGCCTTTACGAAAACAAGGTTAGGTTAGGTTATTTTTTCGTCTACGTCTGGTAAGGGCTACTGTCAATATTTCAGGTGTCTACGATTATTTTCAACCGAGTCGCAACAAAGAGCAAAAAATATCGAAAATAATGAAACCATTATTCATTCGATTTTACCGTTTTTCCTACGTTTCCGATTTTTTTTTTTTTTTTTCGAAAACTATAACGAACATCAAAAAATAATTTCCTCCCCCCCCCATACAACTTCAATGTACCGACTAGATCCAAAATGCTTTCAGAAATGTTATACACTTGAAAATCAAAGCAAAATGTCCTCTAGAAAAGCTGTACACGGACGAAAAATAAACTAAATAATTAAAAATAAAAAACACACATATAGTAAAACCAATAGATTCCACGGTACGCTCAGAATAGAAAAAAAGTTTTAATGAGTTTCGTTTTATTTAGTTTTTGCGATAAGCTATTGCTCTATCCGTTTTACAATTAAACGTATTATTTTTTTTCCCACCGTCTTTTTTTTTTTTTTGATAAATAATATAAATATGTACTCCGAAAATGTCCAATTGCGCTTATTTAACTACATTTAACTTATCCAGCATTAACGGTACTTTAGAAAGAATTTTTTTTTTTAATTTAGGCTCTACAAAATAATTTAATTACAACGACGAGAATAAATTTAATACATTACAAACGACATCTGTTAATAATTTAAATAATATTATTATTTGTCATGTTTTGTGTAACGATGTACACGTGTATCATTAATGTTCCGAGTATGGAATATTTCATTTGAATTATTTCAAAAGTGTAATTTCACAATGTTGAAATATCGAATGATACATATTCGTTTAGTGTTTATTTATTGGTTTTGTTATGCGTTTTACAAGGTCATAACCGGTGTTGGTCACGCTGAACGGCCGGTTTTATATTATATCAATAAACATCATTCATTAATCCGTTAGTTAAAGTTAAAGTTTTTTTTAGTCAACTTTAAGTCGTTAAAATCAACTGAAAATTGTATATAGACTAGTTTCGTGACTTTTTTTTTTTTTTTTTTAAACGTAAAACTAAAATCACAGTTGGGATATTTTATAATATCAATTCTTAACTCAATATATTGAACCGTATAGATTAATAACAAAACGTAACTTATAAAACATCGGTTTGATTTCAAATCGAAAACGCGAAAATCGATAACCCGTGTCAACGAGAATATATTATGTAATATTAAGTATTGCATATTGTAGGGGCTTGTATTACGTGGCTTATAACGAAACTAGAAACGGATATAACCGAAAGCTTAAGTCTTTATGTGTGTGTGTGTATTTTATGGATTGACAAAAAAAAAAAAAAACTAACCAAGTATAAAATAAGGGCGACAGATGTTGGGGAAATGAAAATATTACGCATTTTTATCTTCACTCTATCGTCCGTGTGATTACAGTATATACAGCGTGTTACAAAATAATAATAACAGGTCGTCGTTAGGAAATCACAGTAATCCGATATTCATCACCGTAGGTGATAATAGTATAGCATAATGGTTTCTTTCATAGAAAAAAAAAAAAAAAAACCCATTTTATATTTTAACTTCTATAATAATTTTAATCAATCGCTTTCTACTAATAAGGTAAAGAAATATTCGCGCTGTGGACTCGAGTAACTTGCGACTATAATCCGATCGGAACTTTTGATTACCGCCCGGCGAGGAGAGTAGCAAAAAAAAAAAAAAAATGATATCGATAAAATCGTTGACCGCGTAATACATTATCAAAATATCATTATAAAAAATATCCGTATAAAAATCAAACTTATTATACTTGAAGCTTATCGTAAACTGCAATAAATATTTAGCCTCATTCTACTTATGTCATTATTAAAACCTTATTGTTATTAAATTATTACTAAAATATATATACTCATTTTTATTGTTAGAATTTAAAATAACACACATTAACCTTTAAAACAAAACAAAAAACCAGTAATTAAAGTGGTAAGAGAAAGTTTTCCAATTTTGTAAAATTAAAAGTTTTTTTTTTAACTACTTGATGAATCTTAGAGATAAGATTTTCCACTAACCCACTGCCGGATATTATTTTAAAGGGAAAAGGCACGGCCACTTTTACCGACGAATATGATGTTTTAGATCAATAAATTAGAAAAAATTGCGGGGTTTGGGTTGGACGGATTTGATTTTTGAAAATATTTTGTATTTCTAGATTTCGTTCAGAGGCGATTTTCGATGTGCAACTTTATCGTTAAAATATTGATAGGTAATATTAGTTATAAAAAAAGAAAACATAAATTGTCATTATTTGTATACTAAATCACACATTCGATATTTCGAATATCAAAATCAAATCGGTTTTCGAAATTTAAATCCTGATGGGCAATCCGGCAAGCCTCGCACTTTTGTCTGGCATTTGGTGTCGTTTTACGTGGTTTTTTTTTCACTCGATCTGTTCTAACCAGGGGCATCATTTCACATTTTTTTTTTTTTTGTTTTACGGGATGCAAAACCAATATTGAACATTTCAATCAATACCAAAACCGTTCGCTTAGCCCGCGTAGCGTATTAAAAAAATTAATTAATACGTTTAATACATATAAAAAAAAAAAAAAACAATCTGTTTGTCAATAAAACATATCCAAATGTATAATTCAAAAATCGATTTCAATTAATTTCAAAATTATTATGCCTTGTAATACTGATACTAGATTTTTTTTTTAATTTTTTGTTGGTAATATTACAAATACGTTGATTGTTTTATACTAAATTCTAAATTCTACGCGATTATGTCGACATCGGGTGTATTTAAACGGATAAAAAAAATAATGTTATAGGACGCATTGGCTCCGAGTACCCTGGCATCCCGCGGCGAATCATGCGCGCCACTGGCTCGGACCGCCTTAAAATTAATCTTAATCGGATTAACGAAACGTCCGGTGTGTGGATATATTGACATTTTGATAATATCGATATCGAATTGATGCATCCGACTGACGAGGAGCCGATACCGAATATTCGTCTGCTCCTATCATCCCCTGGCATTAACCTAACAAATAAATAATTAAATAAGTCAGGGTTTTCACGGCGGCACGGCGGGAACCGTTGGTTTTTTTTTAAATACCGTTGTTTTCACACAACCCGTGGACGCGATCTGTCCGGGCCGATGTGTGCCCGTCGTCTCGCCCGGACCGGCCCCCCCCCCCGTTAATCCTCGGGGATCTAAGGGTCGGACGCCCGTCGCGGTTTACCCGGCGGACGTACAATTACCGTTATTAACGATATTATTATCACTAAATGTGACGTTTTAATATTACACTCGGATCTTTAGAAGATATGGTCGGCGACACTGGATTGCCGACACGGCCGCATAGAGAGGCCGGTTTTTAGTGTATATATTGCCGTTGTTCTGCGCGATGGCGCGGCCGGCGCTTTGAGGTTAGGTTTAAAAATCGTAATATGCATTGCAATGCCGACTAAAATACATATTAATAACAATTCGTTTTCCAATAAAATTCGGTCTGTCCGGTGTCGCTATGTCTCTCATGAGGCGGGCGGTACAAGAGCCAACTAAAACCGCCTCTCACTCACTCTCTCTCTCACTCTCTCTCTCTCTCTCTGGGCCACAGCGAAATTAACGCATAAAAGGTGATGTGGCCACGTCTTCCAAGACCGTCAGTCAGATTAAATCATTACGTTTGTTAGAGTATTTCAATCTAAGTAAATCGTCGACAAGAGTTCGCTGGGCGGGTTCTAGGACCCCACCTCCGTAGGGTTCGTCGATCGATAGCCAGAGACGGCAAGTGTTACTGTGACGTGCCCGTCTCAATGATCAATTGTCTTCGCATTATAATTTATATCGGAATTGCGTACAAAATTATAGTGTCCAACGCGTGTCGTGACGAATTGGTCACAAGTCAGCTTTAAGCGAAAATCGTTATATATTTATTTACGCCGGTGTCGGTTTTTGTAGTTTTTCCGAAAACACACCGGTCGAACAATGTACCGCCCGGCGGGTAAAGTCGAAACATTTTTACTAAAATTGAAACAGTGTTTTACGAGGTTGGGCAAACACGTCTTTGTACAACAAAACGTGGTTTGTATAATAACAAATCGATAAATATTAAATAAAATACATTTGCGACGGGCGCGGCTGTAAATGTACAGACGTAATAATTATATACGAGGGGAAAAAATGAAATTAAAAACAAAAAAAAAAAAAAACAAATCATCGTAAAGTTTCGATTATTCGCGTCAGTCGGTAACGTGTATTATATTATTTAATAATTTCGTCTGTATTCGAACAGAGACGAAATTTCTCTGCGTATCGAGCGTACAGAACAATATATATATAAAATCCGATTCGAATGTGGTGTGTAAGTATTACGGTTTTATAGAAAGCAAAAAAAAAAAAAAAATAACAATACAAAATATAAACTTAACATCGCGAATCGACGACGACGACGACGACGACGACGCGGGACCATTTATTTTTTTTTCTCGACGTTTGCCGTGATCGAGTGGCGGCCGTTCTATTTGGCCGATCGAATTACGAGGGTCGTATAAAACTCCACTACGTGATTGACCCTCCACCGAGTAAAAACCGCGTTTTCTTTTCTTTTTTCATTTCTTTTTTTCTTTTTTCCGTTTCCCGCAAACTCTCGTCAAAGTCCGTCGGCCAATTTAACCGTAATCGCCGCCGCCATCGGCATCGCGTCCCAACAAGTGACATCATATTATTTGATAAGCAATATTTTTATGCGCGTTCGAGTGGTCTTAAGGAGTCGTGTCTCTCAAACCTTCCCCATCAATATACACTAGGCCGGTACTTATTGTTATAGTTCTAGACGAGAGGGGGAGAGGAAAAAAAAAATTTATTTTTGATCGAACGGTCCCTCACATTTTGTTCGCCGCTATACGTGTGTAAATACGGTTGACGAACGATCAATTAAAGTCCGGCCGTTTTTCGAATTTAATTCAAAAACCGTAGCGATTAAATGTATACATAAAAAAAACACTACTAAACCGTAATATTATTGAAAACAGCTGTTCGCAAACTCTGCACCGCGATAAAAACAAAAAAAAAATATACATATATATTTACAATATTCCGACCGAACCTGAGCGGAGGTCTAATGGTTTTACGACGCGTGCTGTTTGTTCTGTCTGTAAATAACTTTTTGACCAGAAATCTTACTCAAATCATCAACATCATTCACCAGAGATAGTGTGGTCCGGTAAACATTTTACCTTAGTTGGTGGTCGAATTTTGATTTTTTTTTTTTACATTTTTCTTTATGGCCGGGAATGACCGAGGAAAAAAAAAAAAAAGAACACAATAGAGACAACGGTTTCTGTTGATTTCGATTCGGTGTTTTTGGTTTTAATTCAACACTTCCCAGACGCGGTGCGATTTACAAAATATTCGACATTTCCGAGTAATTTCGGTTTTATGTGCCCCGTAAAAAACGCACAACAATTCATCATAAGTTGTGTTGTACCGAACGGTTTAAAAAAAAAAAAAAAAAATCGATGTTATTTTTCCTTAATAAGCGTTTTTAGTTTAAATGTCCTCGCGGTTTTCACAGGAGGGCACCGCCGTCCGCAAAAAGATTACGATTAAAGATTAAAAATCAACCGTCGGGGTACATAAAATAATGCGCTGACAAAGTCCGTTGTATGTTTATAATTTTCCGAGGACATCAATACACCGTTATGCGAAAAATATCGTTTGGGAACAATTTATTCGTTACGATCAAATGACTTTGTGTGTACCCGACGAGCGGTTGAAAATACGATAAAACGAAATGGCCACCGGTAATAATATACTTCTAGCGGCATATGCACCGCAGTGTACGGCGCGGCGCGCTTTTAGCGAAATTAGGTTTTGTTATTTCGATACCTATCTCGTTATCGCGATTGTAAGTACGTACATTATAGTGATAGGATTTAGATGACCTAAAAAAAAAAAAAAAAAAAAAAAAAAAAAAATACAAAAGAAAAAAAAAAACGGCTAACTATATAATAAAATGTCTAGTTTATTAATGGTATTTATTTGAAAACGCTTTTATCGTTCAAAAATATTATACGAGTTAATTTTAGTAAAAACGTATCGAACATATCGATAGTTACGGATATGTATTTATATTATTTTAATTACAATCGACAAATGAATAGCAAAAAAAAAATGTGTGGAAAATCTAAACATATTTCAAAAAAATTAATACGAATAAAAAAAAAAAAAATGCTAAAAACGTCCAGAAAATTCCTAATTAAAATGTAGTTTTGAATATCTATGAACCGCTGAACGAGTTTTAGCTATAGTCGCAACTAGCTCTAAATTTTAGGGGGTGCTTAAATTGTTAACAGCCCCCAAACCCGGTAGGAAAAGGGGGGTGGTGGATTCCTAAAAATGACTTTTCCAAATTACTCGACCGATATCAATATGCCGAAGCGTAATGCCACCGATAAATATTTATTGCGGTCGTTATTATTACTTAAAAATCGAACCATTATTTTCTACTAATCTAAACTAACAAAAAAAATTATTCAAAACATAAATCCTGTAATGTATTTAATAATGCATTTCAACGGTAATTTTTTTGAATGTAAAAATTAAAAAAAAAACAGGATTTTCGAGGGGCGCTTAAGTCTTGTTGGCAAACGGTAGAGGGCAAAGAAAAAGAGTCATCGACATCTTAATAGTGTGCCGATCTAAAGCAAATTTACGATGATCGCCGTGTTCGCATCGGTAAACAGGGGGACAACTTGCTCGCCTGAAATTTATGCGGGGCCAAAGGTATTATCTTGCCCGTCCCCGCCGGGTATAAAAACAGTACGAATTGCTGAATTTTCTAAAATAAAAAAATGAATGCAATCCGTTAATTACCTATCAGAAGATGAAAATATTTTTGTCCTTATATTAATTTATGTATATTTCACGTTTTTCGTGTTTTACAATATGTTGAAGTGTCGTCAACGTTATCGCATTGTTTGGGTTAGAAATATAAGAGAACTAACATTAAAAAATAATGACGTATTCTTTCGTTTTTTTTTTTTTGTTGTATAAATTTCGTTTAATCCGGTTATTAAATTAGTCTTCGATTATTTTGGATTAATAAAATACAAATATATTTATACACCACCGAACCGACATTTTGATTTTGGCGAATAAATTTTTTTTGCCCCTTGCTGTAGTTTTTTACCCAGTCAACACTACTGGCGGCAATTAATATGGGGAATATTATCGGTACCGACTTTGATCGTTAATCACTTTTGCCGATTTGTTAAAACAATGCGAATTGTGAATTTAATTTTTTTTTGGGTGTAGTAAGTAACATAGTATTTAACTATAATTTCCGAAAGTGTAGTCTTTATAAACTGTATTACGGTGCGCGCGTTTTTTGTAAACTGGGTTTTTTTTTCCCACGCGAAACAAGAAAATATATACATTTTATTATTTTTTTTTTTAATAATAATTCGCATATTTTAAATTAAATTGTCGCCGGGTTCTCGGAAATAACAAAAAAAAAAAAAAAAAAACAGATGGAAAACAAATTAAATTAGAAAAAAAAAAAAAGGCGACTAGGACATAGTGACGAACACATAATATAAATGTTTTATAAATACAATTTAAACGCATTGCTTTCGGTGTTTGATAATGATGTTATTATAATACTGTTTTATTCGTTTAACACGTTGTCCGTAATGTTTACGACGCGACGATGAACGTATAAAAAAAAAAAAAACATCGCTTATCACATTACACCGGCGGTGTTAAACAGGTGATGGACACCTGTTTTTTTTTTTTTTTCAAGACGGACGTGTATAGTCCGATAATATACGCACGAGTACGCGGCTACATATCGTAGCAATAATCGTATTTAATTTTTTTACATTGTACGCAGAGCAGTATTTTCAATTTCGGCGCCTAGGACATATAATTTATACCCCACCCCCCATCCCATCCGTGTAATTATCAATATCATTACACATATTTCATCTACTAGAGCAGATTCTTAAATGTATTTATATAAAACGGTGATAAGGGAGGCCATCCAGTGATAGGACTCTTTATTATGTACAATTTTTTTTAATTTTGTATTTTTTTTTGTTTTTAGGATTGAGTGCCTAGATCGGAAGGTCTAGACGGCACCAGCGTCTTTGGAAACGACGTGGAGGGTCGTTCGGAAGCGTAAGAGAGTAATTTGATTTGAAACGAGTGGGTTGGAATGGAGAAATAATCCGGAGTGGAATTCGTTGTAGTATGCTTTGGTAATTTTATCGACTGACTCAATGAATTATGGTCTTTATGCAGAGAGATGTTGCTGACGAACCAAGGGGCCGAAGTTATTTGGCGTAGACAAATTGATTGGAATGATCGGATATTTTTTTATTTGGGTTGGCTTGGCGCGACCCCAGATTTGGGCACTATAAGCCTAAATACGGGCCTTATCATAGATTTATATATTAAAAATTAATTTTTTTAGAGGAACATTGGATTTGAGTATTGGACGCAATGGGTGTAGTCTGGAATTTAATAATTTTCCTTTTGCTTTGAGATGGTGACCCCGGGTAAGTCGTTTGTCTGAAACTATACCGAGATATTTGACATGTGACTGTGAGGGAATAATAGCTCCTTGAAATGTTAGAGCTGGTGAGTTTTTTTTTGGTTGAGGGTAAAAGGAACACGTATATACTTGTCGGCGTTTATTTTTATATTGTATTTTAGTGCCCAGTTGTCGATTAGGTTCAAGTGGATTTGTAGAGCGAGAGAAGGTTCAACGGGATCAAAAATGAAGATATTCAATATTTAACAATTAATAAATTGGAGGAGGATTGGCTAAACGGGTAAATCGGTCACGGGCGCTTCGTTCGCCGTTTGCGGTTTCTAAATAAGTTATCGTTTATCAAGTAAAATCAGTAAAATCAACTGCTATTTTTGCATTTTTCTAAAAATACAAATCGCAAAAGCTTATATAATAAAACGCGGTTTCCTGTTTTTTATTGCATATTTAAAATTAATTTCGCTTAAATATTTTGCCATCCTATTGATCGTACGCGAATTAATTTCCTTTTTTTTTTTTTTTTTTTTTTTTTTTTTTTTACATGTTATAATATACAATTTATTCAAATTTGTCTTTATTGCCGTTCGATACCGAAATCGCGTCGTATTAATTATTAATTATAACCTTTCGGCTGATATTTTGTCGAACCAAAAAAGGAAAAAAAAAACCGAAACACGTTCGCGTAAATTAAAAAACACAGTCTTATACATTCTACTAAAATAAAACGCTCGAGTATAAATATTATAACGTTTACTTTGAGTACAAATATTTATTCTGAGGGGCGACGGAATCCGAGATGTACCACCATAAACCTGACCTATACACGCCCGAACGTTGAAAATATTGACAATATTGTTAGGGGTATAAATAAAACTGAAAGAAATTAAAAACCGTCGCTGCTGACAGTGTTTTTTTTTTTTTTTTTTTTGTTATAATACCACCAGAAATCAAATTGATAAATTTAAATTTAAATTGTTATTTGTACGTAACTACAAAATAAATAACAGTTATTGATGTTTAAATTATTGAATTTCAACGTATGTTTGAACGTCTAGATATATCTCAAATCCGATAATAATTTAAACTACAACATTTTTATTCACACATAAAACGAAAAAAAAAAAACTCAACTATTCAAATAGTTTTTTATAACTGAAAAAAACCCAGAATATTTTGAAAATTACACCACGTCTATTTAGCGCTAATATAAGTATTCGATGAAAATTTCAAGTCCCTACGATTATTTTTCACTGTGTTACGAAAAAATCAATTGCAAAAATATTGAAACCGTTATTTCATAAATATTTTTGTTTTCCACATTTCATTCTCGGAAAATTTCATAAAAATTGCCTTTCTTAAACTTCGATTTTCTACCAATAACCACCCCTAAAGTAAATTTTTGGTAGGAAAGTTGGTCACGGTCGAAGAAAAAAAAAAAATCATAAATCATCATAGTAAAATCAATACATTTCTCGCTATCTAAAAGAAATGTAGGTATCTCTAAAAGATTTAATATGATACCACCACCGCCACTAACCATTTAGAAAATTATTTTTATGTATCATATTAAAAAACAAAAAAAAAATCTCTAAGTAAACAATTATTGTTTGTATTTTATTTCGCGGCTAAGGAGGTACCCAAATAAAGAAATTTGTTGTTTATTGCCGTTTTTGTGTACACTCTTGAAATATATATTTTTTATTAATTGTAAAAATAACATTTTAGATTGCACAAATACATTGCACGGCCTTGTCTTGTCTTGATGTTAATTTGTTTAATATAATTCGGTATAAGAAGAATAGATTTCTTGTTTTTTTTGTTTTTTTTTTTGTTCTTTCTGATCGTACAACTTTTTTGATTATAACAAAAAAAAAATTAAGGTAAAGTAAAGTAAATTATTTAATATGTATACGGCTGACATACCAGTTACAACAGACACCACAATGGCTACTAATGCAGACGACACCGCAATACTCTGTGCTAGTAACGACCCTAACGAAACATCCGACCTTTTACAAATACACTTAGATTCCATTGACAACTGGGCAACTAAGTGGCGAATAAAAATAAATCCAGACAAATCGATTTATGTTCCAATCGCTTTAAAAATAACAGACCCTCCACCTGTTTATTTTCAAGGCACTCAAATTCACGTTCAATATCATATTCAAATGTCGAATATCTTGGCATTACGCTAGATAAAAGGTTAACTTGGGGCCCCCGGCCTTGAGTTAAAAAGAAAAACCCTCAACAGCCGACTTACACCCATACTCCGTCCGGTTCTAAAATCAAAACTCCCGATGCATACCAAGCATATTATGTATAAATCCCTTTTTGCGACCAATATGCCCAATATGCGATCCAAATTTGTGGTTGTGCTAAACCGTCACAAATTCGCACCATACAAGCATTCCAGTATATTACTCCCCGTATGATAACCTCCGCACATTGGTGCGTATCCAACTTTACACTGCACTCTGACCTAAAAATCGAGACAGTTGACCGATTAGCCGCCAAACATTACAGATGTTTTTATTCTAAACTACTAACCCATTAGTATCGCAAATCTTAAACCCCATAAATCCCACCCGTCGGCTCGAGAGGAAATATTGTAGGAATATTTACATACCTAAATTAACATCATGTTGGGTTCTATCGCTGGTTGGCCACCCTCCTCGTATTATTCAAAGTCAAAATTGTACATAAATTATCAAATTTACTTATTGTGATGTTCAAACACAGATTGTAAATATGTTTTATATAAAATAGATAAATATATTAAATTGCAATCGGTATATACTCCAACAACATTGTTATGTACGCTATAAAACGATTACTTTTGATAATAATAATTTAAAAAAAAAAAAAAACAACAACAACAACAACAAACGATATCAATTGCGCACGACCTAATCGAATTGCGGTCGTTACGAAAATATAAAAATTGTATTTTATCGTTATACGTGTAGAATTAATTGTTAACCACCGCCGCCGATCGGATAACTCCAATAAATATTAGTATTCAATTAGAAAGTCGTATATTCGAATTTAGTTCTATTGGCCGAACATTTACGATACGAATAAATCTCGTCATCCCACTGTGTAATAATAATTTACATATATTTGTATTATGCCGGCCGTGGCACACAGTAACAATAGGTACTAAATATTCAATTGTTTCAATTCAATTCGGTTTTAGTACCTATAGCCGGACTTCGCAGGGGCGTTTAGCCACCGGGTGTATCCGATTTATGAAGTCTCAGCAATAAAGGGCTCTACATTTTTAAAATTGAATCTTGTACAATATTTATAAACGCAGTAATCGGAAACTAGTATTGTGGTATTTCGCAAATCGGCGAATGTACCTTTTTTGAACAGTCCCGTGAAATTTTCGTACGTTATCGATGGACAAAAAAAAAAAAAAAAAAAAACCATTGTATTCACGTAGAAACCAAATAAAAACTAAAATTTCAAATGGCTAAAAATCGTACCGCGTCCAGACATGACTGGTGGAAGTGTTGGATACAAATTTCAGTTCTCTACGATTATTATTTTTAACGTGATTACAATAATAAAACCAAATCGACGAAAAAAGTAGTAACCGTTACGGCGTACATTTTCCCCGTTTGTTAAGAAAACTTTGATGAAAATCAAAATTTGACCCCATTCAATGCACCAGCTAAACAAAGGTTGCTATTAGAAACCATCCCCGAAGTTGATGGCCGGAGCATTATTTCTGGTGGAAAATTTGTTTATTGAGAGAAATAATAATAATATCACACACACACACACACACACACACACATCATAGAAAATAAACTAACAAATCGCTTCGCTTAGAATCTAAAACTTTATTTAATTAAAAGTTAAATTCAGCGCTTCTGCCCGCATAGCCACTCCTACACTTGTATCCGCCCTCGTATTAAATAATTAATATATATATATATATATATTTATACGGTCATAAAAACAAAGCTAGGCACTATTAACGAGTTAATAGTTAATATAAATCAATTTTTAACTTGCCTTTAGATTTTTTTTTATAACCTAAACTTATTTATTTTTTGATTACGTTATAACTCGATGAATAACGAGTTGATTTTGAATTATATCGCGATGAGTTATATTTACGATCTATAAAAAAAAAAAAAAAAAAAATTGCCTTGCAGTACATACCTCGTAGTAATACGTAAAAGTGTTTCTTAAAAATGCTCGACAATTTTACGCAAAGGTTTACCGTACAAATTCGTTTAACGTTCTCACTCGCCATATAAAAATATTTATAAAATCACGGAATTTCGCGTACTATTTTCCGATTTATGCGGCTAAAACATGTTTGGCTCTGCAAAAATAAATGGTCAACAATTTGAGACGAAAAACCGCGGGAACACAATAAATATTTTGTTCATTTCTTTTGTATTTACAAATTAATCGGTGTCTGTACGGTACACACTGGCGGATAAGCTTTCTCGCACGCACAATTCAACTGTTATTATTATACTGTTTTTTATTATTTTTTTTATTCTTTTAAATTAAATGTTAAATTTAAACCGACGGAAATCAGGAATATTTACGTAAAACGATTTCTGTGTTTTTTTTTTCTTCAAGCTCCCGCCGATATTAAGGCGGTATAAGATTCCTGAAAACAGATTCAAACTTCGCGTAGAGTCTAGACGAGAATAGGTCAGACGAATTATATTTCCATTTCGAATTTTAAACTCGTCATAAATTCGACGTCGTTTTAAAAATTTTGTTTCAAAAAAAAAAGATTAAGAATTTATTTATAAAAATTGGCCCAACCGTTATTGTCTAGTGTTCGTACCGAATTCAAATCTGCTTTTAGAATTCTTAGTGATCTCCTGGCACTCAATCCTAAAAAAAAATAATTTTAAAAATGTACTTAATAAAGGGTCCTATCACAGGATGGCCTCCCTTATCTCCGTTTTCATGTTTATGTTTATGTTATTTTTGCACATTTGCTTATTGTAGAGATTGTAAATGTTATTTTCCTAATAAAAAAATTAAAAAAATTCTTACCAACGTTTTTTTTTTGTTCCTGATGGAGGGGAGTGCCCACAACACTTTTCAAGCCATTTCTTCGCTTGAACGGTAATTTTTCCCAACTAGAAGTAATGTAAAATTAAAACACGAAATTGTTTTTGATCCATTATATTTTGAAAATAACAAAAGTAGCGTCACTATTAGCGCAATAACTCCCACACTAACGAACTGATTGTCGTGAAATTGTAACGGCTGTCTTAGGTTAGTACCGACTAAAAATTAGGCGAATTGCAAAACACTATGTGTTAGGCCCGGGACTTTTCAGTCGGTGTGTTACACGTCGCCGGTTGTTCAGTTACATTTTTTTTTTTTTTTTTTTTTTATGTTTTTATATAAATGCATTTTTAATCGTACACGGAAAGTGGAAACATTTGTACGGCCATTTTATCTGTTAATGTTCCTAGATCCGGCCCCTATTTCGTATATACGCATACAGAACTATAGAAGGAAAAAAAAAATACAGATAATAATAGAACCGCGAGAATATTATTATTACTGTAACACATATTATACCGGTACGTGTCCCGGGTACGAAATAATTCCGAATACAAATCAAGTTTTTCGGCAATACTCCGATGATAATAATAATAATAATAATAATATATTATAGACACTTTGCTGGCGATCAATGAGCCGTTATATTGTTATACCGCCGTTTTCTGGCGGTTACGTGACCGTATAAATCGCAAACCTAACCTCCCCTGTACCTTCTTAAGTACATTTCCGTTTCTTTCGCAACAGTAACAATATTATTATTATTATTATTATTATTATCCGTATACGTATATCGCATAATAATAATAACAATAATAATGATAATACTCTTTACCGGTAAAATATTATCGTCTCGCGCGAGCCGATTTTTTTCTCATCAGTTTTAGTTTTGGCTTTGGCCGTCCCTTTCCGCCGCCGCCACACTCTTAAAGCGGCCCCTAACAATAAAACGCACCGTACCACGGATACCGACGACACGATATTTACATGTATAGTGCCCGGCCGTTATCCTATGGCATTACGCACCCGGTACACGGGACAATTATATTATCCCTATGGAATTAACATTTTTTTTTTTTTTTTTTTTTTTTGTTATATCTTTTAATATTCTACAAACTCGTAAAATCATAGGCGCGGAGAAACCGCGCGCGTATCGCTCGCGGAACCGGCGATTTATTTGTTTTATTCTTCTTTCGAACGGAAAACCGCTAAAATTTTGTGTTTATGTGCACAGATAAACATAGTTAAAAAAAAAAAAAAAACCTATAAATACTATAAATCTCAAACGTATCTGTATCGTACACAAATATTTTTTTTTTTTTTTTTTAGTAATGTATACTCGTGTACGTGTTCTAAACACAGAGGTAAATTAATATCTATATTTGCCCGCGAAATACTTTTAAAAAGTAAAATTTTTTACATGTAGTTTAATACGATTAATATGTTTATCGATCGAAATAACATTTTCGTCAATCCGATTATACATCAAGCAGAAGAGTATAAAAATTATACGTTATATGCTGGGGGGGGGGGGCTGTGCATTTGATGTGCAATATAAAACCTAACAACATATTGACAAAAGGAGAAAAAAAACACTAATGATATTTAAATTTATTTCATTATTTTAGCATGGACATAAATATATATATATATTTATATAAAAAACAAATGCTTCAGGCGAGTCGAATTACAGAATCAGCGTAGAACATCAATTCGAATTCAATCAACATTTCGATAATAATTGCTTTTCATAATAGTTATTGCTTAAATTAACTCGAACAATTTGTATCTATGTTAATGTCGATATCGATTGAATTTTAAAAATAATCAAGTGCATTTTATACTGAATTTCTAGGGGTTTTAAATAACATTTTCCTCCCCCCTTTTTTTTTTTTTTTTTTTTTTTGTAAGGTTTCGTTAGGTTTTATAGCGCATTAAACGCACATCCGTAATTTATAACTGTTCTGTTGTGATAATTATTTCTGTCACGAAAATATTATTTTACTTGCGTCTATAACCATCAATATTATTATAACGTGTACCGCGGTGTTATTTAATTTATAACCTCTGACGATTTTTACCGCGTCGGCATGTCGGTTTTTTTTTTTTTATATATTGCCCGGAGTTTGGTTAGGGGACGTATATTTAAATAAGCAAGCAGAAAGGTAAAAAAAAAAAAAAAAAAAAAAAAAACGATGTTATAATAACATTATAATATTCGAGAAGCGTAGTATTACAATAATATTATATTATACGGGTTGACGTCACGACCGGGTAATAATTACCGTACGAATGTTTATGTGGCACCATTCGCATCGATTGGAGTGCGTACATAATGAAGGTATGTTTGTGAACAGTTGTGCTGTCTGTCTGCGTGTAGAACAGTATAATCTGCCTATGAATAAAACCGTCAGTTACCATAATAATAATAATTATACAGGGTGATACGATACCATAATGCGTTTATAACAAAAATAATTTAGTTCGAAAATCGATTACGGGTGCTCCTGGCTTACTACGCGGACTCGTCGGGAAACGCCGAAGACGCGGCGAAACAAACGGATTGTGCCGTATGAACGTCTCGACTATGGCAGGAAAATTCGGATTTTATGTTTACGACGAGAACGATATTTATGAACGTTGAGAATGGCGTATATTAATTAAGAGCGTGACACGCTTCGCGTATACTTGGATCGCAATTTCTAATCGCGAAACAATGACCCGAGAATGGAAATCAGTACTGGAATACAAATGGGCGTTTGTTTTTTTTTTGATCTCTGAAAAATACCAAACTCGAGGGCTACATCAGTAAACCTGAAAATACAGATGTACGCTTCAGAGACACGATCACTTAGGGAATCGGAGGAAACGAGATTAAGAGTGTTTGAAAGAAGAATTCTATCAACAGATCTACGACAATTGAGATCGGTGACAAATTATCATTTATTTTTTTTAATGTAAAACCGCAATAAATACATTTTAATTTCAAAATAAATATAATTTTCGAATACGAGAAAACTGAAATCTGATGGGTATTATATTGACGGACTTGTTATATGCGCATACAATCATGTACATTATTACGTGCGATATTCGTTCAAGCCTATAAACCATTTTTGAAGGAAAGAAGTAGATAAGGCAGGGGCGATTAAGTAATCACGCACTGAGCCCAATTGTTTCCGAGCTCAATTGTCTTCGCTTAATTATCACGAGCTCAATTTTCCGAACTCAATTGTCGGGATCCCGCTATCGACACCCACACGTGATAGTGACGAAAACGACATAACTCGATAACTGTTTTAAGACCGGATATTGTCAAAGAGATTAAAAAAAAAGGAGGCTGTCGTGAGCGGGATGTGCATAGCGATAAATTGGTTCAATTGGGTTAAAAAAAAAAACCCCATCAAGGAGAATACAACTGGGAAGACCACGACGACTACGTTGGAGAAACTATGCGAAAACGAACGTGGCGAGGATTTGGCCGGATATACCGTGAAGGATGTAGCAGCGGAAGAAAGGAATGGATGGATGGAGAGGAATTTGTTCGGCGGTATGGTCTCAACGACCGAAAACCCAAGAAAAGAAAAAGTAGAAAAAGTTCAAACTATTAACTCGTTATTATTTATTCATTTGGTATAAAACAAATAATAAGTTTAGTCAATAAAAAACGAAAGGTCAAAAGCTAAGTAAAATTTTTAACTTGAGTTTTAACTTTTTAACTCGTCGTTGCCTAATGGCTCAACAGAAAAAAAAAATCCTGTCAAATCAATACTATACAATTGTAATAGTAATATAATTATTGTATATTATAAAAGAAAACAATAAGATTTTTTTTTCACGTCCCGTCTGGATAAAAAAGAATTTCGTGTAGTATTTTACGACAGTGTTATTCTTTCTTCATCAATTGTAGAATATTATAATATTGATACTGTGTTCGTTCAATATTGAAAATACCGATACGTCGAAATGATTTCGTGATGATTTTCATTTCTTGATCAAGAGAAATCATGTTAAACTAAAACATGATTTTTTTTGTGGTGACAAATGAAAATATAAAAAAAAAAAAAAATCATTCGGCCGAGTCATAGTAAAAAATTACTCTTCTTTATAAAATGTACAACAAGAGATCCCTCCCTTTGCATTAAACGCCACCGGTGAGTCGCAACCGTTGGAGTGCGGAATTTCTTTATGTTGAATTTCTTTGTTGCTGTATTGCGCGCGAAACAGACGGAGAAAAGAAAATTACGTATTTTAATGCCTCTTAAATTGTTTCGTTTATTTATAATTTGCCCAGTAGACGATATTCAGAGGACGCTTTCAAAAATTATTTTACTACGGCCGATTGCTTTTGAAATGAATCGACTCTACTATTGTTTTAAACAACGGTCAGTTTAGTCAGCGGCGCGATTAGGAATTTTCTTCTGGGATGCTGCGAGGAGGTGGGGAGTACTATACGGTAACCGGACAAAGTTTATAACAGTCTGTAAAGTGTATTTTTTAAATGTTAAACCGATAACAGACGGTATACTCTACACTCGAAAAATGGCTTTGGCCGGTTGAATACGATAATGAAGGTCGTGAGGTCATTATCGTTTATGGACAATGGAAAGAAAAGTTCATTTAAATTAGATTTTTTTTTTTTTATTACAATAATAGTTGTATTACTATGCCTAGTTTATGGGCCTACCGTAATGAGTGAAATAAAGGTTAGAGGCAACGGTGTCGTGATTTCAAAACTGGACGAACAAATTTTCATGACGAAGAGCGGAGTGGTAGGCCCCCAAATATGCAAACCGATGAAATTGTTTCTCTGGTGGACCAAAAACTGCGATCTGATCAGTGCCCTGGCTGATGAATTTCCTCATCTTGGACGCACTACTGGTCTACACAATTGTCACGCGAAAACTTGGGTACCACAAATTGTGTGCAAGGTGGGTACTAATAATGCTTACCGACCCGCACAAAGAGCAAAGAATGTCCAGTGGACGGGAGTTTTTGAACCGTTACCAACAAGACCGAGACGATTTGTTTTCCCGCATTGTTACCGGTGATGCGACGTGGATATCCTACATCAATCCGGAAACAAAACAGCAATCAATCCACTCAATTTCGCCAAAACCAAAAAAAAAACCTAACGGCGATTATACGGAGAAGTGAAGTAGATTTGTAGTAAACTAAATGCGCTAATAAAACCTATTTCATATGATTATAATTTTTTTTTTTTTTTTTTTTGCAACGAAACGGCCCTTACTTTTCGAATACGCCTCGTTTTATTACGGACAGGCGGGTATATTTGCCGAAAATAAAACGGAAGGGTTCTATGTTTCCCGTCCGCCCACCCTCCTACCAATAATTACGCAATCGGCCCCAATGTACTTAATACGATTATCGCCGCGCGACGACCGCCGTTTAATTTTTTAATTTCGTACACGCGGTAGTCGTACAATTTATACACGAGTATAAAATATAAACACCTCGCCCACTCGATTATTGGGGTTTTTTTTTTTTGTTTTAATCGCAGTATACCCACTTATACCAGAGTTAACCAAACACGTAGTACATAAATATATATTGTATACTTATGCGTTTTGACGGGGTTCCTTTTAAAAAAAAAAAAAAAAAAAAAAATACCCTCTCCGCAGACTTACATGTTATTATTATAATTATAATCATTATTATTATTATTATTATGTCGTGTAGCGTGCCCCACTTCACGGCTGTACGGGGATTTTACATCACGAAAGTCATTAAAAGTTCACGAGTGTTATCCGTCCTTAATTTGTTCGCGAGCGAACGTTTAAAACGCAATTTTTCCCGAGTAACGGTGCAACGGACCGGGCGGTACAAATTGTAAAAAAAAAAAAAAAATTTGGAAAAAAAAAAACGGCGACCCGCGGAGCTGGACTATCCATTCACAATCGTTTATCATCGCCATCGGTCGTTATAATAATCCGCCTATAAGACACCGGTGTATATCTCTCTAAAATCACATTGAATGGTACGTCATTTGGCGCGCACATGATTCACGGCAATATTTAATATTTACGCTCGTTTTATCAATCAATGTCCAGTAATTAGATAAAAACCAAATGAGATTAATATGTTTTTGATTTTATCAATTATATTTATCGCGAGATAAACTGAGTAAACTAGGGGTTAGCGAGGGGATTGACGTTGAAGCGACGGGGGGAGTCGGTGGCAAAGGGGATCGATTAAAGGACTAAACCGCCGACACCCGGGCGATAATCTTCAATCTAATCTCGAGTTTAAGTCTTTATAATATCTCGGACTAATAGGTCTGCGGTTAGGGCCCGGTTGAAATCGTAACCGCGCGATAATAAAATCACATCTTCCAGTTCGGCCTCTCGGCGCGGTTAACATCAAGTCGGGCATCGATAAAACGAAGGGTCCTTGGGATAATATTATAATACTCGCGATAATTGTATTAATGTGTGGCTTTGTGTGCCCGTTCTTTTATTTACTGAATGTGAAACGGAAAAGCGCGTATGTCTATTGCCTATAATCGAATAAACTAGTCTAGACTATAGTCACTCGTTTTGACCGGCGATTACTAGAAACACGGTCCCTGAACGTCGGAACTAGTTTTAACTGAATCTTTTTTTTTAAGTGTAGAGATATTAATACGTAATGTTAACGGAGAGTAGAATTATCTACGGGAAAATCGATAATTTTTTCAACAGGGATTTGACTAGGGAAAATGTAACGTTTACACATTAGGACTTGTTCGTTTGAGTATTGGGGGGCGCTTGGAATCACGGCGGCATCTGATTTGTTGAAAACGGGTTTTGCGTTTAAAAGTCGCGGCCGCGTCCGGTTTCGACCGGTCAAAACTGGTTCTGACGGACTTGGGGGCTGGGGGTGGGGGGTTTCAACCGTAACGCGTACCGTACCTATACACACCTCCTACACGGTGTGGCGAGTCGTCTACCCCACACGGTACCCCGCCCGTCACCGTATCACAGAACGAATTCGTGGATAGGGTCGGTGCGCGCGCGCTCCCTTCGGTGCGGGAGTGTCCGTGCGCGGGCGTTTGTGTGTGTATATCGATTGTGCGTTGTTGGCGTTCATCCCTTTCGGGCGCGCACCGCGGAGCCGTCGCGGGTGCCGGGCGGGCTGGCGGGCTGGCGGGCCGGCGGGCGGCCGGACGAGCGGACGGCAGTGTAATTTATTATTAGCCGTCACCTCTACCCTTCGGCGGGCCAGATGCTGCTGTACGGCGACGACGACGACTACGACGACTACGACGACTACGACGACGACTACGACGACTACGACGACGGCGGTGGTGGTGGCTTCTCTACCCCCGGAGCCCCGTGTACGTTCCGTCGACACTCGCGCCCACACCGCCGTCCCTCCGACCGTCGTGCCGCCAACGCTCGCGCCCGCCCCATCGTCCCGCCGCACTTTGCGCGTACACACACACACACACACATACACACACACATATATATATATATATAAATATACACACGCGCGCGTATATCGTCGATGTCGTTTTAGCGACGCGACCGTCCGCGGTCCGGGCCCACGCGCGAGACCGATTTTCGCGCGCCGTGCCGTGGCCGCCGGATAAGTCGAGTGGGTGTGTGTGTGTGTGTTGGGCTGGAGGTGGCGGTGTGGTCGGGGGGGGGGGGGGTGGCGGTACATATTTGTAAAACTCCGCGATAGCGACGAAATTAACGGAATGTCCGCAAGAGCGAAATCCGACGTCATAATAACAATGTCCGCATACCGGAGAATCGTTGACAATTCAGGCGATATTCCCATATATTCCTATACGCGTATATATATATATATATATATACGGGAATATAAAGGAATTCAGCGACGAACGTTTTCGCTTATCGTTACCCCGAAACCCTTGGGTACTCATTCCCTTATACAAATGAGAGGCTGCGTATGTATACCGGGAATATACGCCGATTTAATACGGTACCTCGTCATCAGCGGCGCCGGAACGGTTTTCGTACCGCGGTGCAACAAAAATGATTTTTAAACGTTTGAACACGGAATAAAGTAATTTAATAATATAATAATTTTTTCAGAAAAACTTTCATTTTTTTTTTCTTTAGGAAAAAAGCCGCTCTAATAAAATAATACAACTTTCGCCGAAAGTTAATCATAATTTCGGTTTAAGGCCTCTGAAAACTCCGTGCAATTTTCGCCAAAAAGACCTAATGGCGCGTCCGTAACAAAATCTCCTCCTCGTAAACTTATAAATAGTTTAAAAATCGCCAGAATGTTTTGAATTTGTGCACGCCTAAAAAAGACTTGATAGTAATATTCAAGTGGTAATTTCAAGTATCTACGATTAATTTTAACCGAGTGACGATAAAAAAATTTTATAAAAAAATCGAAAATAATGAAACCGTTATAGCCGTACATTTCTCCGTATATCCAAACTATTAAGAAAACTACAAAGAAAATTAGCTTCCCAACGCACCAAATAGATCCAAAATGCTTTCGGTAAAAATGCTACATTTGAAAATCGGTGCAGGGCGTCTGGTAAAACTCTATATTTGAATCGTAAGCACATATATATTGTTATCACAGTATAATATTAAAGTAATAAAATAAAAAAAGAACCGAAGCCCAGGAAGGGGGGATCGTCTCATCGCCCCTCTTAAATATACGCCCTTGATACTCGTTATATTGGAAAGTAAATAAACTTTTTTCAATCTCTTACAGTTGACCGTCCGGTATACAAATTGGTTTTTTTTTTTAAAAAAAAACAACGTCCTAAGTCACTGGTTTTGCGATAAATGACATGTTGTCGAATGCGGTCACTATAACGCACTATGGTCATTAAGGCAGACATTAGTCAGTACCGCGAATCTTACAAATAAATGCTTAAAATATACACGAAAATGCGAAATAAGTAACATTTACCCGGAGAATTTGAGTTTTAGGCCAAGGACGTGTAAAGTTTAAATCATATCACGAATGCCATATTTGTTATGGCCGATTCATATATTAAAGAATATACTCGGGTAAATTAACGACCGTTTCCGCCGTGATATTTTCGCGATTTTTGCGGTCGAGGCTTTTTTTTTTTTTGTGCCGGACGGTTTTCCGTTATTCTTTTTCACAGTTTGTGTTTTAAATGCCAATTTTCAGGAATATTTATAGCTTTAAATAAATAAATGTCTCTTTGAGATGCTTTGATTCTTTATGATTTCCTGGTTCCTCGTATTATATATTTATCTGATTTACTATTCGAACTGTTATCTATGTAATATTATTTATATTTTGTTTAAAATTTGGTATCCGGTCTGCAGTAGTAAGTACAAATTTTGTCGCGGTAGGGGTAAGTGGATAGTTTTAAATTACATTTTAGAAACATGCATCTAGTAACTATACCTGATTATTACTAAAATTACTTGAATATCGATAAAATATATAAATCCTATAGATATTCAGATTGAGCATAATTTTAGATTATTTTTAATTTCATTTCTTTGTCCGGTTTAACAGATTGACCATTGTTGAAATTACATTACTTGGTAAATATTATTATACGTTTTCGTATTAAATAAATAGAATAACGTAAAAAGTAATATTTTATAAAATTTACTTAATGACGTTCAAACTATATATATATATATATATATGCTTAATTATTTATTTATTATTTACACAATGTCAAGTTAAAAACTAGAGAATAATTATTTTTTGTCGCCTCGATAATTACGAAGAAGGCGGTTCTCTGATAAGTTATTTATTTGTTTCTTTATCTTTATTTATTTATACAATTTAAAAAAAAAAAAACAATTTATAATTCAAGATTGTTAATTTGTAGGTAGTCGAAAAAATCATATTATGTCACCATAGTTGACCACCTTGAATTGAAATATTAGGTACCCATAATTAAATTACTATCAATGCAATAGTGGCTAAAATTGAAAATCCATTTCGTTAAAAGATCTCTTTTACAGACACTTGAATTTACTATTAAACTTATTTATTATTTACTATTAATTTTAAAAAATTATTTCTCATATATTAAAATTATTTAAGCGACAAATATATTATTGTATTATTTACGATAACACCATTCTGTAGTACTGCAGTCATGCGTTTTAAATAAAACATATTGTGGCCATGACAATTTTTAAGTACTTTCTTAACTGTTTTTCGTGTACTCATTGACTGTATTGAGAAAAGTCAATACACCAGATGACGCTATAGGATGTTAATTTTAACACGAGTTTTACTCGGTTATAAAGGACATATATTTAGAGATGTTTACTCCGTACTCTTGTATTGATGATTGTAATCTCTAATTTTTTTTTGATTAGTAGAGATGTAGATATATATATATATATATCCCTTTTTTCTTCTATTTAAGTCGTTTTAAACCTTTAAATGCTTGCAATCTACACCCACCCTGTTCGAGAGCACACGCCGTTTAATTACTTAGTAACCCGTCTGTAGCACGCCACTGACCGGAAACCACCACTGACGTTGTCCATCGAAAACGAGAATTCTCGTAGGAAAAATGTTGACCGGCAGAATAAAAAAACGAAAAAAAATAAACCGTACATTTGAAACCAATACAAAAATCATTATAGTCGAATTATTAGCTCGCCACTAGTTGTAAATATTGACGAAACGGACGAAAATATGCGATTTCTATAAACTGCCTGTGATGAGCGCAGATCCCGGCACGGAATATCCGTTAAATCCTTCGCGAGTTTGGGTCCTTTTTACACGGATTTAATCCGGCCGTTAGCCACCGCTAATGCAACGGGGAGTGAGGATCAAATCCGCGAGGATTTTATCGGATTCGACAACGCGCGGATTAAATGCAATTTCCGATTATCGCAAGTGAATATTAAACTCGACAATAATTATTACCTCCTAAACCGGCCGCGCCGGCGTAAAAGATACGCCCCCGTAGTCCGTACGGACCGTGGAAATCTTCCGCAGAGAAATTATTCGGCTTTAGTCGCCGGTAAGTCGGCAAGGGATTATTACGTTCACTTTACAGTATACTTGGCCCCGCGGACCGAATCCACAACGCCGGTGTCAACATATTTCATCCGTCCAACCGAATCCGTCGACAAATCGTTAATAGATATACATAAAAAAAATACGCGATTATTAATATGTGTCCGAAGAAGGATAATACGTGGCTCGGGGTAACTGCGGGGATTAACGGAATATAACCGCGATAACCGCAACTGTTTATCAAACTGTAACTCTAAAATCGACCGCGAACCTAACGTTAAATTACACGTTAATATTCACTACATAGTTATTTAATTTATTCTATTATTTTTTTCTTCTAATTTTATAGCCGTTTCCAAGTCGTTATCGTTTTGTTTTTTCATCGCGACCGGTGCCGTGCCACGTGGGTGGAGGGTTCGCTGCTCGTATTGAAATACAAAAAAAAAAAAACAATACAACTATTTTGTAAAATAACCTCAATAAAAAGTCTTTATATAATTTGCTTGTATTTCCGTATGCGAATAACTTTTCTACCAGATATTTTGCTCCGATTTTCAAGTGTGGTAGTCTACTAAATAACTGTAAAAAAAATAAAAAAAACGTAGGAAAATTTACGGCGATAACTATTTCTTTATTTTCGACTTCTTATTGTAGTTCGGTTAATAACAATCGTTGCGACTTGAAATTGTCCAGATATTTTTGAGCTGTTCATAGATGTTATTCGGAATTGTCGGGTTTCTATTTGGTTTTATGCGGTTAAAATTGTTTCGGCCGAGCTGAAGCGTTTGACAATTTTACACGACGTTCGTCATAAGTTGTACTTGGCAGTGAAAACGAAGTATAATTTCCGTTTTGTTTTTCGGCGCAAACCGTACGAACGGCCGCATTTCAAAACGCGATTAACACCGTGACTTACTTTGGCCGGGATCGTTTTTTCGTTAACGACGGAAATTATTTGATTTTCACCCTGACTCGGCCGCCTACAACGGCGGAGCCCACCCGCGGTGCGAGGCATGTAATTTTTTTTCTATTTTTCTTTCTTGTTTTCCTCTTCGCCGCCCGTGACAACGCGATACTTATATTATTATACTGCGCAAAGCCCGTAATTTCCATCATCAATTATACGTCCCGGCGACTGAATAATGAATAACGGGTTAAAGTGTCGTAATAACAAGACGACTCTATACTACGCTGGCTCCGCCGCCGCCCGGCTCGATGCCAACGAACTCTTGTAAATATTTAACTGTTGTCGGTATTAAATGCGCACGAACCGCGCCGCTATATTATTATCGTTTTTATGTGAATATTTTCCGTTCGTAATGGCTTTCCAACGACAAATGTACGACGATTTTATTTTCGTTTCGTGTATCCTCCGCACACGTTCGTCCGTCCACGGCGATTTCGTACGCTTAATCGTATGTCCGTTTCATATAAATCTATGTTCCCTGCTCCCCTTAGAGCCCGCCCGGTGCACGTTTTCCTCCGTGAAAATTTGTTTAAACCGAACCGACATCGCGAATTGAGAAATCATATAATCTGTATGGCCTAGTAGAATAGGCACATAGTGTGTGATGGGGAAACATCCGGATTCCGAAATTTGAAACCATTGTAAATGCGGATTAGGATATTTCGGATTTCGGTTTTTTAAATATTGCGATTTTATATACTTTAGTTCAGTTCTCATAAAACCATTATTGTTAACGTATTGTTAATAGCGTTTAATGTGTAAAACGTTGAATGCGATTTTACAATTTTACAATTTATTAAAAAGAACGAGTACAACGAAAAAATTAATCATACATATTACACTCTGATTTATATAATATAGCTGACCCGTTGCAAACGTTGTTTTACTCATAAACATTTTTTTCAAGGTGGGCACTCCTTGAAATTAATGAAAATATTTTACTATTTTATATTGACAAAAAAAAAACAAACAGACATTTTTACGGTTAACCTCAAATTATAGACTATTTAAATTGAGACAATACGAAATTCCGAATTTTGGAATTCGAAACAGAAATTTTTGGATTTTAAAAACCAGATTTATTGGATTTTCGGATAGTCCGGATTCATGTCACATCGCTAATATGCATGAGGATGCATTTAAATAGATTCGAATCCCGATTAATAGTGATCATATAGAATATTAATTTAAACCGACCACGTATATAATGTTCTGTAGCCGAGTAAATAGTAAAAAAAAAAAAAAAAAAACGGAATATATTATATATTTATATAAATTGGCCGAGCATTTTTAAATTATCTAGGGTATACATTTAAAATACATTTCATACGGTTTAACTGACGGAGGCAATTGTTGCGGGGTTTATGTCCCGACTTGTATACGGTAATTTAGTTTATAAAAATCGAAATAAAACAAACTCTGAGCGGACCTCGTGTAAATTGTTGAAATGTTAGTACCAGTCTCGCCGACCCACTCCCACCTCCTCGATTAACCGACGAATCATATCCGTTTTTACTGACTACTGTCCGGCGAAAAAATTCGCGTCTTTCTACAACTGTATAAAATAGCTACACTCGGAATCTAATAAAAAAAAAAAACTATACGGGATATGTACACCGTGGTAGGTATTTGTTGAATAAAAACGTTGATAATATCGTGTTAAAACCCGGGTTGGAAATATACGCGTATAAAATAAATAAATAAAACGTAAAATATGTTTTGTTATTGATAATTCACTCTTAAACAATGAAAAACACTTCCTATTACAGATATTAAGATAATTTTTTAATTTTTATACTCGGTAAAAATGTATTAGATACCGTTAGCAATTTATACATGTAATATAAATTATAAAAACAAATCTGATTTCAATAATATATTCGTGGTGTACATTGCGCTTCGCCCCATGGTGACGCGAATTCAACTGAACCGACAAAATCGATTATTGTGCAACACATTTTACGCCTACACGTGAAAAATTATTCGATATTGCGCAATTAATTTCAAACAAACACAATCGTCATTCAATACTTGCGCAATATTATTGTGCTTGGAGAGTCCGCCTAATGAACTATATAAATATTAAATAATATACTATGCCTACTTGAATTCTTCTGTATAATCTAATTACATTGAAAATATTTTAAGTGTTATAAACATCACGAGTACAATGAGTTTACTATAAAATATAAATACGTCCGCGATAAAATAATGATAATTATTAATAAGCACCACAATTGTCTATTTATACTTTGTAGTCAATTTTTTTTTATTGTTGGTTTAAATTTAAATTTAAAATTTTTTTTTACGTGCTATATAAAATCTTTGCCCTAGGGCACAATAAAAATATGTGATAAAAAATATATATAACAAGATAAAACTTGAAGGAAGAAGCCACCCAGTGATGACACTACCTGACGTATGGTTTAGTTAAAGATTTGGATAATATTTTTATTAATTACTACGGAGGTTTCTACATCCACGTCCTTTTTAGCCGCCTCGGTGGGTTGCCAGGAATTGATAGTGTGCCTAGATTAGTTATAAGAGGATCGGGATGATAAAGAACTTTTGAATTGTATCTTTTATAAAAGGCGCTAGATTCTTCAGAAACGGTCTTGATTTTTAAATCCGAATGGAGTGAGAGGTTGGACACATACGGTGGGACGTTGGAGATTTTGCGTAGACTAATATTTTGGAGAATTTGGATTCTATTAAGATTTTTCTTTTTTTGCATTACCCCAGAGTTGGAGGCCACAAGTCCACATTGGCTTGATCAAAGATTTGTAAACTTGATGTTTAGTGAAGTGTGTTTATTATTAGTTATTAATGTTTTTAGCATGCGGAGTCGCGCATTCAAGGCGAGTCTGCGAACCTTGATGTGGGGAGCCCAGGTAAGACGACGATCGAGAGTTAGGCCAAGATATTTTACGGACTGGGATGAAGGTATTTGAGTGCCAAAGAGGTGAGACATCAGGACACTCGGATTTTCTGAGGGAGAAAGTAGTGCGGGAAGATTTCGATTGATTGACCTTAAATCGTCATTTCGTATACCAGTCTTCCATGAGAAGAAGATGGTTTTGGAGACTACCGGATGCAATGAAAGGATCCGCATCGGTTGAAATACTTACCTTGTCGTCCGCATAGTCAGCTACTAACGTGTTAGGAGTAACCGGATGATCCGATGTATATATATTGTATAACATTGGGGACAGGATTCCCCCTTTGTGGAACATCGGCTCTAATTATCGCTATGTTCGAGCCAGCAGAACCATATTGGGTCTGAAAGTAGCGATCAGCAAGATAAGGTTTTATTAAAATAAAAAGTAGATAGGAGGTAGGATTTTTTTTAATTTATAGAGCAGACCATTATATGCCACACTCTGTCAAACGCCTGCGATACGTCGAGAAAAGCAAACGTACAAAAGTGTTTTTTTTTTTTTCCAGGGCAAATGAGATCGCATCAACAACTCTGTGGACTTGGTGAATGGTTGAATGTTTTGCACGAAAGCCAAATTGATATTCAGGAAGAATTCGTTTGTCACGAATGATAGGGAGAATACGATTAAGCATAAAGTATTAAGTAGTATTTAATTTTAATTAAAAAATGTATTTTTGTTCTTAAGGGATTTTATTTTTATACAGTTTAAAACGTATATGATTATGTGTTTTTTACTATACGTTTTATACGTACGTTTAATACGTGTTTTATACTATACCGTGTTACAAATTCACGTAGTCCCGGAATTATTATTACTATCAATATGATATACAATTTTTAAACGTCTCTCCGCGATGCCATTAAATTTGGTATTAAACGATTGTTCGGCCAGAAGAAATTAATAAAAAAATAATAATAATATAATCGAATTGTCCCCGGTTGAAATTGAATTTTTACGTTAATTAATTTTAAGCTAAACCGAAAGGGAAACATGTAGTATTTTTTTTTATTTGTATTTCTCGTCGGTTAGGTGGATTAAAATTATTTATATTAAATAAATATTAGAAGCGAATATTATGTCCGGTGTTTTTTTTTTTGTTTTATTTTCTTCTTATCGTGTACTCGTATTACGGAAGAAAAATGTGTTTGTGTAGAGAAAAAAAAAAAGAAGAAAATATCGATTTACGGAATTACAAAAAGTTAATCGCCAAAAAGAAATTAAATCCCGGCATACTATATATATTTATATACACGAAACTGAACTCCACGGCGGTATTTGACGAAATGAATATTTTCTCCCCCAGTGACACTTTTACAACTTTTCACTCCTCCCCAATCCGTGTGCGTTTATATTAATAATTTCGTTTATCGATAGTGTATACGAAAAACAATCCGTTATCCCGTGTAGCCGGCAATACGAGTTACGATTAAAATTAAAAAAGAACCTCTAGGTACAATATTTATTTATTTCAATAGCTTTTCACGGATTACTGGGCCTCGCCGAGAATATTCGTGCGGCGGGTTATCTACGTTTTAAAACATATTCTCGTAGACGCTTTTTTTTTTTTCCTTTTTTTTTCCCCCTCTAAATTCAGCTTTACCCAACTTCGGCCTCTTTACTCGCGGTTCCCGGCTCAGGACTTCGTTTGCGATCGTGTTAGACCTTATTAGTCCGTGGCATAGCCAGCCAAGTCTTTTAGCCCGAATCGTCTCGGTTTAGGTGTTTGATTCTCCAAAGCCGTTATATATTTGCTCATTCGATCTAATCTCATGTCTGGATTTCTCACGCCGTACTTAAAAAGACGCGGATTTTCCGCTTAACCGTACTGTTATTGAAAACGTCCTATAATTTTACCGGAAAATGCTTTTGTATTTGTTAGTTATTTTGTTTTTATGAGTAAATCTGTTTAAAAATATAGTTCACGCCGTACACGTTAAAATATGCGGATTTTTTTTTTTTTGATGGTCGTTATTTTATTTAGAAACATTATTTTCTAGGTTCCGGCAGATTTTCGGAAAAAATTAAAACAAAAAAAAACACCGACCGTAGACGAAATAAAACCACGACTACCATGCCAAAACGTGCCATCTACGACACGACTATGTCGGATTTTTGAAATTTTTTTTTCTTTCTATTTTTCGCCATATAATCCGCGCGTGTAAATAATTAACATTTTTTTTTTCCGCGCCGTTCTTTTATTATATTAATTTATTCGTCTACCGGACGACCGGGGGAAATGTAACGCAAACGGGCCCAACGTTATTTTATGCATCACTACCGTAATAATACCAACTGCAGGCTACTACAACTATACCGTACAATACTATTACGAAATGCAACACATAAATTTACACAAACAAAAGGGGTTAAAGGGCGAGAAGTCATAAAAAAAAAAAAAAAAAAAATCATGTATACTTCATTGAACTGCACGCCGCCGAGCAGGTGATCATGCGAATTGTATTTTTCCACCGGCGTGCGATTTATTGGCGGCAAGTAAGAGCGGCGCGGCGGTGTTATTTCGTTAAAACGGTCGCCATACACGTAATACGTATTTTTTTAAACGCTCAGATTATTTCGTAGGACGGAAAGCGCCGCGGATTTGCTGGTTTGGAGTCTTTCGAATCCACCGGCCGACCGATTTTCTCGTACCGGATACTTATACCCCGGGGAATTGTTATTATTCGCACTTTGACGTGGCGGGGTATACCTAAAATTGGTTTCTTTGGCGCGTACTCGGCTCGGAGTAAACGGCATTTGATTTATCGGTGTCTTGGAGTCTTCCGGCAATTTATTGTACCCCACCTTTGACCGTATTCATATATATATATATATATATATTTATTTCTACGTTAAAAATGTGGCCAACGCGAGTTGTGTAATTTCAAACTCATAATTTGAGTAATCTAATGGTGTATTTGTAATTGCATTTTTTTACGTTGACCTATCGCGACGAATCGTTTCGTTGTTCAAATAATATTGAATATATTTAAAAACCGGATATTCGAATAACCGACCGCGGTTGAAAGAGAACCCGGCCGGCTGGATAAGATGCAAACATAAAATAGTAATATTAATCGCGAATTTCAAAAAATTAATAATTGAGTGTATACATTTTTCGAATATTTTATCGCTCAGTCATGGCCTCGGTTTTGGACATTCAATCGTCGCCGCGAATGAACATAACCCTTCCGCTCCCTAGAATTCAAACGTTCGCGTTTTATTATCGGTTATTATTTATTTGCTAAAATTACTGTCCGTCCCTGGGCATAACCACATCACCGTTTTAACATTATATCCACGAGCAGTGATTGCATATTTTTGTTTTATTAGGGGGCAGGGGGCCGAGGCACGGGGATAAAGTTGCATCCACGAGAAATATTCTGAAGTGGCAAAAATATAATTTTGCGCACACGACGCACTGTATACATTACAAAATAAGAGCAAATACGAGTGTAAAACTAATGCGTGCGAACATTAATACCGATGTATCCTGTGACCCGTGTGTATATTTTATTATAATGTACAAACTGTTACGATTGCGTTTAGACCGGGGTAGGCACGAAAAAGCCTAGCCCGACAAAAAAAACCTTGTGTTGTTTTTCCGGGTGAAATCCACTAGACGTTCTTTCAAACCTGTATTATTTTGCAGAAAAGTTAACCTTGTATTATTTGTCTTCCGATTACGGTTCGGTTGGAAAAAATATATATTATTATAATTTACGAGTATATTATAAGTAAATAATAAAAAAAAAATCACACACACACCGATGGTCAATACAAAACTTAACAATTTTACTTATACATTACAAAATGAGGGCAAATACGAGTGTAGAACTAATTCGTGCGAACATTAATACCGATGTATCCTGTGACCCGTGTGTATATTTTATTATAATGTTTATACGTTATAATAAAACTGTTATAATATAACGATTGCGTTTAGACCGGGGTTGGCACGAAAAAGCCTAGCCTGAAAAAAATACCTTGTGTTGCTTTTCCGGGTGAAATCAACTCGACGTGCTCTCAAACCTGTGTTATTTTGTAGAAAAGTTAACCTTGTATTATTTGTCTTCCGATTACGGTTCGATTGGAACAATATATAATATTATTATTATTATAATTTACGAGTATATTATAAGTAAATAATAATAAAAAAAAAATCACACACACACACCGATGGTTTGTGTGTGTGTGATTTTCAAGACACGCCTTGAAATCGTTGTTCTATAAGCGCAGATTTTAGTCTTGGGAATAGAAAAAAATCACATGGAGCCTGATCTGGAGAATAGCGAGTGTCCGCGGGACCACGACAATTTTTTTTATCGGCCGAAAATTCGCGAATCGACAGCGCTAAATGTGCCGGTGCATTGTCGCGGTGAACAATCACGGAACGAATTTGGCAGCGCGACCCTTCTCGTCTGTACATTTTCCCGTAAAATTGCACGACAAATACTCAATTGAGATTCGCTTTGTTAACTCACGAACGGGGTAAATCGGCGGCCATTTCGCATGTTTTTTTTTTTTTATCCGCAAATTGTCGCCACACCATCGTTTCTGGATGAAGTCAACGGTCTTCATATTATAAGTAAATAATAATAATTTTAAAAAAATAAAATCACATACACACACCGATGGTCAATAGAAAACTTAACAATTTTATTATTCGCCGCGTTAGGGGTCGGCTTTACGACACGTATATTTATTATTTAAAAGTATAATAATTAAAAAACGAAAAACTTAACAATATTACGTTAAAAAGAAAGCGTCAACCACCAAAGGGCAACGGGAAAAATTCAAAACTTCGACATATTATATTGTCAAATTGGCGCAAAAGCAAAGCGATAAAAAAAAAAAAAAAAAAAAAAAAAAAAAAAAAAAAAAAACAGTGCAGTTTCTTCGTAATTTTGCATAAATGATAACCCGATAGAGCCCACTGGGTTTTTTTTTTTTTTCTAAAAAGCTCAGCTAGAATTTTGTACCGCCCACTGCGGGATTTTGGGGTTTCGCCGAATTTTAATTCGACGAACATATTAAATGTTACTACGGTTTTGCGGTAACAGTAATACGATATTTAGATAGATATTTCAAAGGGTTGCGCGGTCGCAAAGCCATCCGCGGGTTTCCGCGATAATTCCATTTTTGCACTGCCGCGAGATTTTCTACCGGGGTCCATTTTAATACGATTTAAATTGTTGCGTATTTCTCGGGGGGGGGGGGTCCCCCGTTTTAAACGCTATGTGTTTTCGTTGGACGTTTTTCCCGTACGCCGGAACCGTACACGCGCGTAAACCTAACCCAGCCCAGCCGACTTTCGGCGGAAATCGTTTTCAATATTTACACCGCGACTACCCCGGGGCCGAGGCTCGAGTTTTTTTTTTTTTTTTTACGATAATGTATTAACCCCGGGCGCCGTTCGCGGTTGATATTTTATTTAGAGGTTTGTCGGCGCGCGCGTGTTTATCCGTATAACCTAAACCCGACCTATCCACTCGTACACGGTGTAAAATACATGTAGAAGTAACCGCGCTGTTACGGTATATCGGCGAGAATCCACTTATAATGCGTCCCGCGGTGAAATTCCAAACACGAAAACGCGTACGATACACGCCGGTCGTATAACGTTTTTTTTTTCTCTCCAAAATAACAAAAGGCAAATCATTACGATTGAAATAACGCGTGCGTATTGTTTTTGTTTTAGATTCCGCGAGCGTAGCCGAAAACCTAAATTAGTTTTAGGTTTTTTTTTTTTACTTATTCTCGTATAACACTTTGTCGGTTAGTAAAAATGCTCGGATTATCGTTGTTGGCCGTTCGTAGAAGACGACATGAAGCGCATACGGGACAGTAGCGGATATTGAGAGGACTTTGGAAAATGTCTTCAACCCCCCCCCCCCGGGAGGTTTTAATCTCTCTATTACACTTATGACATACATGTGTAGAAAATAATCAAAACTTTTTTTAAAAATAATTGTTCAATCGTGTTAATCAACTATAGTTTATAATTAATCAAAACAACGTATGAAATAAAGTTAATTTTTTTCTTTTTTTTTTTGTCATCCGTGTTTGTTCAAATTGTTTTTTTTTCAACTCCCTTCGGTATAACTTAATGTGCAATTATATCCATTGTACGTCTACGAAATGTGTAATTTCTAATAAGCTTATTTGCAACAAACACGACTACTACTCGACCGCTCGCGTAAAAATACGAGCCGGTTAAAATTTGCCAAAATTTGTCCCCGAGATCAATTCGGTACATTTTTTCGTTTTTCTTTGTACATTGCTGACGGTTGTCAATTCAACGGCAATATATATTGATAGTGGAAAAATATTGAAACGCACACAAACTGAAACAGTCCTAAAGTTGTAGTACTTCCAATACATTTCAGATTTATTATCATATTCGTCGCGTATTATTTACTATAACACTTATTTGATTTTTACATATTTTTTCGAAAACGCGCGCGTATAAATTATCGTGCAGACGTCGTTTGTTAAATGCGATTATATAATGCCTAGGTACCTAATAAACTATAAAAAAAAAAATAATAATAATAATAAAACAAATGTTGTAAAAAAAAAGAATATACTACAAATCAAAAACTTTGCTCGTTTTTATATTCAGCGAATTTTAATGATGGAAAAATGAAAACTTAATGCAGCCCAAAGTTGCGTATATATACATATACATAAAAAAAAAAAAAATATTTATCCAAATCCCTTTACAAAAATACGGTAACTCTCTGTATAAAAGAAACTTAGTTTTCTGCATAGTAATACATAATAAAATATTTAGGGACCGGCGGAAGATAAATATTTGAGCGTAATTTTTTACAAGTCAAAATGTCTATACGAGAAAATAAAAAAAAGGCGAAATGTTTACTAGATGAAATGCATTTAAATACGTACAACAACAATAAAATCGTTATATAATTTAGTAGGCGACGTTTAGGAAAATTACCGAAATATTCAGAGTAGGGGTGGTGGGGAAATACCAAATACATACTCGCAGTTGCGTATTATCAAATTTAATTTAATTTTTTTTTTTTTTTTTGGGGGGTGGTCCAGGGAATATGTGAAACTGTTGAAAACTTTGCCTGTTTATTACAGTTACGTATCTACGATTTTTTTGGAGGAGGGTTTCAATAACATCTATACGTAATA
This sequence comes from Tuberolachnus salignus, assembly GCA_956483605.1. Taxonomy (NCBI): domain Eukaryota; kingdom Metazoa; phylum Arthropoda; class Insecta; order Hemiptera; family Aphididae; genus Tuberolachnus; species Tuberolachnus salignus. The sequence continues at coordinate 36,897,662 of OY101432.1, forward strand.
TTATATTCCGACGTATAAAAAAAAAAAAATTATTAATACGAATTAAAATACTCCGCAGGAACATTTATTTATTAATTTTTTGGATCGGGGTAGGGGGATGGTCTAGCGCGTCAATTTCATACGAGGGCAGGAGTTTTTAGCTCGGCTAACTAGAAAATATAATCAAAAAACATCATAGACGGGGATATATGCGTTTTCTATATATGCATTACCGTGCCCGATATTTTTTAAGTTTAACATTTTAGTGGGCGCCAACCGGAAATTTGTTCCAATACCTCTAAAAATAGGGTCCACAAAATTTGAGTTCGGCCGGACTTAATTAACAGGGCGCGGTTTATGATCAAATTTTTATGAAAATATGAAAAATTTCGTTGTTTAGGGGTTGTACACCATCCTAAATGTTAATATAACGAACAATTGTAATGAATTTTTCATTGTAGAACTGATTATATCCTTAAAACAAAAAAACATTGTCTTTTAACACATTTTTCTGAAGTAAACGTTTCCATTCGAAATCGATAAAAAAAAAAAAAAAAAAAAACGATAATTATCGTAATTTATGTCCATTGCGATACACATATCGTACATGACACCCACTTTGCACGGGGCTTTCTCGCGGACAAACGATCATGCAATATAAAAAGCCAACACGTATTTTCGATATCTTTACGACGTCGGCTAACTCGTGCAACTTCACTTAGGCGGTCATTCCCGACGATTTTTTCAATGTTTTCTGGTGTTGCCGTCTCGTTCGGACGTCCGCTGCGTCCTGCACCGCCGGCGTCTCGACGACCACGTCGGCAGTCGGCAATACCGACGTTTTATTTTTGTTTCCGACGGAGCGGAGTCCCCACAGCACATACACAAGCCATTTATTCGCTCGGACGGTATTTGTTCCCGTCAAGCAGCAATGTAATAAAATTATAAAACGCGGAATTGTTTTCGATTTCATTTCGTTGAAAATTACAATAGGTAACGTCGCTCTTGGGCGCAATAACTCGCACACTAAACGAACAGATTGTGGGGGGGGAGGGGAAACTTTATCGCGGCCGTCTTTCGCGCGTTAGCACCGACTGAAAACGACGTGGGATTCCGCAACACTAGCGTCGTCTACATGTCAGGCCCGGGACTTTTCGGCCCGGGCATTATACCTATAATACAGGGTGTTTCAAAATGATTCATCCGATTTCAAATAATCATATTTATTGTAAAATTTGATTGATCATGTTAGAATTAATTTTACATTTTAATGGATTATTTTAAGTTTTAGGTACAATGCTTATAAATGTTCAATGTGATCCCCCTTACTTGCACGACACACATCTAAGCGATATTCAAATTCCTCATAAACCTGTTGAAGCATGTCGACTGTAACCAAGTTGGTGGCGTCTGTAATGCGACTTTTCAATTCGTCAAGATCTTTTGGAAGGGGAGGTACATAAACAATGCTTTTTATGTAACCCCAGAGAAAAAAATCACATATTGTAAGATCCGGCGAACGGGGCGGCCATGGACAAAATGTAGCGTCATTAGCACTACAGCGACCGATCCATTTCTGTGGTAGCTGATCGTTAAGAAATTTGCGTATTTCTAAGGACCAATGTGGTGGTGCTCCATCTTGTTGTAAAATGAAATCATCTCCATCGTTCTCTGGATGCTTGACGAACTGATTTCTGTGGACTTCTTACAAAACTTTCTCGAATTTGTTCAACATTTTCATCCGAAGTTCTTGGTTTACCTGATGACTTCCCTTTACATAAGCAACCAGTTTCTTGGAAGGTTTTATGCCATCTTCGAATACTCTGGGCTGTTGGAGGTTCAATGTTAAACTTTCGACGAAAATCACGCTGCACGGTAATAACAAACTCGCACTTCTCAAAGCGGAGCACACAAAACGCCTTTTGTTGCTCGGTCGACATTTCGATAACAACTAATTAAGTTACGTCACTAATGATTACGGTGCCAAATTTAACAACTAGATAACTTAAAATAAACTTAGTTATCTAATCTTTCCATTAATACATTGGTCATTAACCTGCGATTAACCGTTGCCGAACTATATCAGTTCGTAATCGGATGAATCATTTTGGAACACACTGTATATGTATAGGCGTATAGGCTACACTACGCTGGTACGTTACACGGGTACTATAGCGGCTAAACGGCGGAAGGGTCGTGGAAGGAAGGTTTGTCGGGTGGAGGTGGTGGCACGACACTTGGCAGCCGCCGAATCGATGAAGACCTTTCTAGTACGCATCGGGTTCGCGCGCACGGCGGCGTGGAAGCCCTTCGAGTTCGGAAATAATTGCTTATTTCCCATTTGTTGTACGGTCCACACATTTGTACGCGAAGAACCGTCGGCGTGCAGATAGCCCGTAATAATATTGATAATAACGACAATAATGATAACCACAATCAATAAATACCGTTCGCAATTGCGGTACGGTTTTACATGGAGGGACAAGGAGAAAAAACAAAAAAAAAAAAATCTAAACCCCGGACGAGAGCGGAGCATAATAATGACAATATGGCGGATCCGCGGTTGCCACAATGCCGTAGTACAGGCGGTTACCAGCGCCCGTGGCCCGCGAACCGTATTAATATCAAATATTATGTATACTTAAAACGATATTATTACACGTTTTCATTATTATACACCTGATAGTGTTTATCGATATTGTCTACGCTCTACAGCAGTGATGGGCAAACTTTTTTAATGGGGGGGGGGCCCACAAAGTTTAAGAAATTCTAGAGGAGGGCCAGAATTATAAAAAAAATGCATTTTGTGTTTAAGCTTTATTAAATCGAGTATAATAGTCATGTGAGATATATGGAATTGTTTTTGATTTTCCATAATATTTTCGAAAGCGGGTTCCAGCTGTGACGTAGCAACTTTCAACAGCGAGAAAAGGTGTTCATCAGTCAATCGATTTCTGATTGAGTTTTTCCGCAATTTCATGGTCGAAAAAGTCTGTTCGCACACATAAGACGACGCAAGCATAGCCATAATTTTCTGGACGTGAGCAATTATCTTTGGGAATTCAGCTTTCGGCAGTGCTCTATAAAAATCTAGTTTTGTGGAATTCAAGAACAATTGCTTTAAATGGGTACTGCACTGCATTTCAATAATTTCCAACTGCAATTCTGCAGATACATTTTCCGGATCTACATTAAACGGCATCGAGAAAACATCTAGCGACGATTGAATGTTCTTAAAATCTTGAAACCTGGTTTGAAATTCGAGTTCGGAATACGTACAATACGTACTATAACACAAGGAATAATGGTTAGATATGACGACAGTGCAAAGACTGTTAGCATTACACAATACAATTATATCAATTTACTTATATATATATATATACGTATCAGTACATCATACATATTATTATACGAAAACTAAGATAAGGACCCACCAAACCGAAATCCGGGAAATATAATATTAATACGAACAAAAATAGAAATTATATACCTATTATCGTAGTACCTACTATAGTACTATCTACCTACACCACGCTATGAGGGTAAGACCGCGCACAGTCCGATGCGATCCATTTATATATTTAAAACTATTTTCTTCGATAATTTTCGGAATATTTCGGGAATTTTTTTATACTATACGGGCCATATGCTATCCATGTCGATGGACCCTCGGCGGGCCGGATTAAATACTTTCGCGGGCGGTACTTTGCCCATCACTGCTCTACAGTGTACAGTGTCCACATTTAGTAGACAACTAACGCTATCGGACGTTTAATTGTAATTTTAGTTCGTTTACTGTTAATTCGATTGTATTAGTGTTTTTCATAAATAAACAATTGATTTTTTTTTAATTCTTTGTGCGTGTGCTTACGGTCACATAGGCGGTCCGCACAATTAAAAATGTTGGGAACCGAGGGTCCGATCGGAATCGGCGGTTTTTCGACTGAAACACGCGGGATCGCTTGTCCGTCGTTCCCGGCGGACCCAGTGACGCGTTAAGACATTTGGAAACCGATTTGGATTCCGGCGTCGAGCGTACGCGAGATTCGGCGTTGATACACGTTTTCGCTCCTAATTATTTCAATTCCGGTTTGAAAGCGTTGCAATTTAAAAACCTCGAAGAGTGTTGATTAAACGGAACAGATATTGAAATGCCGACAAAAGTGACGAGGCCGATCTCTCGGGTAGACATAAACAAGAATAGTAATTCAGTTTGAATTCAGTCTTATCGCGTCGCCGGGTCCGTAGTGATGATTGACAATTGGTCGGTTCGTTTTATTCGTAAAACGTACCGTTTGATCGGTAGCGGAAGCGTCAAGAATTCCGAAAACGGATCTGAATTTGTCGTAGGGTCTCCTGGATATCGACTTTACCGCGTTTTTGATTTTATCCTCGGAAACCCTAAAAACAATCCTAATCGAAAATAGCCACAAATCGAAAAAGTGAGAAAATCCATTTCGAATCGGTTTTCTGAAATCTCATCGCTTCACACGATTAATATGTACGTTTGCCAGGAAACATCACCACTTCCAATACCTCAAGCGGACGTCCCATCCACAAGATGACTGCATTGAACTCGTTTAATTTTGTTTTTTTTTTTTTTTAGAATAAATGCATTTATTATAAAATAAAAAAAGGGACAAGACGACGCGTTAAAAAAAAAAAAAAAAAAAAAAAAAAAAAATGAAATATTTCAATAGTAAATAAATGTTATATTAATTTGAACACGTTTTATTTGGAATTATGAAAAATAAACGCATCGTCAAGCCACAGACAAGAAAGACCGGCATTTTCATAAATTTTATTTTACATCGTAATAGAAAAATCGAACGTAGTCAATTTGGTCATCTTTGACGTAATAACATTCGTTTTAAGACAATATGTTCAAATGTAATTTAATGGAATAAATATGCGATTTAGGGTTTTAACTTACCCCGCCCTCCAACGAGAAATTTCGGTTACGCCACCGAATTTTGAACACGTTAAATTTCGGGTGTAGAGTCAAAGCAACTATTAAAAAAAAAAAAAAAAAAATTCAAATATGAATACACCTATGTACATTCCGGACTGTGGGTTTTTTGTTTTTTTTTTTTTTACACGTAAATTAATTTTTCGGTCAGTTTCGAGGTTGAGTATAATTTTGACGAATAACGTCGAAATAGTATTTTTTTATTTCGTTTTCGTCGTAATACGGATATAACGAAACGGATCGTCGCGAACAATACGCGTTTACGGTTATAACATACGCTTATTATATAGGCAACACGTGTAAATCGTTAAATTATCCGGTGCGCATATAAATGCGAATATTGCGTTTTCGGTGTAATATAATGTACACAAACGCGTATATACGCGGTGCCAGATTGAATTTGAATAATGCGATTTGCACGGAGCTCTCAATTACCCCCCTACACGCCGCACAATAATACGATGTGTACATAACGGTATCAAACGCGACGTATTACGCCCCCCGTTTAAATCTTTTTTTTTTTATTTTTTTTTTTTTTTATCAAACTATAATTTTAATACGATTTAAAGCGGCGGCGGTTCTTAAACGTTTGTTGTGCGCGGAACGCCGACAAAGGACATGAATGTTCTGTCCCTTTTTTTTTTAACCGTTTTACTATGTTGTATTTTTTCGTTTGCCCTTTGCAAAACGACTTTTCTACCGGAAATCCTCGCGCCTATCGTAATAACGACCGGACAATGTTACCGTTGCGTTTCGCGTACATTTCGGACGCGATTTTCAGATCCGCCGTTTTCTTTCTTAATTCCCTCTTAGTTTCGACTTAACAACGGGCGACATGTTTTTCGCGTCAATAACCGTTTTACTGGTTGTTGTCAATTTTATTTGAAAACAATAATAATCGTAGCGAATTTGCCACCGAATGTGCTCATATTATTACCCGCTTTCCAGGCGTGTTGAGACCGTCGAGGTTTTTTTTTTTTTTTTAATTTCTATGGATTCGCACGAGAGTTTTCGGCTCAGCGAATATGCACAAAAAGTTCTACTTTACCGTAATAATTGGAAAAATTTGAGCGTAATTTAATATTATTTATTTTTTTTTTTTTTGTTTTGTTTTATATTAGCGTTTTAAAGTGCACGTTTCGATGAGAATCGTATAAATCACGGAATTTCGCGTACTCTCGGAATTTTCCGATTTGTATGGATTTTGCGTCCATTTGAACGCTCTACAAATTGAGCGGATAAAACACGGACAATTGTAATTTATTTTATAGTTACAAATTAATACAATTTTAATATTTCAGTACGTGTTTTTAAATACTGAACTTTGCTAAAAAATCGTTTTTCGTTAACAGTACGTTTCGTACTGATATAAATTATATTTCCTTCCGTACACCCAACTGCCTACCTATAACAGTGGCCCGCCCATGGTGCGCAGTGTGTCGGTAATTATTTTCCTCTCTTTTTATTACATTTTTTTTTTTTTTTTTTATATCACCTTTAACTTGACATTGTATTTGAGACATTAGCTTTGTAACACCGGGCTCGATACTCGGAAGCTTTAATCGTAGTTCGGACTCTATACGGTTTCGAAACTTGTTTTTAATATAAAAATAATCGAGAGCGGAGAACGCTTATTCGCATAAATAAGTTGCGGGGAACGGAATTCAATCCTTCCGGGAGCTATACGTAATATATTTCCTTTGGTAATCTATTCGCTAATAGACATTTTTTTTTTATTTTTTTTTTTTTAACGATTTTAGATTAAATCCTATTGTTAAACTCCCGTTCGGTAGACATTTCTATTATGACATATATCTATTTCCGACGAGTTCAGTCCATTTGTTTGCCGAATACCGAGTGCGTATCGGGAATTATTCGTATCCGGAACGGGAAATTAATCACGGAAGCTACATGCAACGTAATTTTTTACACCCAACAACTGGATTATTGTACACGTATGTTGTGTGCGATGCGTCCGTGGGGCCGGGGTAGGAACAAAATGATAGATTACAGTGTTAAAATAAAACTTAAACGACAAATCCACACCGATTGACAACAGAACGCAAAAATCGAATTCACTAAAAATCATCCGAGAAAATCGCTGGATCAATAAATTACCACGGCGTAATATTGTTCTGATACGTATTTTAAACGGTTTGCGAATGATGTTCCAAAAAACATTCGAGGTATCGATCAAATAATTGATAATTGAAATACGGCAATTATATTATAAACCCGAATGTGATCAACTCTTACACAAATAGTTATGGTTTCAATTCAACAATAACTATATAAATACGTTTAAATTACATTCGTATTAAAAATACTATTTGCTAATGCGTATAGTGTACAATGCAAATACGTAAGTACAATATTATAATGTTTCAGAGATGATATAACAAATTAAACTAAAAGTCCTTAAAATATAAAACGAAGGAGAAAACACGTCCTGTGCGTAATTGCACTCGGGTTTGGAAAACCGAGAGTTCTCCTACACCACTGTGTCTTATTTACACTGCGTAGTTAATTATTCGAGAACATAATATACAAAATACGCCGGTCGTATCCAAAAAATAAAAAAAAAAACTTCAAAAGCAAGACAACGAGTGAGATTATTATATTTTATTATATATATATATATATATATATTTTTTTTTTTTGTCATTTTACGAGGGACTATTTATTTTGTCACGCCGCGCCGGTTTAGATATTATACAAGTATATTATATATATATATATCATTAAACAGTATCGTTTTGAAAACAGTATTACACTTGAATTTTTAATTATTCATAACGAGTGTTAATAACGATATTCTTGTGTTCGGGCGTCGCGCCGTTCGCGTTTTCGTTCAAGCCAAATCGTTCCAATAAAATATTACAATATTATTATGCACTGGCACGGTAATAAAATTAATAATAACGGCGAATGATACGAATTATACGCGGTTTCGAACGACACGATTAAATTCGTTTTAATTTCAGCGTACAGACGTAATAAATTATTATAATTCTAGGTTGGGCGTAAAGATAGGCCCGCGCGACAATCGTTCACAATTATCGCCAGCCGATTGTCCTAAAACAATCGATTGTATTCGATGGTATCGATTGTTTTAAGACGATACATTTTTGTTCACAATAATCCGAGCGTTTCTATTCGAATTCGATTAATTACCGCCCCGGCCCACTCAACTTGACAAACGACCGACGCTGAATATAACCGGATAGTGGAATTTGAACAATACATGGTTTGATAAAAAAAAAAAATACCCGGATTTTTCAAATAAAATTTGATTAACACAATATTATTCTAAATACAACATTATCACCTTCAAAAAAATCTAGGCACTAAGAGTGGAATGTCCTTAAAATCGATTTCCGTATTTTGTTTAATGTCATCAATTGTTTGAAAACGACGTCCTTTGGGTGTAGATTTTCACTTCGGAAATAAAAAAAAGAAAAAAAGTCGTACGGGGCTAGGTTGGGTGAATTTGGTGGTTATGGAACTACTGGAATATGATTTTTCGCTAAGAACTGACGAACGAGCAATGAGCTGTGAACCGGGGCGTTATCGTGATGCAACATCCAAGAACCACTTTTTCAACTTTCCGGCCTTTTTTCCCTAACATTTTCATGTAATCTTTTCATGACGTCTAAATAAAAATGCTGATTTACTGTTTGTCCTTGAGGCACGCATTCACGACGGATTATACCACGAAAATCAAAAAATGTGATTAACGTGGCTTTCACGTTTGATCTCACCTGCCTTGCTTATTTCGATCTAGGAGAATTTGCTGACTTCCACTGTGAGGTGATTGACGCTTGATTTCAACATCATACCCGTAAATCCAAGTTTTATCACCTGTTATAATATTATTTTAAAAGTCTAGGTCAGTTTCTACTCGTTCAAAAAGTTCTCGAGAGATGGTCTTTTACTTAATTTTGTTTTCGTTCAGCGGTTAAGAGACGAGGAACAGTCCGGGTATTTTTTGTTCACACTTTGTATATATATAAAACGATAACAAATTGTACGAGACAAGAGCAGTTTGGACGAATATTAAAATTATTTTGCAAAAGTATCGCACACGGCATCGTATTCCGTTGGAAAACATTCCGTATCAAGTTTTATGGCGTTGGTTTGTCGTGAAACCACTGCAAGGTAACAAGGCATAACCGACAGATAAACGCAATGTTATCAATATTTATTTTATGATAATTATCATTATTAATATCCCGTAATCGGTAATCGATACTATCGAAATCGACGGTATCGACGCAATCGATTAATTGCGCAGGCCTGGGGCGTAGGTTAGGTTAGGTTAGGTTTGGCGATATTTAAAACGGCGTTGCTATATTTTTAAGTGTTGTTCGTCAAATAAAAACCGGCGGTGTTTTGTTCAAACTCGTCTGTTCAAATTCAAAAGTACCGCCGGACACCGTCCCGCAGTTTACGAAAATATACAATGCGCTGAAATCAAACCTGAAAGTTAACCCGTAAGACGATGGGTCCGACGGCACAAAAAGTGATATTTTTACCTCTCGTTGTCATTTATTCGCCATATTTTGCGCATAGGCTTCGAGGGTTATTCCCTAAATAGTTTCCTTTTTATAATAAAAAGTATTTTGTACATATTCTCTGTCCGCGCGTATATAATATACTGGATAAAGCCAAAGGGCCTTTTATATCGGTTTTAGTACGCTCTGTAACGGATTATACGCAGTAATCGACGATTATTTTTGAAATAGTCTCACGGAAAATACCAATTATTATTATTTTTTTTTTTGATTTTATTTGCAGTAACAAAATGGCCCGTTGTACACAATATCCCTCCTGATGTCTAAACGGTTATTACGACCGATATTATTATTGACGCGTGTATATGTTTTATTGACGGTACGCGCGTATTGCACACGGCCTGCAATCGTCTGGGGGGGGGCGGGGGGGCAGGTCTCGTATTTATACGCGTGGCCGTCGGGTAAGGCCCGCCGTGGCCGTGCTACGGACGGGCGGGGAAACGTACTGCGGGTCGTCCGTTGAATTACAATATTGTATTTATGGCGGCTCTCACACCGGAGCAATAGGCAACGAGCAACTAGCAATCGTCGATAAGCAATAATATTGCTAATTGATTAATCTCTTATTGTGTTCGGTACGAATAGAGGAGGCGGGCAACAACGGTTCCGTTGTTATAGCATACAAGTTTATAACGACATTATAAACCAGTTGCACGGCACCTCTGAATACCGTAGCCCGTTTATTATACGCCCATTCGTTGTACGCGAAAACGCCTATGTTATTACGGGACGATCCGAGTGTTGGGACGCGGTCCTAATTGGCATAGCCGCGCTGCCCCGTTTGTCGCCAACGTTGTGCAGTGCCCGTGACCGGGTAAAAAAAAAAAAAAAAACCAAAACCAATATTAGGAATAAATTAAATAAAAAAATACGTTCACCCTATACCCCAAATCGGACAGATACCGATACCGCCGAGGGACGGTGTGAATATGTTTGTATAAACAGACAATCAGTCGCTTAAATAATCGCCAACATAAACGAATGGACGCATTATTATGATTATTATTCCAATGTTGGTTTTCTTCGTTTTTGTGTAAACCCAGACCAATGGGGATAAATGTTCTGCCAATGCGTCAACACAATAAAAAATAATAAAAAAATCCCAGGAGAAACGCGAAATATATACATACATTTTTATGGAACAATTTCGAAGAGACATATATTTTCGTCTTATGAACATAAAAAAAAAAAGTGCTTTAATCTATTTGCGTTCTTTCTCTATTTAGACGATTTACAGATTTGTACTGTTGTCATACCTGTGGGCGAAACGATACTTTATTATTACCTCTCAGTAGATACCCTCATCAGCACCTCTCACAGCGTTTGAAATAATTCGTCTCTCTAACATATTCTTCAACGGTACGCTGGGCACGCCGAACCCTTTAAATCGAATCGAAATAATTATTTATCATTGAAACGTAATCGTTTTGGATTTATCGCAAATTGATTTTATCAAATGTATTCTTCAGTTTGACCGTCGATGAAAACTATTGTTATCGTGGCTTTAATTTTGTTCGCGGGCATACGCAATAATACGTCGTACGTAAACTACGAATGTTCAAACAACTGTTAAAACGGTATGACGAGAAGACGGTAATTTTGGCAGTGTTCTTGTTTATCAAAAAAAAAAAATTGCTATTATATAATCGACTCACGGCGTAGTGCTAAGGAAAATATTATTAATGTTACTATTATGTCGGCATTGTTTAAACTAAAGAAAGGAATGTTAGTTTTCGAGCGAAGCGAGAAATAATAATTCTGTTTGTTTGGCAAATTAATGAACAATAAATAATTGTGTTGTCCGGGACAACACTACACGGAACGCTCGAAATAAAATACGGGTCACGGTATACCCTTCGCCATTTCGTGCCACTTTAAGCCCTGTATATTTATAGGTTGTTGCTGCGGCGGTTCCAGAATTAGAGAACTAGCGGGTCAGCTATTTCCTAGAGGACGCGTTTCGAGGGTAAACATTAGGATCAAACGGTTATTAGTATGGCAGGGATTTTATAGTACTGGAAATTGCATAAATTTTGCGCTATAATATTACCTTAAATATGCGCTAAAAACATCCAAAAAATAAATAACAAAATACGCAACGAAAAAAAAAAAAAAAAACACTTGTATTAAAATGTTATTATTTTGTTAACAAAATATATTTAGATTTTGATTTTAATATTAGTTTATTAGATAAAATATGACCGGTTTTAGAAAAAAAAACCCCGGTAAGAATGCAAAACATAGTCTTCTGGACTAGAAAAGTCCAGAAATAGCACTAAAATCTAAAAAAAAAAATCGTAAAATATTCAAAAGTATGTAGGGTTTAATCAAAAATTTCATTTCTCCGAGTCGTGAAACGAATGTTAAGCTTACTGTTGCTTCTGTTTCTTAATAATCTTATAAAAAAAAATGCGCAAAAGCTATAAAATCGCAACCCCGGTTATTAGTAGTTATTGCTATCGAACGCATTAAATGGCTTTTCTATTTTAAATGCCCAAACGTCGTAACATTCAAACATTTCAAACAAATATATGTAAATTTTGGGGGAGCCAACAATTTCACCGGCAAAAATTAACTGTGGCTCGGGGATAACCTGTCCCCGCCGGGTTATCGGCGGTGCTTATCGAGGTATTCCGCGGACGAACGCATTACAAATTGCAAACCCTTGACGACGTCTTTTTCACCGAGCCCCCCTTTTATTTTTTTTTTTTTTATATGTCCCTGCCACCGGCGTCATTCATTCGGGCGAATTACCCGGCATTTACAACCGCGTTGAGCATATTTTTATACGCATTAACACAGGGGGAAATTATTATCACTATTAATATTCCGGCCGGGAAATAATCGTTTTGCGTTTACAATTCAATAAAGTGCGTGCGACCATAATTATACACCTAGGTACTACTCACCGTAATACGCACTTTACCACGTACAAACACGTACACGCATACGTATCCGACGTACGACTATAGAATAGTAACAATATTTAATAATTTTTCGTGTAATCCTTGTCGGGGCTGTGTAATAATAACAAATGCCTACCGACCTATAATCCGATCATACGTAATCCAATTCGACGCGAAATTCGTATCGAACAATCGAATGCTTTATTCATTTCGTAAATCAAACGTTTCCATAAAGCCGTTAAAAAAAAAAAAAAAAAAAATTGAATTGGAAAGTTAAACGATAACTTATTTGCCAATAACGACGTCGCGTCGTTCGTAATACGATTTTATGAGTATACCACAGACCAATATATACAGAGTGGAGCGCTAACACGGTCGATTTTCAATGTAAAATTATAAAATAAAAATGTATTTATTTTAATGAAGTACATAACTTGCCATATATTTTTTTTTTTACAAAAATTATGTCCACAACATGACGGCAATGTCTTCTCGGGCACTCTTCTGGCCTACTTCGTATATTTTCCATTACACGGTGTGTATCACTTGCAAACGTACATTGGCCAATATTTCTTCTTGAATACAATTTATTAGTTCATCGATATTTCGAGGTTTATGTGCATAGACTTGACTTTGTAATTGGGCGAAAGTTTAGATCGTTGTGCAAAATCTGACGTAGGCTTCTACTGGACAAAATTTAACGATAACGCATGATTTCGTACAGAACGTCTTGGACTCTTTAGGAGTGCGGCCACGACAGCAGTGACGTTTTCAGGTGTACGAATGGTTTTTTTTTTTTTTTTTTTTTTGTCGTACGAGGTGCGACAATAAAATAACGAGACTTTCTAAATATAACCTAAACTATTAACGTTATCTATAAAACGATTATTGAAATATGATTAGAAAACACTTATCTAAAAGTACTATGAACACTGATGGCATCGATTCATTTTCTTATACGTTAGTAGCCTTGTTATTAGTGCGAGTTCGACTATACTGCCGAAAAATGTTAGATATAAAAATCGAACAACATGTGTTAACATTAAATTTCTTGTTAAATTAAAAAAAACTGCCGCGGAATCGTTTCGTATGTTATGTGAAGTTTATGGTGAAGAATGTTTATCAAGAGCTCGTGTTTTTGAATGGCACAAACGGTTTTGTAGTGGAAGGGAGGACGTCGAAGACGATGATCGTTCTGGACGTCCTACCACGTCTTCAACAAACGAAAACGTTGAAAAAATCGACAAAATTAATTAATCAATATTATTATAAAGAGGTATTAGGATTAAATTAAGAGAACGTGTCAGAAAGAAGCGACCAGATCTATGGAAAAATGGCTGGGTTCTTCACCAAGACAATGCTCCAGCTAACAGTGCATTTTCAATTCAACGTTTTTTAACTGAGAAAAAAATTTCTGTACTTCTACATCCTTCTTATTTCTTTCTTATTTCTTTTCCCATTTTCAAACAGTTGATGAAAACGGCAGAACTTCTAAAAGGGCTGAATGAAAGCAATTGGCGACACTGTTTTCAAGAATGGCAGCGACGTATGCAACAGTGTATTGATGCTGAGGGAATGTACTTTGAAGGTGATAACCATTATAACATTTTTAATTAAACAACTTTTATTCAAAAAGTCTCGTTATTTTATTGTCACACCTCGTACATGCTTCTTCTTTAATGCTGAACCCGTTTCGTACAACTATATTTTAATAGTCTTAGCTGATGGCACCGAATCATGGCGTTTAAGGTTGAAATAAAGACGAAATTAACGCTATGCGGCCACATAACTGTCATTATTTGTGTAACACGATTTTATTATATAAGCCCGCTGTTCCGTGTTCGCAAAATGGAGTGTTGTCTTTGAACTAATAATATTCAGCGAGAATTTTTATCTAAATAACTACTGAGAAAATGTTTTTTTTTTTTTTTTTTTTAAATCGGCCGTTTCAGTGCCGCGCCCTGCAATCCTAGGTGCCGTTAACGAGACTTGACGTAATTGACGGATCGAATCCGACGTATCGTATTGTTTCAATAGATCCGATTTTAAATACTAAACGTCTGTAATGTCGTTCAATATCGGGCGAATCGTTTCGAATCACCGCCGTGATAGCCGTTCGTGTCGACGGATGTCGTCGTATATTATTTATTGTGACTGCTGTACTATGCCTACGGAACCGTGAATTTTTTTTTTTTTTTTTTTTTTTTTTTTTTAATATAATGCACGTGCAATAACGCATGTATGTGTACGTATGCATTATTATGCACCGGCGACGACGTCCTATACGTGGCGCAGTGACGGTGGTCCGATGAACTCGACCGGACGGCCGACGTGCCCGCGGGGGGGTATTGCGACCGGTGTTGTGTGGGGCGCGTCCGATGCTCGCCGACTCCTATATGATATATAATTACATAATTTATAGATACGGATAAATTGATATGTATACGCGTGGTTTTGCGTAAAACAAAAATTCCAAAAATTCGCGAATCGACAGCGATAAACGTGCCAGTGCATTGCCGTGGTAAACAATTGCGGAACGAATTTGGCAGTGCCGCCGACCCTTCTCGTCTGTACATGTTTCTGTAAAATTGCATGACAAGATCCGATTGAGATTCCCTTTGTCAACTCACGAACCGTTAATCGGCGGCCATTTCGCATTTTTTTTTTCTCGCGAATTGTCGCCGCACCATCGTTCCTGGATGGCGTCGACGGTGTTCCATCACGTGCACCAGTCACTGTCCTAGAAACGTGGTTTAAAACACTCAAAAGTCACGGTACCATTTAATGAATAAACCCCAAAAGCGGTTTTAATTTCATTTCTGTACGTTAGTTTCCGTTGCATCATTTTTTTTTTCAAGCAAAACTTGACGCACACGCGTTGTTCGTTAATTTCGGACGTGTCGAAAACGGCCAACAAAGAAAACTGACTGGATTTAATCACGTGTAATATGAAACCGAGCGAAGGTGGCGACTTCGGGATTTGTTTAAAATATTCACAATTCGAAACGTTATCGTGTGTAGATTAGCCGTAATAATATTTGTCCTGGTACTTATTGAACAGACCTCGTATTTACCACTAACGTTCAATATTCGTCAAATAATATACGTCTGTATAATATTATAGACGATTTGGTTTGGTCGATTAGATTTAATAAAGTCTAGTCGAAACGAACAACAACAACAAAATAAAAAATAAAAAAAATAATATTAATCGTAAAAGTTAGTTTTTTACACTACGAAAACTATGTTATTGTCGATTACTCGAACGGTTAAGTCAAAAACATGTTCAAGTGAACGAATCAATTCGTTTACTTTTGTATTTAATGCCCATTTTGTAAAAGATATTCATTCTTCAAAGGTATTCACAAATACTTTTTATCGTACATATTTTCTCGTAGTCAGATTCTCTTTAGTATTTTTTTTTTTTTTTTTTTTTTTAATTTTTAAATACCGTACTGAATTATTCAACCGATATCACGGTTAGGTTAGGTTAGGCCTAGTACCATTTCGCGTAGTAAAGATAGTTTAAATTTTTCAGAAATTGATCGTTGGTACAACATGAAAATTGGTTGTTGTAATTTTCTATATTTTTTAAATAAAGTCTAAAGAATAATAATTTGTTTTTTATTAGATAATATTATTCGCTATTCAAAACGGTAATGTTGACGCGTGGAGAATTTGCATTTACTACGAAACGAAAATCCGCAAAATTGATCCCGTAAATCTGAAATCGAATTACTCGAAATCATCGTCGCGAATGAAAAAAAAATAAAAAAATACCATTTACAGTATTATTTGTACGTAGTTTAATCTAGGGCGACCATACGTTCTGTCTTAAACAGTATTGTCCCGTTTTTTTAGCTTGGCTACCTGTTTTTGCAATCGGAATCGAACATGACGCGTGTAGTCCTGTTTTCCGTGACTGTATAAATCCTTTTGTTTTTTTACTATTTTTTCGTCAAAATGTGATTTTAGCGATAAATTGATAAGATCTGCTTTAGGCATTTTTTTTTTTTTGTTTTTCTATGAAATCTTACCATTAAAAAAAAAAAAAATGTTTAATTATTTTACGATACACGATTTCGTAATAATGTAGCGTTCTTTATTTTCGATGCACTATGGTGTACGGTAAAGTTAACTGGATTGCATGTGTTGGATGTGCATACCGATTTTAAACGGTATCGTTTAAATATTATTCAGACAGGCAATGTGAAATTTTTTCAGTAACATGAAATTTATCTTCATATTTTAATGGCGCGGCTATTGGAATAAAGTTTTAAATATCTCTACGCGAGGGTGTTTTTTTTTTTTTAAATATAACATGTATTTTTTACTGTATACAAATTTAATAACATTATAAATTTCGTCAGTACAATATACATATATGTATACGTATTATATATTGTTTATTGTTTTGACAATCAATACATTTTTTTTTTTTTTTTTTTTACTCATTGCAAAAAAAAAAGAAAAAAAGTGTTATGTTTTTTTTTTATTTATTATTATTTATGGTCACCCTAGTTTAATCGAAAAATTAACGTAATTTTCAACGGGACGGCACAGACCGTATAAACATAAAGTTGCGAGTTTACGACACGATTTATATATTTATTTTAATTCTCTTAGTGAGTTTACCATTTTCTCCCCTCTGCGCGCGAATCGCGGGACCGCGAGGGAGCAAACTGCCGTCCGCCATTTGCTACCCCTCGAATATTGAGGTTATCTATGGGTTTTGTAAACGAAAAAAAAAAAAAAAAATGCGGCACACGTACCGGGAGTAAACGATATTATACAACGCGTCGTATTTAACGAATTACGCCCGTAGAAATTATTTAATCGCATTTCGAAAAATACGTTAAATTTAGCAGGTTAGATATTTTCGGGGTTTATCGACGGAGACGGAAAACTGCACGATTTCGCAATCGGACTCGGGACTTGATAAACAAATATTATAAACTTATTTAAATAATCGTATTCATATCTTAATAATAATATAATTGCTCATGTCTTCAACTTGCCACTGTGCAGTGTTCCGTCCGGTAGTGATTCACTTGCAAGCAAAATAAATATAATTTTATTAGAAAATTTGATATTTACTACTTTAAAAGTTCAGTTCAAGGGGATGTGTTGTACCGTCCGTATTTATACGGTTGTGTGTAGGCAATTTTTACGAAATTTATATTTAAAAAAGAAAATCAATTTATCAACAAAAAAAATATATAAATTTACCACTCAAGTTTTCACAGTTATTTTTCGTGTAATCCAATAATCGTAAAATATAAATTAAAATGTACATGAAAAACGGTTTCGCGCGGAACAACTCGACTACGTATTTTTTTTTTTAGTATAATGACCGAAAAAATTCCACGACAAATTAAAAAAAGATTTTATTCGTGTCGTGGCGTGCTTATATTTGTCTTAACATAAACACAATCAAAGTTGTCTGTTTGTAAACTTTCATTTTTCTTTTTTTTTTCATTTCTCTTGTTTTTCAAACGGCATTGTTATTACCTCTCTAAGAGCTTTTTCCGCTATTGCCATACACTCCGCCATCCGTCTCTATCTTGCACTGCCTCTCTCCAGCTTTCGAATCCCAGGCTTTCCGAAATCCTCTTCTACCACGTCTTCTTCCTGGAGGTTTACACTTCACATATAGCTACCCTAAACGTTTCGTTTTCGTCACCTATCATCAACCATTGAACCATTTTGCCGCGCCCTTAAAATTCGCAGATAAATTTCCTCCTAATGTTTTGTCAAATTGTCGTTAGGTACTCTACTTTAGCGGTACCCAATGAACCGCGTGCATTATTTATCGTGCATTTTTGCGGTCGGTCGTATAAGACGTATAAGAAAAACGTACGATTGATATTGTGTGCAATTTCCGTGCAGTCGAACAAATATCGTCCACGCGATACCGGTAGAAATCGAAAAACGCTCGAGTATATTACTTAAAAAATACCAGGGTCTATTGAACAGTATACCGCGTCTGTAACGGACTAATATCGGTTAATTCGATTAAATATACGTCTCTAAGGATAATATTTCGAGAACACGGTACTAATAATAATCAGTGGGACTTAAAATAGTTGAAATTAATATATTTTTTTTTTTTTTTTTTTTACTTGCGCCATACGCTTTTGTGGTTTAGAGCAATCTATATGTGAATTTAAGAGAAATCCATATGTATTTATTATTATATATATATATATATATCATACGTCCGTATGAATTA
This sequence comes from Tuberolachnus salignus, assembly GCA_956483605.1. Lineage (NCBI taxonomy): Eukaryota > Metazoa > Arthropoda > Insecta > Hemiptera > Aphididae > Tuberolachnus > Tuberolachnus salignus. The sequence continues at coordinate 36,916,325 of OY101432.1, forward strand.
AATAAATAAAATAACCGTAAGTTTTACGTACTGTATGCGGGGTGTGATGAAAAAATACCCGGACTGTATTGATAATATTTATATCGATCGAGATAACGAAACCCGATAATGTCATTCGATAAAATAACTTATAACGATCATTTGAGCGTTAGTTTGAAATCGATAAAAATATTTATTTTTGTTTTATGGCATTATTACGAAAACATGTTTCAGTCATGCGGCGTGTTTCGTAATGGAAGCAATAGAAGTACAACGCGTACGCGTAAAATTCTGTTTTAAAAAATTCTTGACAGATGGTCTTTCGGTTTTGTTTTTGTTCGTCGGTTAAGAAACGAGGAACACATTTGGCTGCGATACGGCTCATGCCCAATTCTTTGGTTAATATTTCTTGGCCGAGAACCATAAGATATTATTACGTCTTTTGCAACTTCTCTGCTAGTCAGTCGACGATTGTTTTGAATAATTTCACGAACACGAGCAACAGTTTTATTTGTTTTACTGGTCGAGGGTCTACCAGGTGGTTCGTTGTCCTTAACGGACTAGTTCTACCTTCATTAAACCGTTTAAACCACTCAAAACACGTCGTTGTCCGAGACAGAACATCGTGTCCAAAAGCTTGCTGCAAAAGTTCAATAGTTTCACTAGAACTTTTCGCTAATTTAAAACAAAATTGTACGCACACGCGTTATTCTTCTATTGTTTCCATTAAGAAAATCGCCGCATGACTGAAACATGTTTACGTAAAAATGACATAAAATAAAAATAAATATCGTTATCGATTTTAAACCAACGCTCGAATTCTCGTTAAAAATAACTTTATCGAATGACATTATCGGGGTTTCGTTATCTTAACTGATATAAATATTATTAACACAGTCCGGGTATTTAAATGGGAATTTAAATTTATCGATATGCGCGCTTGACCACGGCAATTCGTACGGCAATCTACTGAACAGAGACGTTTTATATTGTAGAATCCATTTACTTAAACGTCTTGGAAACGTCCCCCGGTGTCACGTGCATTATTAATACCTTTTAGGTATATCAGTGCCCCCCTCGAAAAGTCCTTCAGACCGCCCCCGGACTCCTCTCGCCGTCGCCCAAAACACCGTACTCGGCCGAGAAATTCGATAAACTTTTCCACCCTACGCACCGCTCGCGCCTATACAGGGTGTTCCTGGACGGTGTGCCGCCACTAGCGTTGCCACACTCGACCGGGTGACCCGACAACAGTATTTCGTACCTCGTAGACCTAGTTTTTTTTTTTTTTTTTTAAATTTTGTTTTTTTTTTAATATATATATATATATATATATATTACGTTTTAGAATATTTGCGTGAGTTTAAAATTAAATATCGCCCGCGACGTTGTCTGCGTACGCATCGATATGCGTAACGTCGGTTTTTGCACGTGTTGACGCTGTACGCTTAATGTCACCCGGCCGAAAGGAATGACGTGCCACGTTTATTTATTTTATAGGAGAAATTTCGCAGGGATTATAATTTGTTTGTCGACTAATAACACAACTGGCCGTTAAGCGTTGTACAATTAACAATAACGAAATACTTTTTAATCTGAAAATTATGCAAACTTTTGCGCCTTGTTCACTACGACCGTCAGTCGGGTACGTTAGACGTCGTCAAAATACATTAAACCATCGTGGAATTTCTCGCAAAATTATCTCGTAAATAGACGTGCCACGTGACTGTTTCCCGTTCCGCCGATGTTAATAAGCTTAATTTGGCTTAAAAAACCGTGCGCAAATGTGCAAAATACGATTTCGCATAATCGGTCCGTAAAAGGACTTTGCGTCAAATGTCGTGGAATATTTAATTTTAAACTTACGCAACTATTCAAACTGTAAATAATTTTTAAAAATCAGATTTCCGAAATTGTTTGGAAATACACAATGCACAGTATAATACGATACTGTACTATCTCTCTCTCTCTCTCTAAAAATTAGAACTGTTCGTTTTTGTTACTAAAATTTTATAGACGTAATAAGCAAAAATAAATACATAATATACAGGTATGTTTATATAGGTATTCGTAATGTACTTAGAATACATTAAAATATATATATATATATATATATATATATATATAAAGTTGACATAGAACTAAAACTACATTTTTGGATTTCCGACTATACAATAAAACATTTTATTTTAAATAGATTTTTTTGACTTTTGTAAAACGAATTTAACTTTTTAATTTGAACTCGAAGTGTATATACCATAATATGTATAAAAATCTTTTGAGATTAACTCGATTTTTTTTTTTTTTTCATAGCTCTCTTGCTATAAAAATGAAATACAGTCGTATCGTCTTACGTTCTGGTACAAATAATTCGAATGTCTTCGTATTACAACTTTCACGAATACAATTTACCATCCGATTTTTGAGTTATAACGCCCGGTTGTAACTTTATCGCAAATATATCATTGTTTATTTATTTTTTTTTTTTTTTTATACAGAAAATAAAGACGCTGATGATTTAAAAGTATAGTTTATTCGTGTATTTTCCACCAATATAAACCGAATTGATTTAATACGAAAATATATTTAAATTGAAATTATTAATTATTAAATGTACAATTCGTCGTTTTTTCAGTACCTAGGGAAATTATAAACAACGCACGTACATACAAAGGACAGTTTCGGCGGTTCGGACCTTCACCCCCCCCCCCCCGACAAGATTTCAGGAAAATAGAATTCTGTTTTAATAGATCAACTAAACATAGATAAGTATAAAAGTTGTAACCTTAACCCACAGAAATATGTGTCTGTGTACGTGTCTGATTATAATATTACATGTATAACACACGGGCTGAAAAGTCCCGGGCCTAACACATAGATGACACTAGTGTTTTGGAATTCGCCTCATTTTTAGTCGGTACTAACCTGCAAAAGACAGCTGTTCCAATTTCATGACAATCTGGTCATTAGTGTGTGAGTTATTGTGCTAGGAATGACGCTACTTTTGTTATTTGCAAAATAATGGGTCAAAAACAATTTCGTGTTTTAATTTTATTACATTGCTTCTTGATGGGGAAAAAATACCGTTGACGCGAAGAAATGGCTTGAAAAGTATTTTTTTTTTCGGGGACCCCGCTACATCAGAAACAAATATAAAACGTTGGTATGTTGACTTCAAACGTGGTCGTCGAGACACTGATGATGCAGAACGCAGCGGACGTCCATATGAGGCGGTAACACCAGAAAACATTGAAAAAATCCACAAAATCGTTTCGAATAATCGCAAAGTGAAGTCGCGTGAGCTAGCTGACATCGTAAAGATATCAAAAGAACGTGTTGGCTTCATATTGCATGATCGTTTGTCCGTGAGAAAGCTCTGTTCAAAAAGTGGGTGCCGCGTTTGCACACTGTTGAGAAAAAAAAAAACAACAACGTGTTGATGATTCTAAACAATGGCAAAACTACATGAATTAAACGGCACCGAATCGCTTCCGCATCCACCGTATTCCCCAGATTTGGCTCCCGGGCGATTACTGGGGCTATTCGCAGATCGCAAATAAAAATAAAAAAAAATGCTCGCCGGTAAGAAATTTCGCTCGGACGAAGAGGTTATCGGTGAAACCGAAGCCTATTTTGATGCAAATGTAAAATCATTCTACAATAACGGTATTGGAATGATTGTGTTGCTCTTGGTGGAGATTAACGGTTGGATGAATAAAGTAAATTTTTAACGAAAGAACCGCGTTAGACCCGGTGACTTATCAGCCCACGTGTTATATATATATATTTTTTTTTTTTGTTTTTTGTTTTCGACGTATGCAATGTATACGACGTATAATGTCGGCGCTTTAACGCTGACTGTCAACTAACGCCGTCTGTCATAATCATTTCGTCGATGCGACGACACCCGCGGAGATTATCGAATTACCCGAGCGCTTCCGTCTGTTCGGGACGGCGGCCGCGGCGCGCCCCGGAAACAACGATACGCCAAGCGCGTGATATTTCACATTGTTTACGTCACGATTGAGATATTTAAAATATACCTGCGACCAACGCCAAATCAACCACGACGGTAAAACACTAAACGTGTACAGACGTACAGCCAACATTGTAGCGGCTACACGTACGGTTTTTTTAGTGGGGGGGTTTTACGGGATTACCGCACAGATTATACACGATCGCCGTCATTGACGCGGTGCGTAAATGATACCTCTGGATAAATACATATCCCGCCCCCGGGACGAAATCCTCATTGGTAAACCGCTCTTGCGGAACTGTCGCGTGCAGGGACGGGCAAGATACTCGAAAAGGCGTTGAATTTAAGTATTCAAATACAAGATAACGGATACGTGTGTTACACGTATTCTGCGATACTTATACTGTATGTATTATTTAAACACCAGATAGTCAAATACATTCAAATTGAATTAATGCATTTTATCACTTGCCCGCTAGACAAATAGCGTATAGGAAAACCTAGTGAAATCATTTTCGAGTAGCCGAACCGCTACGAATGGCTGGTTGGTAATAAAAGATAAATTATGTACAATTGATAAATACCATTTACATAAAATTATATCGCATAATAATACATTATTACTATTGTACGACAAACAGAGCCGATTAATTGAAGTTTTATTTTTTGTTTAAATAGAATTATTCGATTGTAAAGATCAAAGTTTTCCAAACGAAAAAATAGCTGACCGTTTACATCTTGACGAATCCCGCGGATAAAAGAAAAAAAAAAAAAAAAATGCTTTCTACCGACGCTGAAGAACACACGGACTGGTATTATATATCTAATAAAAAAAAAAAACGAAACCTTTGGTTTAGAACGAAGAAAACGTTCCATACACAAACTAAACATGTATCGCAACACAAGTTTCGAGATACCGGTCGAGATACTGCATTATACGATCGTATCCGAGATGCGTATTTGAGATAGTTATGTCGAAGATACTGTCTATCCTCCGTCCCACCGACCGACCGCAGCAGTACGCCCGTAGTTAACATTTGCAATCGAATGGGTAACGGTAATCGGGTTCGTAAATATAATTTTTGAAAATTTATTATCGCCGGTACACGACGGTGTACCAAGATGGCAATATCGGTTTTGTAATTATCATTATCGCGGGCGGTCTACAGGGTGCGGTAGAGCCGACTGACGAGTTTAATGCGGTCATTAGCCTGTGATAAGATAAGAGCAGGCCTTCTTAATAAGTGGTATATTTTGAATTGTAAGGTAATGCCGTTTTTATTCGTAATCATGGTCTGGACAGGTGTGTACCATCGTGGTTTCGTCGTGCGTGCATGTTACGAAAATAATCGTTCTGTGATCGCTGCACAAAGGGCTTTTCGTATACACTTCTATCGTTAACTGAAGACGGTCAACGTGCTGGAACACCGTCGACGTCATCCAGGAACGATGGTGCGGCGACAATTTGCGAGAAAAAAAAATACGAAATGGCCGCCGATTAACCGTTCGTGAGTTGACACGAAGGAAACTCAATTGGGTCTTGTCATGGAATTTTACAGAAAAATGTACAGACGAGAAGGGTCGGCGCTGCCAAATTAGTTCCGCGATTGTTCACCACGAAAATGTACCGGTACATTTATCGCTGTTGATTCGCGAATTTTTGGCGGATAAAAAAAATTGCCGTGGTCCCGCGGACTCTCCCTATTCACCGGATCAGGTCCCGTGTGATATTTCGTCTATTCCCAAGACTAAAATCCGCGCTTAAAGGACAACGATTACAAGATGTAGGGAAATTGAAAGCGAACGCGGCAACAGAACTCATAGCTCTGACTTGGGAACAGTTCCAAAGGACTTTTGAAAAATGGCAACATCGTCGGGATCACTGCGCGGATCGTCCGGATGAGAGTATTTTGACGGAAATATCTTTAAATAATATGTAACTTGATTTTTGTAATTATTAAAAATAAAATCCCGGTACTTTTTGAACAGACCTCGTGTAGGTTTGTTGTTGTATGGGCGTTTACAAAAAAAAGAATTGACGCTTTCTACAGGGTGCGGCAGAGCCGACTGACGAGTTTAAAGAGGTCATTAGAATGTGACAAGATAAGAGCAGGCCTTCTTAATAAATGGCATATTCTGAATTGTACGGTAATGCCGTTTATATTCGTAATCATGGTCTGGACAGGTGTACCATCGTGGTTTCGTCGTGCGTGCGTATTACGAAAATAATCATTCTGTGCACAAAGTACTTTTCGTATACACTTCGGCATTCCACGTGCCGAATCTGTTTCTTTTGCTAACACTATCAAATTGTGGATACGGCATTTGGAAGAAACTGGAAGTACCCTGAGTAGACATGGACACGGAGCACCCAGAACGGTAAGAACCCCCGAAAATGTGCAGTTGGTTAGAGAGTCAATTGAGCAGTCACCAAGGCGCTTTGGGAATCTCAGACCGTTCTTTGAGGAGAATTCTTCACGAATATTTATCATTCCATCCCTATAAATTAATGCTTGTCCATGAGTTAAATGCTTTTGACTACGGCAACCGTAAAAGTCTCTGTCAGCAAATTTCTCCGATATCAACTTCTTTCTGTAGCGATGAGGCCCATTTTCATCTTTCTGGAACTGTAAATAAACAAAATTTTCGATGCTGGGCTACAAATAACCCACGGCAGCTCCATGAAAGACCATTCCACGTGGAAGTCGAGGCCATACCAATGGAAATGTGCCCAAAACCATATGAGTGCTTCAGAGATCGTCTACAACAGTGTATCAATGCTGACGGCCGCCATCTTGGAGATATAATTTTTAAAAATGTGATTGAACACTGATTTAAGTAAAAAAAAAAAAATCCTTTTCTCTAAGTTTTACTGTTCGTTATTTATAGCCCATCAGAACCGGTCAGTCGGCCCTGCCGCGTCCTGTGTTTAATGTAAACCCGGACAATCTGTCTAATTGTCGACCGTGTCATAATATTATGTGCGATGCAATTTGTGCGGCACTCGGATTCGTTTCCACTCGTAACAACGCACGAACGACTCGTGTGTGCATACGGGCGAATAATAATATTGTGACGTACGATAATATTGTATATTGGTAACCGCGGTAAATACCACCTATATTATTATCGTCACGATTATTATCGTTGTCCGACACACGGATGCGGACGCGACCGGCTGGCAGTTGGGCAACGGTTTCGTTGCTCGTACACAGCGCGACGGGCGCGCAGCAGCTGCCGTCCGTGGGTTTCGCCGGCATTAAACAAATTACATAATAATAATTATATTTTAGAAAATAAAAAAAAAAAAAAGTAGTGTTATTTATTATCCGGCGCACGGCGTGGTGTACAAGTGTACACGTTTTGCAGACCGGGAAAAAGTGAAAATATCAACGTCGTCGCATCGCATCGGCGCGGAGTAGAATTATTTTCATTTACCAGTTTAAAACACGTACACTAAGCCTATATATTATTGTATAATATTCCCACGCGCATGTGTCGTGTAAAATTATAAAACGTATAAAAAACCAAAAAATAATACATTTTCTACCGCGGATGTTTATTTACACGAGTACCGCCTAATATTGATTTTTTTATTTTTTTTTTTTTTTTTGTCCCCTGTAAAATAAACATTTGTGTATATATATATATATACGAGTACGTCTGACTCCGTGAATAGAGTGTATAATATAGATAATTCTCTGTTTGCATTGTACCGTTTTCGTATTATTTGAACGCGTGATGCGACCGTTAGTGGATATACGACGGACGTACGGATTAAATTTATCAAACGAAACGGTGGCCGATGATAATTTATGGAAAACGCGTGCAAGTTTTATCGAGTCGAATTAAAATTATAATTCGTACGGTTCCAGGTGGTAAATTGCCATTGGCGGCGGGGTATATATACGGGGGTTATTTTCACTCTGAACAATCGCCGGCCATCAAAGATGTATTGATAAATTGGTAATTTTATTCGTTTTTAACTACGAAATACATTGCAATTGTTCAAGGGCGTTCGACGAATTATAAAATAAATTTGAAATTCATAAACCTAACACACGCATAACAAAAACCCCAGAATATATCGTGCCACTACTGCAATATATTACTATTAATATTCGATACATTTTTCGTATGTTTACAATCGTTTTTATCTGAATTACAAAAAAAAAAAAAAATAATAATAATAAAGTAGACATCTATGTAAAACCAACATCTTGCTCGCTATGTATACGGAATTTAATTATAGACAAATATTCGTTAAACGTTAAACACATTTAATGTTCTACGCGGATTTTCACACAAAAAAAAAAAAACCGCGATCCTTCAACCCGTTAACATATTAACCGGACGTTTATAAAAATGAATGTACTTAAAAAATCGAGTAGTTTACACAACGGATAGGTTAATCCATACAAGTAAAATTAATATTAATAGGCGCCGGTTTTGTTTTTTTTTTTTAAATTTTCACTAATTTTGTAAAATATGTAAATGATTATATATATTTTTTTTTAAAACAAAAACATTTTACATTTTATTTCTAATCAAACGGTCGTATAAAAAAAAAAAGTTAAAAATTGTGCATTATTTAACGGAACCTATAGAGTTATTATTAGGGCTGGGATTTTAATGCCCTAAAAAACCCTGAAAAATGTCCTAAAAAAAATGCTTTTATGACCTAAAAACTCTAAATAATGCCCTAAAAAAAAATTAACTAGAGTAATAAAACGGTGTTAACGACGACCGAACTCGTATTGAACGTCTAACGATAATATCATCGGACGTCGATTTTACCGATTTAAGATTATTTAACAGGAAATGCGGTTAGAGGTTACTCAAACCTTGTCCGATAATATAATACGAATTACGAGTGCCTACTTATAATCTGTTATATTTATTTAAAAACGATGTTAGTGTAAAAATCTTAAAATCTTAAAATAAAATTTCAAATTCATACACTTGGTTTCCAAAAACTCGAAAAATGACCTAAAAAATGCCAAATAAACTTTCTTATTCTCATTCAAATGTACATAAAACAAATTTGTGACAAGACGAGCATTGCGCAGTAAGCTTTGAAAAACAATGCGAAGCGCATCGAAATCCCAGCCCTAGTCATTATAAAGTTTTGAAACGGGAACGGGAAACCAATACGCGGAGAGTTTGCGCCGGTAAACGCGTGGGCACCGCCACGTAAATAATAACGACCGGAAAACGTCGAGTATAAAAACCAATGAAAATTTACCAAAAAAAAAAAAAAAGGAACTCGTGATTGTGTTTTATTGGCGTTCGTGTTTCGACGTCTCGGCGGCGTGCGTTTACCCGCGGACGGGCTAAGCGCAGAGATTGCGAATTTAATATCGTTATAGCCGTTCGCGGACGTATTAATTTTGCGCGAAAACCGACGTGTTAATAAAATAAACACTGCGCGCGTAATCGATTCGTATATAATATTATATGCGCACGACGATGGCCGCCGGCGGTAATAATTCGATTATTTCACAGCTCGCCCGTCCCGGAATTAAAAATCGATTCCGCCCGCGGGACCGCGGAGCCGGGGCCCTAAATGACGAAGAAGAAGAAGAAGAAGGAAAAAAAAAAAAACTAAAAACGTTTCCCCGCGCTTTGCACCCGTATCCGTAATTCGGGGCGATCGTAATAAAACCGATGATTCATTCATTGACTGCTACCGCCGCTATTACTATCTCGCCACGACCGTGTACAACGACCCGCCCCCTCCCCCCCGGTGTTTTAGGCGTACGTTCCGGACACGGCGGGCCCCGCGACGACGTCGACACCGCGACGATCGCGCCAGATGCGAGCCCGTCAATATTATTCTCGTTATATTTTATTATAGGGGGCAAGGGGATTGTCGCGCGCGCGCGCGGGCGCACAGGGTCCGCCGCCACCCTTGTACGTGTATTTAATAAATATCGCGTCGAGACCGGAGAAAATTATTATTATTATTATTATTATTATTATCGATTTTATCGGTACGTTCAAAACCCAGTCGTACACGACCGCGCGCGGCCGCGTCATGATATATATATATATATATATATATATAAATCAGCGTCGACTTAGCCGGTGGATTTTCCGATCATTTTCTTCCGTGAAAACCTTTTTTATCCTGACGATTACGAACGCGACAACGCCGACAAAAAAAAAAAAACCCAGCCGAATCGGTCGCGTAGTTACTCAGATTAACCGTCTTATAAACAGACGGTTGATGTAATTTCACGTTTTCTTGTATATTTTACGCTAGGTTCACATGAGAGGCGTTTACAATTACTATTAATTGCTGTTAACTGTACACATGGTAACGCGCGTTTGAACACATTGTACAGGTTTGCATTGACGTGTTCAGTTGCAACGCGTTTTTCAAGGCGTTACGTCGTTTTTCGTCTACAATGGAAGAATTCAATACTGAATTTTTCATCGATGAAATCGAAAAAAGGCCCTCGATCTGGGACATGACCAGTCGTGATTATTCAAATAAAATAATGAAAAGAAATGCCTGGGAAGAAATAGTACTCATTTTTTCCGAAGAAGGTTGTACAGAGGAAAAAAAGAAAGGTGCATTTTCGTCAGCCACAATTTCTTCTTTGATTTGCTCCAACAAGTCATCAAAAGATTTAATCGACATCCGGAAATAGTTAAAAAATTTTAGTTCATAATTTCTCAAACGTGGATACAGCGTGATGTACAAGCTTGTACAAGGTCTGTTTTTTAAAATAGGATGAACCCAGTATTTCCTATTTCTCTGCCTACGACGCTGCATTCGTCTATATAAGGTCCATAAGCATACAATTTCCATCTTCGCCGGAATAAAATACACGACTGACTAAAAACGCGCGTTAGTCCGACGCGCGTCTAACGCCTCTCATGTGAACCTAGCCTTACGCTCGTCCGAACCCGGGTTCAATATCAATATTCACCATTAGTTGTCCAATAGAATGTAATGACTGTCATTTATTTAAAAACGATTACGCAATATTTTGATAAAACATTTTTATATTTTCCAAACAAATAATAACGTTTACATTTATATAGATTTGTTTTTCACGGTAAACCATCAAATGTTTATTCTAAAAAAAGGGGCTCCAAATTTTTGATTTATCCGGTGGATTTTCCAATAATTTTCTTCCGTAAAAACCTTTTATCCTGACAATTACGAACAGAAAAAAAAAAAGTTAATAATAAAGCTGTTAATTTTTTCACCGTTGATATTAAAAACTTGAACCTACGTGAAATTGAAATGTATTAGTGATTTGATCAACAGCTCATCAGTTAAACTATTTCATAGGTTTAACATTAAAACAGATTTTTTAAATGAAAATCCTGTATTATGGAATAACAATCAGAAATTCTTACAAGGACTTTATAAATTTACCAATTTAAAAGTTGTTAATGAAGCAGCAGAACAAGGAGTAAAAATAATTAGTGATTACAATAATTTAATCACTAAAAACGAAGACCAAAAGCAGTTTTTAATTCGGACCATGTATGATTACCGGCCAACGCTATAGAAGATACACTAAAAAATGATATTTAATTATGTAATTTATTTATAGTATTTTGAAGTATTATTTGTTTTTAACTCGAATTACATATGTATAATATATTGATAAAGTAAAATATTACCGCATTATATTTATTTTTTTTTTTTTTTATACTTGTTAAACGATAAAGTACTACGTTTTTTTTTTATATGATATTCATTTTAAAAAATATTTTGTTCTTAATACGTTTTTGCCTATCTTAAATATTTTAGAACAAAATTACAGAATATCGCTCTTTTTAGAACTTGAACCCATTTGGGGGCACGCGTTAGGGTTGACCAATTATTACGAAACTTTACACAACGCATTTTTTTTATGGTTTTGAACAAATTTCCTTGGGTAGCCCGATCACATTTAAAAAATGTGTATATAAGATTTATTGTTAAAATATCGGCGGTGGCTCGGGAAAAACTCGCCGAGAGTCTGAAAATCCGACAATTATTATTCAATCGGGAATAAGATAAAAGACAATCCGCATCAACTGCCGTATAAACAATCAACGGTCGATTCATTCATAAATCACACCGCCAATTGATTAACTCGGCACTAGTTCTACACGAATTGTTTGAAATTTGATTTTGTGATAATGTTCGCGTTTTTCACAAGCGTAGAAAAACTGACGGTCGCGTTGTTGTCCGACTACCGTGTTTTCCCGATCGCCGTCTCCGAAACGTTTCCGGATCGTTTTAATCCGACTACCGAAAATTATATAATTTTTTTTTTTTATATAACGAAAAACGACACGGTCCGTCGGTATAGGAAGTATTTTATTAGTTTTTTTTTTTTTTTTTATCATAATCCAGCGAGAGATAAACACCGCGGTGCCGGGACAATCGTCGGTAAACAATAAGAGAACCGGAACTCGACGGACAATTTCGTTAACAACGGCCCCCGGGAGGAATTCGATTTTTTTTTTAAATTTTTTACGCTATTATACTGTTATTATACACGTGTATTATTTTATTATAATTATGCAGACCGTCGGTAATCGATTACACTATATTTTACGGCAAGTATATAGCACTTCTATGTTATTATATGCACGTGTACAGCAGGTTTAGGCGGCGCCCCGTCGCTCGAGGTGTGGGTTTCGAAATTATTTAATTAAAAAATCGTATTTAAAAACGAACGGCCGAAACAAAAAGCACGCACATTCGCTCGTATAATTTATCTAAAGGTAAGTGCTCGGACAAAGCGCGGTTTACATTTTACGAACTTAAACTTTCGAAATGGTCCGTATAGGAAAAAACGGCCGGAGGAATTTATTATTATATTTTTCCTCTAAACATATTTTACGATAATACGGACGAGTTTTTTTTCTTTCTTTCTTCGTAATCGGTTTTTATTTATTGTATCGCGGGTGGCCAAAGTGTAGGTAGATCTCGTTATAGACTCATGGCGGCTCGCGTCTTACCCGTAAGACGCTAAATATATTTTTTACCAATATAAAACTTTTTTTTTTTTTTTTTTTTATAAAAATATTTACATGAAAATGTAATAATTATTAAATATATAATTTTAGAGCTATTAAATAATTGACTTTATAATATTTAAACACAATGTAATTTTTTTGCTTCTGGCATATTTTTTATGTTATTGTGCGGCCCGTGAGTCTCTTCCAGTAGGCCACCCCTGTATTATATACTGTTACGTGCCAGTTACGATCACGGTCAGGGAACCGGTGTAGAAATACGTGATCGATAACAATTTCAACTTTTATCTATTTATTTTACATGGTATAAAATCTAAAACATCGTAAAAATTACCGGTACGAGCCACCAGACCCCCGGGCCAATTCGTTTATCTCGTAAAGAAATTCGAATGGCACGACACGGGTTGGCTCGACGAGAACGTCGCTTCCGACTTATAAAAACGGTCGAACCCCTCACTCTCTTACTCTCGGAACCCGTTCAACTTCCTCGGGTCCGAATCCGTGGCCTTTTATACGCATTTGTACTATACGTCCCGGGTTAATCCATATCCATACATCGTTAAAATCGGTAAAACAATAACAAGTAGCTATACAGCTACGCAGTATTAATTTTTAGGAAGTATTACTGTTGCGTAATCCATCGTACTTGGCCGCGGACGCGTCTTTCTTTCGTAAAAAAACCGAAAAGAAAAACGGACGATATTCGAGAGGTACGGAGGAGAGCTGAAAACCGATCTATACGGTTCGATAGTTATCGGTGGCGTGATCAGGGGATAGGGCGGAGGGAAAGTTAGGTGTTATATCCCCCGCCCCAATGTTTTTTATTTTTAACCGACCAACAGGAAACCGTCTCTTTAAACAATTACACCTTACACCTACAGAGTTGTACGTACACGGCAAATGTCTTATGTCGATAAAATTGCGTGCAATCAGTAATCATTTATCACTGTTAACGGTAAATAATAACAATTTACTGTAATCAAAAACAATATAATACTGACCATGGTCTTAGATAAGATAAGACAGGGAAACCGTCTATCTCCTCTGTGTTGGGGAACTAAAGCCCCGTATTCGTGTCTTTGGTATTACCACCACAAACCGTAAACCATACAATAAAACGTATTATTACTTATAGCATACTTATTACCCCTTCCCTACATTGAAAATTCCTGGGGCACGCCACGGATAGCTATAGAGAATGAGATAATCTCGGTGCGGGTCAGGGTAATAACGGAAATGTCCGTATACCGCAATGGCCGCGGGAAAAATACAATTATAATGATAATGTTTTTTTGTAATGTATCCATATTTTTTTTCTCAGGGCATTCCGGTATATTATAACATTTTTGACCGGACAAATTTGTTCCGTGACCGTTTTCGATTTGGCCCCCCATTGTTATACCCGAACTATTGGAATACAGTCCCCGCAGAAACGCGCGGCAGTGAACCCCTTACAATTAGTTTTGTTTGACTCGACGGTTGGGTACCATTAATAATGCTAATTGTTCGATATCTCTTGAAATAATATCGAAGCAGAGCGATTTAGAGTACACGTGATTGTAAAACAAAAGACTTGGAAATGCGCGCGTTCGGACGGCCGAAAAACTTAGGTTATACTCGAATATAGTCTTGCACACGAATATTATATTATTTATATATTACAATAGTCGAAACGATAATTTCGTTGTTCTCGTCGCCAATAGTATTGGAAACAATTAAAAAAAAAAAAATTAAATATCAATACGTCAACGCTGATGTTTTTTATTTATATTTTCAGTTGCAAAAATAGAGAAAACGAACACATTTATTTATCGGATAAAATATTTTCATAAATTCGGTGTACTTGGCTTT